>CM056378.1:94178422-94745766 GCA_029718625.1 Synaphobranchus kaupii | reverse complement strand
TATTTTTTGTCCTGACTTCGTCAGATGCCCACAAGGTTAAATAAAATCTCTTGTGCCTGTTTTTCGTTTCTCGGACAAGAGAAAATAATAGAATATTAAGTTATTTTGTCATGGTAGTACTAGGGTTGCAAAATTCTGGGAATATTCAAAGGTGGAAACTTTCCATGGGAATTAACGGTAATATATGGGAATTAACGGGAAATAAATGGGAATAAACTGGAAATGTTGGCATTATTTGTACTAGCTGTATTTACCTCGTCATATGCAGACATATAGATCCTTTCCAAAAAATTTGAATATCATGGAAGTTTTTTTTTTTCATAATTCCATTCAAAAAGTGAAACTTTCATAGATTATAGATTCATTACACACAAAGTGAAATATTTCTAGCCTTTATTTGTTTCATTTTTCATAATTTTGGCTTACAGCTCCAGAAAACCCCCAAAACAGTATTTCAAGAAATTAGAATAGTGTGTCGAAAATCAGCATTTACTTCAGTTATTTCAGAGAATTAATGTTTTAGACTGAGTGTCACACTATCATCTAATTTACTCAAAACCACCTGCAAAGTTTATCTCGGTTTGGTTCAGTATGGGGAAGACTGCAGACTTGACAATTGGCAGAAGACCATCATTGACACCCTCCAGAAGATGGGTAAGCCACAAAAGGTCATCGCTAAGGAGGCTGGCTGTTCACAGAGTGCAGTGTCCAAGCATATCAATAAAAAGTTTAGTGGAAGGGAAAAATGTGGCAGGAGAAGGTGCACAAGCAAAATGAGATGTTTAAGTTCTATGAAGAGACGGAAATTTAAGTTCTATGTTATAGGCTAACTTTTGCAAAAAAAATTGGTCAAAAGTTCCAAAATTCCCGAGCTTAACTTCTCATTGCAAATTTCCGGAAATTTTCCGCCCCTTTGCAACCCCTACACTACCCCCTGCCTCCCACCCCACCATTCAAAAGGACAATCAACTTTTGTGCAGAATTGACAAGGAAAGCATTTCATTCATGCATAAACAATGCTCCCTCTGAAATTAATATATACTGTCCATGGAGGAAAAATGTAATAGCGTAACCGATTTTTACCGTCTTATCATTCGGCAACGATATGATTTACTTGCTATTTATTTGACAGATTACTCTGACTGAATATAAATAGATAATTTTCCTGAAATGTAACACTCTGAATCCTGCAGGAGATGCAAGACACGTGATGAATACAAGGCTGAGTTGGAGAGAGTTCTGCAAGCCATAGAAACACTCCCCACCCCTCACCATGTAGTCTAAAGGCTTTATCACCATGATTGTAAGCTGCAAGAAAAGGGATACTCTTAGGAGATCACCTACTGCATGTTAATATTGAAACCGGATTATTTGCATGTCACTCTGCAACCTCAGGTTTTGGTAGTTAACCCTCCCACACTGGACTTTTAACAGATAAAATCCAGATGGAATTCTCCAGAATATAATTTTCCCCTCTGTGGAAAAGTTTTAGGCTTGTGTTCAGTCTCCTCTCTCTCTCTCGCTCTCTCTCTCTCTCTCTCTCCTCTCTCTCTCTCTCTCTCTCTCTCTCTCTCTCTCCTCTCTCTCTCTCTCTCTCTCATCTCTCTCTCTCTCTCTCTCCGCCTCTCTCTCTCACACACATACCTCTTCACACACTCTCTCCAGTGTAATGGAGAAGGGTGTGTGCTAAATTGTCTAAGTGGAAATGGCTGCTACCCCAGTTGTCGTATAGGGAAGGGTTCTGTTGCTAATAACCTGGTCGCCTCGACCCTCTGGCACAGGCTAATCATTTATCTCCACCGGGGGCTTAATAGAAGGAGATACAAAGATCAATCGTGGACTTCTGGTCTGGGCAGCACTGGATACGGGCTGCAGCTTTA
Organism: Synaphobranchus kaupii; assembly: GCA_029718625.1. Lineage (NCBI taxonomy): Eukaryota > Metazoa > Chordata > Actinopteri > Anguilliformes > Synaphobranchidae > Synaphobranchus > Synaphobranchus kaupii. Next base: position 94,743,886 of record CM056378.1, on the reverse strand, counting down.
TATCTTTCAGTGGAGGAAGGAGGACAAGACTTAATAGACATTTCTTCCAGGATTCACACTGCAAAAAATGTCTGTCTTAACAAGTGTTTTAGTCTTGTAATGAGACTTAAAATCAATTTTTTTTCTCAAAAGCTTGTTTTAAGTTAGTTTTTGCTTGACAAGTGAAATTATCTTACCCCAATAGGAAATCTTGAAATGAGGTAAAACTATCTCACCCCACTGCAGAGTTTTTACTCAATTTCGATGAGGTCGACCATCACAGGGCTTACACCTTTTTATGCCTCAGTGCAACAAACATGTGGCACACACCTGGATCCTAGCCTAGCATTGGGGGAGGGCTGTCCATTCTGTTTAGAGGCAGAAACGCTTGTACATTTATTTTATTGAATGTCCAAGGTTAGTGTGGCTATTTGATTTGTTAAGGTTATGGTTTTTAGGACTGGGGGCGGCTTTTTCCTTTGAATCTTTTATTTTTGGTCCCCAGGTACTCCGCATGTCAGAAAAATCTACATGTACTGCTCAAATTTTATGTCTGGAATGGCTATGCTTGCTATCTGGATCGCCCGAAAGTGCAAAATTAAGGAGCTTGGGTCTATAGACCCAGTGCAGGTGCTAACGGGCTTGGTAGCTGCTCGTCTCACAGTTGAGCATGCATAATAAGCTAGTCGCAACATGGAAGCTTTTACAAAATCTGGGCTGTTGTGGGTGTGCTGTGTGTGGCACAAGAAGGGGGAGTCCCACTTTTTTGTGTCAGATGAGAAACCCTAATCCTTGACATACAATGTATAATAATCTTTGAACTGTTGGTAGTAGGTTAATAAGGCAATCTTCAAATTCCTTTTCTCCTCTTTCTCTCTCTCTCTCTCTCTCTATATCTTCTATATCTTCTTTTCCTGTGATTGTGTTTTGATTGTAATGTGTGTACTTTGTTGAACTGTCACAATAAAGGTTTTAATTCAAAATTCTCTCTCTCTCCCTCTCTCTCCTCTCTCTCTTCTCTCTCTCTCTCTCTCTCTCTCTCTCTCTCTCTCTCTCTCTCTCTCTCTCTCTCTCTCTCCTCTCTCTCTCTCTCCTCTCTCTCACCCCCTTCCCCCCCTCCCATTTTTATACTGGAATATACAGACCTGTATCTGTACCATTTCTACAGAAAATGAATATATTACTGCAAATCTGCTATGAGTTGATCAGTGTACTGTATTCTCGCAGCAATTTGTAATAGAAATGTGATGGCTTAAAAGCAGCAACATGGCTATTTATTCACTTTGACTGGAAAATTAAGCTTCGGTTTTCCTATCTGCTTCACAGATTACACAATTAACTTTGCTAACCCGCTGCTCTGACCACTCTGCACTGTACAGAATGGGCGATCAGAGTAAACGAGAAGTCGCCGCAAATTTCTTAGTACGCGTTTTCATAGACTTAAAGGGGACATGAGTCGCTCTGTAATATGACGGGGTCATTTTAAAAATTTTTTTTTTTTTTAACCTTAGATAAGATATGGCCCTGCATTCAAATCTGAAATTAACCTGTATTTGCTAGAACAAAATTAACTAAAGTTAGTTTTTTTGCATGTACTAGCACTAGGACGCAGCCATCATGGAACAAGCTAGGTTGTGATGTCAGGTTGGTTTGTCTTGGCTGTGTCATGACCTGGCTCAACGGCCATGGACAGAAGGAAGATGCACACCGATGCATTTAAAAACAAGATTAAAATTTATTTTAAATAACCTTAGTTTACAAAAAGACAAGATAAATGTGGGGTGTGAACGTCAGCACCATCAGCAGTGTAAGTGAGGGGATGTGTGCAGAGTATGGTGAAGCAGTGTTGTATGGTGTAAACCCAAAAAGCAGAAACAAGGCCGGTCAATGCCTAAACAGAAACCAAAAGGTATCTGTGGGGAGAGAGCTCCCTCAGACTGGAGACAGGCACAATTTAACATCTCAGGAGCATTGGCCACAAGTGCTCCCAGTTGTCCTAATGAATCTCTGGCTCCGCCCATCAAGTACCTATGAAGAAACGCACCAAAACATGCAGCACTGGCAGACAAAGCAGAGGGCCATCACAGCTGCGCAAACTATTCCTATTACTACAATGCTGATTTTCAATTATCTCAAAAATGAATCGTGAGAAAAAAAAAAAAAGTACCTGTAATTTCTACATGGTGAAAAACAAGTATTAAAATACCCTTTAATAAAAGCAGAGACGCTGCAGTTTTGCATGTGAATTATGTAATTACAAATCTAAAATTGTGGAGTACAGAGCCAAATCAAGAAAGAATATGTCTTGGTCTCAAACATGGAGGGTAGTGGTATATAGCTATATTCCCAACTTCATTCTGCCATTCTCACCCACATCTTATCCCCGCCTTCATTCTGCCATTCTCACCCACAGCTTATCCCCGCCTTCATTCTGCCATTCTCACCCACAGCTTATTCTCAACTTCATTCTGCCATTCTCACCCACAGCTTATCCCCGCCTTCATTCTGCCATTCTCACCCACAGTTTATCACCGCCTTCATTCTGCCATTCTCACCCACATCTTATCCCCGCCTTCATTCTGCCATTCTCACCCACAGCTTTTCACCGCCTTCATTCTGCCATTCTCACCCACAGCTTATCACCGCCTTCATTCTGCATTCTCACCCACATCTTATCCCCCGCCTTCATTCTGCCATTCTCACCCACAGCTTATCCCCGCCTTCATTCTGCCATTCCTCACCCAAAGCTTATCCCCGCCTTCATTCTGCCATTCTCACCCACAGCTTATCCCCGCCTTCATTCTGCCATTCTCACCCACAGCTTATCCCCGCCTTCATTCTGCCATTCTCACCCACATCTTATCCCCGCCTTCATTCTGCCATTCTCACCCACAGCTTATCCCCGCCTTCATTCTGCCATTCTCATTTAATGTGCCATTATTTTGCACGCACAAAGAAAGAAATGTCTGATGCACAACACGCTCTGAGTATCTCCATTTGCATCTGCTTCCAAGCTAATGTGCCAAGTGGGCAGGTGACATGTATGAGGAGAGGGGCAGGGACATGGATATATCCAGAATTGGGCCAAGAGGAAATATGGAAAATTTGACTGAGCAGGTCTTGATCCATAGGCCCGAAAACCCCCATTACGAGAACATGAAATGCGCCGTTCACCGCTAGTACTGTGGTGCCACTGTGCTGTCTTTTTCCCCTATGGTTCCACTGTGCTGTCTTTTTCTCCTATGGTTCCACTGTGCTGTCTTTTGCCCTTATGGTTCCACCGTGTAGTCTGTGCTGTATTTTGCCCCTATGGTTCCAATGTTCTATCTTTGCCCCTAGTCACTGTGCTATCTTTTGCCCCTATGGTTCCACTGTGCAGTCTGTGCTGTATTTTGCCCCTATGGTTCCAATGTTCTATCTTTTGCCCCTATGGTTCAATGTTATATCTTTTGCCCCTAGGTTCCACTGTGCTATCTTTTGTCCCTATGGTTCTACTGTGCTGTATTTTGCCTCTATGGTTACAATGTGCTGTCTTTTTGTCCCCTATGGTTCCACTGTGCTGTATTTTCCCCCTATGGTCCCACTGTGCTGTCTTTTCCCCCTATGGTTCCACTGTGCTGTATTTTGTCCCTATGGTTCCACTGTGCTGTATTTTCCCCCTATGGTTCCCACTGTGCTGTCTTTTTCCCCTATGGTTCCACTGTGCTGTATTTTGTCCCTATGGTTCCACTGTGCTGTATTTTCCCCCTATGGTTCCCACTGTGCTGTCTTTTTCCCCTATGGCTCCACTGTGCTGTATTTTCCCCCTATGGTTCCACTGTGCTGTATTTTGTCCCTATGGTTTCACTGTGCTGTATTTTGTCCCTATGGTTCCACTGTGCTGTATTTTTACCTTATGGTTCCAATGTTCTGTCTTTTGCTCCTATGGTTCCACTGTGCTATCTTTTGTCCCTATGGTTCCCACTGTGCTGTATTTTGTCCCTATGGTTTCACTGTGCTGTATTTTTACCTTATGGTTCCAATGTTCTGTGTTTTGCTCCTATGGTTCCACTGTGCTGTCTTTTGCTCCTATGGTTCCACTGTGCTATCTTTTGCCCCTATGATTCCACTGTGCTATCTTTTGTCCCTATGGTTCCACTGTGCTATCTTTTGTCCCTATGGTTCCACTGTGCTATCTTTTGTCCCTATGGTTCCACTGTGCTATCTTTTGTCCCTATGGTTCCACTGTCCTGTCTTTTTCCCCTATGGTTCCACTGTGCTGTATTTTTACCTTATGGTTCCAATGTTCTGTCTTTTGCTCCTATGGTTCCACTGTGCTGTCTTTTGCTCCTATGGTTCCACTGTGCTGTATTTTTACCTTATGGTTCCAATGTTCTGTTTTTTTGCCCCTATGGTTACAATGTGCTGTCTTTTGTCCTTATTGTTCTACTGTGCTGTATTTTGCCCATATGGTTCCACCATGCTGGCTTTTGCCCCTATGGTATTACTGTGCTGTCTTTGTTTTGTGCTCATACCATGGCAAAAGCAAAGCCACCAGAGAGGGTGCGTGTGTACAAGAAACGGTGTGATTGCGACAGTCGGAGTGTGAGTTGAAGTGAGAAAGGGTGAGTGTGTGTGTGAGTGAAAGAAAATGTGTGAAAGTGAGTGTGAGTTTGAGTTGAGCGTGTGAGTGAAAGAGTTTGTGCAAGTGAGCAAGTGTGGGTGAAAGAGTGTGTGAGAGTTAGATGAGGTTTTCAAACTCGATCCTGGAGACTCACAGTGTGTGCTGGTTTTCGTTCCTACCACAATTGCAACTTCTGAATAGTAACAAGCTATTAATTGTTCTTACTTAGACACAAAGTCTGCTGAAGGATAATTTACCCTCTTAAGGTGACATTATGTCAGAAATAGCTACACTATGTATGCCATGAAGAATAAATATTCCACATTCACATCCCAGGACATTTTAATTAGTCAGGTCATCTAATGCTTTCATTTTCTGGAATATGCTGTATGACAAATGATTCCTTATGTAATGAGTGTGGAAAGAGAGAAGCTTACTCAGAAGCCCAAGGTGAGATTTGTACCCCGCTCTTCTCACTCGTCCAAATATTCCAAAGACGAACGCGTCAGCTAAAGGTGAAACCACCGATAGCTAAGGGCAACGTCGTTATTTTGAACCTGAGGGTTGTGTCGCCAGAGAGTGTGTCATGGTAACCTGTTACAAGGCCTTCGCTTTACTGCACCTCACTGTGCTTACTAGCGAACTAGCCGAGCTACACCCGCTACACTTAGAAAGAGGTTACATTTGTTGATTCAATTATAGAGGCAGAGGTGAAATCACGGGGGTCCTAATTGTTGAAAGTATGGCCATTAGGTCACTGAATCTAAATCCTTCTTGAAAAATGAAGAATTTCACAACAGAACAAATGACAATGAGCGAAACCAACATGTGGGAGTAAGTATAAGTACAATTTTTAACAAATTTTAACAATAATTTATTTGAAATAAATAAACATAGCAGGAGTCATACATTACAATAGAAGAGATAAAAGAAGGCGAAAGAAAATAAAAATTAAAAAAAATGGAAAAGATTTAAAAAATTATAATAAATAAGGAAAATTTAGGAAGGGGAAAAAAGGGGAAAAAGTAAATAAATAAAAAGGGGAAAGCATGGGTAAATCAAACTAAAAAATAATGTATTAAAAATGTAAAAATAAATAAAGAAAGGAAAGGACAAAAAAATGATAAGTCTAAATGAGAAATAATGAGGGTAAACAATATATTACTAGAATAACTAATGTGCCTTATTCATTGAAATATATATAGGCATATATATAGGCTACTGACTGTATATCTAGAGTAGCTTTCTTTCAGTTAAGAAACATAGCTAAAATAAGGCACTTCCTATCAATAGGGGACGCAGAGAAACTGATCCATGCTTTTGTTACGTCTAGGCTAGATTACTGTAATGCCCTGCTATCTGGATGCCCTAAGTCCTTGCTAAATAATCTCCAGATTGTGCAGAATGCAACCGCTCGCATTTTAACTAGAACTAAGAAATATGAGCATATTACCCCAGTACTAGCATCACTTCATTGGCTACCAATTAAGTTTAGGATAGACTTTAAGGTTTTGCTTCTGACCTTTAAAGCCTTAAATGGACTTGCGCCAGTGTATATATGTAATCTGCTTTTACCATATAAGCCAAAAAGATCACTTCGTTCCCAAGACGCAGGCTACCTAGTAGTCCCAAGAATATCTAAAAACTTGACGGGTGGTAGAGCTTTCTCCTACAGAGCGCCACTACTGTGGAACACCCTGCCAAAATTTATAAGGGAATCAGACACTGTCTCAATATTTAAGTCTAGATTAAAAACGCACCTCTATGATCAGGCTTATAATGAGCTATAGTCTGGAGACAGGACCAGAGAAGCATTTAGCCATAGAGTAATGTGGGGTGGCATCCTTTCCTTACTGTCACCTGTCAACAGCTGTGACCCCATCTTCCTGGGCTGGCTCTTGATAGGTGGGTAGGATTGTTTTCCCTCTCATGACTGCATGGTTTCTCAAACTCTGTCTTCATAGCTATGCAGCCATAGATTACTCCTGGCGGGGGCACTTGTCCAACCCTCCCACCCCGTCCCCACCCCCTACCCCTCCAGTTGGTGCTCCTGCTGCTCTATTACACTTCCCCTAACTGTTTTCTCTCTCTCTTTTTTTACATTCTGCCGGCGGGGCTTATGCCCCGCATCTCGAGAGTTGCTGTCCGGCTTCCTGTCCGTTGCCGCTTGCCCCTCCCTCCTTACCACCGCTGCCAGCTGCTCCCGCCGCCATCGGCGCCCGGTTCCCCACCATCACTGCCGCCACATCTGGACTGTCATCTAGCTGCTGCAAATTATATTATCATGGACATTGGCTGTTTTGACCATGTTGGTCCTTAAGCCCTAGACCCTGAGCCGACCAGAGGAGGATGGGTTCCCCCATTGAGTCTGGTTCCTTCCAAGGTTTCTTCCTAGTTACACCAGGGAGTTTTTCCTTGCCACTGTTGCCTTTGGCTTGCTCTTGTTGGGAGTTTAGGCTGGGTTTTGCTGTTTTGCTGTGAAGTGCATTGTGACAACTTGTTGTGAAATGCACTATATAAATATTGATTGATTGATTGATGATCAGATACAAACACACACAAGTGCATACATCCACTCCTACGTACATACATACACATATACAAACATATGTACGCATGTACGCACATACATGAAAACACAGTATATGCCTATTATGTACGCATTATACAGATGGTTCAACACATATATGTATTAAGTGTACTAGAGCTAGACAGAAAGTGTGTGTGTGTGTGTGTGTGTGTGAGTAAAGAGAGATAGAGAGAGAGTGTGTGTGTGAGAGAGAGAGAGGGGGGTTGGTGTGGTGACACTCCTGGTTGCGGTTGCCTCTCCTGACCACCGTGCATAATGCGGTCCCACCATCCCGTGGCCCAGATCTCTGCTCCTGTAATCATGACATCACTGGCAGGACTGAGTAAAGGGGGGGGGGGGGGGTGCAAGGTCTGTCACATCTGTCTTGCCTTTAACCATGTGGAACAGAGATGAAAGTGCAATTCAAAGATTCATTTCATGCCTGCTCTCCCGGTGATGTCACGCCACCTTGAACTGTGTCATTTCCCATTGCTGGGAGTTTTTTTTTTTTTTCCCGTGACACTTTGGAAAGTGTTCTGCACGCCGGCCTGTTTTCGCCTGCTCCTCCTTTTGGCGGTGTCAAGGACGTTCCGTGGCACCCGCACGGCTTTGAAATATCGCTTCGGACGAAGGGATGCGCAGCATTTGCTCACGTTCATAGCGAGCGCATGAAATGGCATTAGCATTAAACTGTCTCTTCGGACAGTTTCCCCCACGGACCCAGCGGAGTAATACCTAGTCTGCCTTCTGTGGAAGGGAAGGGGATACGTCTCACTGTGGAGTAGTGAGGGAAACGATTGTGTTTCTGCTCTTCATTGCCTCGCTGTTCAGAGAAACCTATTCAGTGTTTAGAAATGCAGAGCATGTTTGTACTAGATGTCAGGCTGTAAGCTGGGGTTTGGAGATTGATCTGATGAATAAATAATAAACAAAGCTTGATTTTTTTTCTCAGTTGAACCTGGGAGATGCGGAAGGAGAGCAGGAGCGTTGCTCACACCTCCTGGAGGAGGCGAAGGCATGATGCAAGGATCTGTCTTAGAAAGCAACTGCTGAAATATTATTGTAAGGTGTCTATCTTTTAGTCAGAGGAGGCCAGGGAAGACGTATAAGGACTCATTAAATTCCTCTAACTACAGTATAATGAATTTTTAAGATGGGTTTTGAAAAAAAAGAAACAAGCACGGAATGCAGATCAGAGCCATATCTGCGATGCTGCTGCAGTTTTTTAAAACGAGCCTTTAAATAATGGCTTAATACTGACCCCATTCTTTTGTGCCTATTCGTCTCAGTTCAGACTTTAAGCTGATTCTGATTTATTTAATTAATGCCTTGAAAAGACGATGTCCTCCTTTTCTATTTAGTCACAGACATTTTTTTTTTCTTCTAACATCTCCGATGATTTCAGTTAATATATCAGTGCCAGTGTCCTTGGAACCTGCAGCCACGTCTGTTTCGAAAGGCTGCACGTTCAAACCTGCAAACTGTTGCGATGTAATGAATGCATGCATCGGCCACTTTGCTGCGTGTGGCTTTAAGTCCATCCTTTAGTGCGGGTTATTGTCTGTCCTCGCCGTTTCTCAAAGTCAGCAAGCCGCATCTCAGCATCCCACTGATGGCTTCAGTGCTTAGCGTGCTTCTGCCCTTCATTCGAAAGGATGGATGTTTACAGTTTTTATGGCGTAAGTGGAAAAAGCGAAGTCGCCCCGGCAGAAACTTTGCATTTTGATGTCACGATTAATAATTTATCAAGGGAAATTTAAGTGGAAATGGACAAATGCATTATTCTAATTTGTGCACACTAAGTCAGCGTGGAATGTGGCTTCGGGAACATTATAAACTGTTATGGGGATTTTAAATGGCTGCTCTTGTCCTTCCGTAAACACATTAGTAGCAGAGGATTGTGTCTCTGGATCGTTTATCATTTATTTAATTTCAACATTTTGGAATGCGGCGTGTTTACATTTGCCTCGTTGAAAGCTTTTTAAATGACCTCACTAATTAGCAGATAGCAATGGGAAAATGCTCCTCTATTCCTTTGGTACCAGTAGAAAAGATGGCATGGAGAACTTGTGAGAAATGATTAAAATGGCCACTGAAAATGCTGACCTAATGCATGAGTATGATCACAACAGATGATGAAAAGACTATTCACAGCGCCAAGATTCTGTTGTGTTGTTGCACCAGAGTAATCACACAGATTGCAAGTCAAAGTAATATGTGGACAGCCAATCAGTAGAGTGGAAAAAAATGTGGTGTCTCAGCGTTTGAAAGAATAAAATCCAGTCCTTTAAACGGGTTTGTAATACAGTCGAGTCCTGTAATACACACAGAAAATGTAATATTGAAGACAAAGATACAGTGTCTCATAGTTGTGTAATATAGTTTGTATGCGTGGGGGAATTGGCAGTGAATTGTAAAGCCTGTGTAATCCTATTAGCTAATCTTTGAGGTTGGGGCTTGGATTCATTTATTTTAGTGTGAGCAGTATGGTTGGAAAAGGAGGGAATTTGCAAGGTAACTTCTGGTCATTTTCCAGGGAAAATCACCACTCACTGTAACACTCTCATGCTAACAAAACACAAAAAGTTGAAGAAAACAATAAACAATCAAAATGTGCTGAACAGGCCCAGGTCCTTTCTGGAGAGCAGGTTTCTGCAGCATATGGTACCATCACTGCCATTGCACAGCACCTTAATCTAGATCAGGGGAAAAGCTCTTCTAAGTTTGGCAAATTTTCCAATAAGGAAGGGCTGTGGAGTGATGATGCCATCTGCGAGGCAGTCATACACATCAAATAATTATGTTCAGTAGGTAATATAATGTGTTTTATTAGAGGTTTGCACATTGACAGGATCAAACAAAAAATTTACAATATCAGCAGCCATATTGGCTAGGCAATGCTGAGACTTAGTGCTCCAGAACACTATAAGCTATGCAGCTCCACCAGGAGGAATCCACCAGGAGGAAGAATCATGGCTGAGGAAATACTACAGCTTGTATGATTCATTGCTTGAATAATGTGGTTGGTTGGTTTGTGAACTTTTCATATACACTTAATTATAAGTACTTTATGTTGTTCTTGCTCAGTTTTTAAGCATGATTGCAGATGAAATGTTTGTTTGCATCTTGTAAGTAAACACTGAAATCTTATTGGGTGCTTATCGGCTTATTGGTCTTTTAATCATGAATGCGATTATGCAGGCTCGTGCTGGCCAGTTTGTTTAACATGCAAATTTAAAAAGAACACAATGGTAAAGAGGGCACCTCAAACACCATCCTGCCAGATAGCTTTAGGCCAATCAGTCTGTTTCTTCTTTAATACCCTTGAATGCTTTGCCAGTATTGGCTGCTTGGGAATGTTTTGGAACAAATTATACTGAAATTAGACACACTGTTGGGGAATGCTCCCATGTGTAGAAACTCAACAGCATATAATAGTATGCATAAACGATGGTATCTGAGTGGCTGCCAAACATCTGACCTACTGATGCATAGTTCTGTGAGCACATAAACTCTTAACCCCTTGGCGCAGATGGCAAATTTAACTTATTTAGGGGGTGCTCTGTTTAAGGCTTTATAACTCCAGGTGTGAGCATCACATAAACTTGGTAAATGGCTTAAATGAAACAAAATGACAGATTTGTTTATTTTCATAATTTATGTCAAAATAAAGTGCCACAAATGCAAAGAAACTTTGGGGGGAAAGAAACTGCAAAAAAAAATAAAAAAATGCAAAAGAAACTTTTGTACCCATGAAAACTACGACTTGGTCTTGTAGTTTTCATGCCACCCCCCTTGCCACCCCGTAAATAATTATCTAGATCCGCCCCTGGAGAGACTTGCAATTAACAAGATAGGCAGCAGCTCAAAGATCAAATGTTCCAAAGGCTGTATAATGCAGTCAGTTCATGACAGTAAAAAATGTAAAATGTTTGCATGTTGTAAAATTAAATTATATTAGTGGTTTATTATAATTTGTTTGTTGGGTAATGAGCTGTGAGAGCTTGGGACAAGTGAACCACACAAATGGCTGTGTGCACCATCTTTCAAGATGAACTTTAAAAGATGGGAACATAGTATCGACACGCCGGCTTGACGAGCACAACCTACCTGCATGTGTAGGCATGATTGAAATCGCAGAGAGAATTAATGTCGATGTACATACAGTACCAGTCAAAAGCTTGGACACACCTACTCGTAGAAAGTTTTTTTTTCATTATTTTTACTGTTTTCCACATTTTAGAATAGTAAAGACATCAACACTATCAGATAACACAAATGGAATTATGCAAAGACCCACAAAAAAGGGTAAAACAAATAAAAAACATCTTATATTTTAGATTCTTCAAAGTAGCCACCCTTTGCCTTGATAACAGCTTTGCACATTCTACCTGGAAATAAGGTATAAAGAGTCTTTCGATATCCTTTTATACAGAGTTATGATACATTTACCTGTGGAATACCTGTTTACCACAGAAGTTGGTTGAGAGAATGGCAAGAATGTGCAAAGTCGTTATCAAGGCAAAGGGTGGCTACTTTGAAGAATCTAAAATATAACACTTTTTTTTATTTGTTTGCATAATTTAATGTGTTATCTCATTGTTTTGATGACTTTACTATTCTAAAATGTGGAAAACAGTAAAAAAAACTTTAAAAAACCTATGAGTAGGTGTGTCCAAACTTTTGACTGGTACTGTATAGGTTTCATATTAAACAGGGGCACAGTTCTTCTCAGTAACAACAGTTCTTCCCAGTAACACTAAGGAATTAGTTGAGGAGAGCTTATACAGCAGTGCATCACACGTACTGCGCTCTGGGTGGGATGACAGGTGTTCGTTCTTTTAGGGCCAGCCAAGGTGACTCCGATGGCCACTCCTTTGGAATTGAAGAAGTGACAGTGCAAGCTTGACAGCCAGAGGCTTGTCAATGAATAATGGATGTTGTAATCATAATTCAATGCCTGTCACTCAGTTGACATGTTAAGCACTGTGTATAAGCAATGCGCAGGTGTAGTCGTGTCTCAACACGCTCAGAAAATTGACTGCACATCTTTTATCTTCATACAAATAGCCAGCATGTCGCTTGCCTGATACTGCGCTTTGACGAGAGCATAAGAAGACATGCTGAATTAATTACAGGAAAGTATATTTGCTTTCCATTTCATTACTGAATTGTGGAAACTTTTTAAGGCCTGTAATGGAACAGATTACACATTTAGTCACTTTGCAGATGCTCCTATCTATAGTGATCTGCAAAGCACATAAAAGTTATTCGATAAATAGCAAGTGCCAATATGCAAACATACAACCTAACAACATGCCATAGTATGTGTGAGGGGTATGTGTGAGGGAGAGTGCGAAGATTTTGCAGTTTCTCAATGGATTTTAGGGATAATGTTAAATATACAGGTGTGTTTTCAGTGTGCACCAGAAGATGGACTGTGACTCTGCTGACCCCTGACTGTTGTAGGGAGCTCATAGAATCATTCCTCCATTCCTCTTCGTCTTTCATGGGTGAATAATTTGTGGTGATATTGTTTAAGTTGCGTGGTAGAGTGCACATGGAACTCAAGAAAATAATTTAGGCAACCGCAAGGGTATCCCGCATGTCAAATGATGCATGTTTTCGTCTGTTCTGTCCCTCATTCACGAGCCGTTTGCATTATTCATTATGATCTTTTTCAGGGGGATGACCGTTCAATTCTACTTCTCAAACACATCCAATTAGTTAATGAATCTAATCTATTATCCATCTCAGTTATTGCCCATCATGATTGTGCACTCATTTTGCAAAATATTGATGCGAATTTATTAAAAGAATGTAGAATATAATTCAGCAGCACAAGATGCATACATGTTCTGAGTTAAACCACTGGGCTTGTAGAGCAAAATTCAAAAAGATTAACCGAGATTAAAACAACATGGAATCGTTTAAAGACAATTAAGTGATTTAGAAGTGCATTAGATCATATGGTAGATTAAACATTGTTTATTGTCTCCAACATTAGTTTTCTTTTCAGCAAACAGAGAAGTACACATATGAATTGCTTTCCAGAGAAATGTAAATGTGTGGGCTTACTGATAGAAAATGCGGAAAATGGCAAATTGAGGAAATTTGGATGCGAGGTGCATATCTTTACATTGCCTTAGGCTGGGATTCAATCAACATTTGTGCTTAGCATTGACTAACACTTAAAAGCAGCAATTATTCTTTTTTCTTTACAAGCACAGTCTGGACTGTTCAGTGATTAGGTAACTTGACAAACTAACACTAGATAACATGTATGGCTGTTTTTTCCTGTACGTCAAAGGACAAATGTTGTTTCAATACAGGTCTTAGTTTTTAAGGATTTTATATTTATATACTTTATTATTATTTATCATTTTCAATAATTAATTTGCTTAGCGGCGGCACGGTGGTGCAGTGGTTAGCACTGTCGCCTCACAGCAAGAAGGTACCTAGTTCGAATCCCGGCCGAGGGCCTTTCTGTGTGGAGTTTGCATGTTCTCCCCGTGTCCGCGTGGGTTTCCTCCGGGTACTCCGGTTTCCTCCCACAGTCCAAAGACATGCAGGTTAGGCTAATTGGAGACTCAAAATTGCCCATAGGTATGAGTATGAGTGTGTGAGCGAATGGTGTGTGTGCCTGTCCAGGGTGTATTCCTGCCTCTCGCCCGATGCATGCTGGGATAGGCTCCAGCACCCCCCATGACCCTGACCAGGAATAAGCGGGTTAATGGATAATGGATGGATGGATGGATAATTTGCTTAGTAGGCCACACTCTTCAGTGTACATTCTCACCCATTTATTTAGGATACTTACTGAAGCATTTTGGTTTACCTTGCGAAAGGGTAACAGTAGTGTCCCCACTGATTACGGTGCGCATTTGTTGTGGCATTGTTTCGACAACCTTATGCAATGTCACAACATTTATTTCCATCCAGAGTAGCATAAGTTTTTGGCTGAGATCTTGTATTGACGACGGGAGAGTCGAACCACTCCGTAAAGTGTTCTCCAGCACATCCCAAAGACTTTCAATGGGGTTAAGGTCAGGAATCTGGTGGCTAATTCATGTGTGAAAATGATTCCTCATGCTCCCTGAACCACTCTTTCACAATTTGAGCCCGATGAATCTTGGCATTGTCATCCTGGCATATGCCCATTGATGGGATAACCTGGTCATTCAGTACATTCAGGTACTTCGCTGACTTCATTTTATTGCTGCATAATGTTGCTGAGCCTAGACCTGACCAACTGAAGCAACCCCAGATCATAACACTGCCTCCAGAGGCTTGTACAGTGGGCACTATGCATGACGGGTGCAATGGCAACTTTTTTTTTGGCCGGGCAGTGTATGTTTGGTACAAAAAGATCAAGAGAAGATTGCATGCCGACTCTCTCAGTGACGTACTGTTCCCTTATTATAGGAAGGCACTGTGATTAAGACAAAGTAATCGTTTACTTAATTAAAATTCCTGACAGCTCATTGAACATTAAGCAAGAGAGCTAGAGAAAGAGACTTCCCATTTTTCAGACGGTGAAGGGAGGCACAAACCGAAACCTGTCTCCCCAGAATGGAGACCTGCACTCTTGCATCCAAAACTAGCCTTCCCAGACCAAAAAAACTGCAAGCTTGCTTCCGAAACCTAGCTTCCCAGACCAAAAATCGTTCCTCCCGAACTTTCATTCCCAGATTGGAGGACTGTAATCTTGCATAATATGTACAGTATGTGAAGACTGCATGAGCAGACATGAAGATTAAGAAGTTATAGTCCAGTGCGGCCCCTCCGTAGTTTAGTGTCTGTGAAATTGGTTCACTACCAAAGCAAGGCAAACCTCACCAAACTCGAAGCAAACATGATAGCTGATGAGACAAGAAAATCCTGGTGTAAATTACAATTGCAAAGCCTCACAGTGGAACGATGCACCTGCTAATAATTCAGTCAGCACGCAAAAAAAAAGTACAGATTTTCCCATTAAAAATAACACTGACTAGTGTAATGCAAACTGGCACATTCATTACAAAATCTACGAGGCCTCCATATTGCAATTAATGATCCAATTCCAGTCGCAGGCCACTTGACACAATGATTTGGGCTAACAGCAAACAGTGGATGTGCTATTTTGACAATGCCAAAGTTGACTGCATGCATAGATTGTCTGTTGGCTGTGTAAGGGAACCTGTGTCTTCTGCTTTGCTGCTCAGTGGAGGGATGGCTATCGACTCCTGTCAGGGTCAGATGCATATTTGGTTATCAATTATTTTTCAAATTATTTAATTCAACAGATTGCAACTTAGTTTTTTTTTAAATTGGAAAATCATTTTGTTAATGACCGGTGGAACAACACACTTGTACCCTTGTACTGTTCTACTGTAAACCGAAACCACATAGTACCTCGAAGAGAACAGTGGACTGTGAAGGATAGGTAGTGGGTACCAATTATCATACACCTGGCTATGACGTTTATACCTTCCTTTTTATTCCTCTTAATATCCCAATAATAAAGCCCCCAATTTTTGGTCAGCTGTGACAAATATGCATTCATTTTTTATTCCATTCAATGCTTCAAAGTCTCCTTTTCCCTGGCATGACACACATACCCACGTGGGTACACAGATCATGTCTTGAGCCTTTATTTTGTGTGGTGTGATGTTTCAAAAGACTAATTATTTGTTTTCTGATTATTAATATATATTGTTTGTTCAAAACGTGGACGTTGCGATTACTTTTTTCAGCTGGTGGATCCTATAATCCACGCAGTCTTCAATTTGATTGATTTGGATGCTCCATTCCCTGGGAAACGCAATATGTTACCTGTCAATCTCACAAAAGCAACTTGGCCATCGTTCCGGCATTGACCCCCCCCCCCCCCCCCCCCCCCAGCCATATTTTTCCTGTCAAACGGAAATATGACCGCGTGTGAAAACAGACACGGAGAAACTGAGCAACCGTCTCGCCTGGTTGAAGGAGTTTGAGGGGAAAAAAATATTAAACCGATAATTTCTACTTTAATAACAACTGCTCATATTGTTGTGCTCTAGGTTAAAAATGGACGTGTGTTTCTCCCCCACCAACTTTGAATTCAAATTTGAATGTCTTTCTGTGGTATGGCATTATTGTTTAAACATGTGAGCAAACGATAGACCGGATGACCTCATACATGAAGGATACAGCTCAAGTGGCGGCGGCTTCCAATGCATGCCCCACTAAGTGGGTAATTGTTTTGTTTAATCAATGCAGCAAAATATGTTTATTTCCTCTGCTGTTTGTGTTTCTCTCTGCCGTGTCAAAAGCAATTCTGCCACGAGCACGTTCCAAGCTCAGACTCTCCCCTTCACCAATCACATCACAGCCCTCTCTCTCAGCCCTGCCATATGCTGGAGCTGAGACCAAAGTGTCCGAGACAGAACAATTGGAAGCAAATTGCTGCTGAAAAACAAACTCATTATGACTCCAATAGATATGTTCCATCGGGGCCAAAAAAACAAGAAACAACAGAGGAAGAAAAAAAATACAGATTCAAACGTTCAATCGATTAAAGTTTTTTTTTTTCCCCCCAGTTATTTGAAATGTCTTTTTCCCACAGACAAGATGCCATGCTAAAGGATAGGAGATTGGTGTCGTGACTGTGGCTGCAGCTATAGTTTTAGGCACACTGATTATCACATCAATAAGCTATTACACAGTGAATGTAGTTCCCTCCTGTTCGGCTCAGCCTTGGTTCTGATGGCCTGCTCAGTCATAATAAGGACCAAAAAAGGAGTACCACAAACAAGACCGACGGCAGATTGGTTTGGCAGCAGAACAGAATAGCCTTGTATTTTTACCATTGGAGCATTGGGATTAAATTTGAACGTCGTCTTAGGGTAATGTGAAAATGTATCATTCGCAACCCATTCCCTCTTACACTCTGTCACGGTGCGGCCCCCGGGAGGATGCATTGGGTTTCTAGGTTTTCGTCCGAGTGTAAACCACTCAGAGTTGCGACCTCAGAGACGTTGAGTGGTCAGTGAATTGAATCGGCTGGTCGAGTGGTTGACAGTCAGCAGCTGGCTGAAATGCAGCTGTAAAACTCCCCAAAAATTGGAAAATTATAGAGGGGGTATCAAATATGTATGCTTATGTATGTGTATGTATGTATGCATAGTATATACACAGTACTTGCATCTTGTATTTCCTTGATTTGAATGCAGCATATTTCATGTGCAAGTCAGTGTAAAAAAAAAGATTTCAAGAGGCTGGCCAATGAACAGGCACATGTCAGCAACATTCGCGTGCTGCTCATTTTCAACCGATGCCAGAGAAATGACTGAGCTGAGTGACTTTTAATGGTTTTTTAGTCCATACTGACTGCCACCGAGGATGGATAGCACCTGGCCTGAAGGTGAAAATGGGTTGGCGGGAAAGGCGGTTTGTAATCACGGTTTGGGAGAGGTCCCCCACACCGTACCATTCAGAAATGAAAGCAATTCTTCAACCTAATGGCTTCTGACCTCTGGTACCGCATGAACAGAGCGATGCATGTTCCTTCAGCGCAGTGCTCAGCTCATTAAAGTAACCCAGTGCGGAATTGCAACTTTAGCCGGTGTCAGGGACACCGCACGGGTTGTTGGGAAAAGATTTTTGTCCGTGAAGTTCTTCTTCTGTGGTTTTCAGAGCATTGAACACGGAGCTCATGTCAGCGCATTATCATTAATGTGGCTTTAACTCAACATTTGCCATTAACTAAGGCTCACAATACAAGTGCGACTGTGTTTGAGTGTTTGATAATATATTGAAGTCTGAGCTTGCTGAATAAAGTCACAGATTATTTAGATGCACCAGATACTCAACATCATGTCACACTGACAGTTTTGTCTCCCTACTGTCGACACAGCTGAAAGATTACGATTTGATCTGAACATTTTTTTAAGGGGCAGTATTCTTGAAATTTACATTCTGTACTATTATAAAGCACTTGAATTCAATAAAAATCTTCTGTAGTTATGAAGTAAAGAGGACAGAGGTAACACAGGAGCTGAGCTTCCAGTGAATCTAGAGAATCTGTGATTCTGAGTGGAGGATCATTTGCTCTCTCCCGTTTTATCCTGGTGCTGAGGAGTACTGTCACATGTCTGGAAAGACATTGCCTGGTATTTCATTATTCACCTGGACCTGCCTCAGTTGTCACCTGTATACCAACTGTCCTGGTGTGCTGGAAATGACTTCCCAGATGACAGGATAAGCGCTGTTGAGATCCCTGATTTCTTTAGCTTTTTCACCCAGTCTCAAAGAGACACAGACTGCACCAAGTCATGGGAAAGTATGGTAGATTTGGACCACAGAGTTAAAGGTTGACTGGTCAATCAGACAGGCCATGCCGTAACAAGCTCTTTTTTAATGTGATTCTTTCTCTTTGTTATTACCATTGATGCAAATAAGTGAACATTAAATGGAAATGTCTGATGGAAAAATACTGATAGAAAAATCTGGAAATACAGCTCTCTCTCTGTAACTGTGTGATGGGTCAGTCTAAAATCGTAAAGTTGGTACCAAGTTTCTGAGGAAGTGGCACACTGAAAATAGAACCACGGTATCTTCTCCAATACAATAACACATGTCTTTCCAATGCGTATGTCAACAGTTTTACAGATTTGTTGATTCATTAAGTGGGCTAGAAATGAGCTTGGTAGTCAAGCTGCCTGCATGCATTTGTAGTGTCGTTAGGTACATTAATAATTTGGCAGTGAAGACAGACAGTTAAAACGTCTTAAGTCATCACATGGAAGCACCAATGAATGTGCAGAATATATATAAATTTATATATTGCTTCACACTAGGTGCAAAAGTATAATTAATCAGTCTCATAAAATTAATTATTAAATCATGATTATGAATTTCAGTGTTAACTATTAAAATAATAATCAATAACTTAATCTGAAGGCGTAAGTTCTTTTGGAGGATAGGCTCAAATGTTTATCCAAACAACAATCAGACCGATGACCAGGTTTGATAAAAATACAATTTATTAAATAACAAACACATCTAAACTAACATCCTAAAAACAGTGAATGATATGGAAAGCAAATTGAAGTGTAGACAAAGAATGAGGCATATAGAATTCACAGTTCTATTTCTGTATGTGCGCCAGACACGTGGTGTTCAGACCTCACAAGATCGTACCTCGAGGGGGAAATACAAATCTAGCTTTAGCATGAAGCTAATGTGGCCTGAAACATAGCGTGTGTTGAGGCTATCGAAATTTAGCTACGTCTAGCTAAATCCCAGGCCCCTATCCTATATCTGATGGGTTAGGTATTAGTAGAAAGATTGCATGCACTGATCTCGATTTAAAGGTAGGCGGATTGTAAATTAGTTATAGAGTAAGTTAGAGTAGGCTCTGTAACTTTAGCTTATGCGAGGCTAATTGGCTGTCGATAGCCTGCAAGCCATGTGTTGAGCTATAAGTTAACGTTACTCTAAATACACACAATGGATACAATCAAATATGCAATTACATTGACAATAAACATTACACAAAAGTTCTCCTAACTATTGCCTTGGATGTTCATGTCAGTCTTACTGTACTGAAGTTGCTACAGGCGAGTCCATGGCTTTGAGGATGTCCGGAAAGTTCTTTCCTTTGGCAACGTCTGGACCTATGGTCCGGACTGGACTTTCTCTCGGTTTCCTTGTTGGTAGAGCAGCTTGCTTGCTTTGGTGAGTCGTTGCTGGAAACTTGCCGTTGGAGTCCTTCTGTCAGTTCAACAAGTGGTTTCCTTGGGTTCCTTTGTGGCTTGCGGTGTGTGATAACGTAGGCTACACACGTTACCTATGTCTCTGGCTAAGGCTACATCTTATGATGGTAGCTCAGTGTAGCTGCTTTCGCGAACACGCTAAGTGAGAGCTGGGTGAAAAAGCGGTCTTTGTGGCCGGGTAACCAGAGGGAGAGAGGGTTCTCTCCGCGTGTTCCTTCCCAGCCGGGAAGATGGACAGGAAACGATTCTCCCAACAAGTGAAAATGGTAAGAAGTGGTGAACAGGGAGAACAAGAAGCTTGCTCAAGGTTTTATAGAACCGGGGACTCAGTCCTGATTGGTCAAGGATTCATTACATTACATTCACATGTACATTAGGATCACATGACTGCCCGGGATCACATGACTGTCGCATGCCGGTACATGTAGTCTTTTGGAAATGCAGTCCAGGGTCACATAAATGCGGTTTGATTCCCACTAGACATGCACTACACATTTGTGCATTGCTCTAATGTACACTTCTGGGTTGACATTACTCCTTAAAACATGGCTTGAGAATGAAACCTGTTATGTGAACGGATCAGAACCAATCGCAGACACCAGAATGATAGGAATAGGATTTATTCGAGGTTGACAGAACAGGGTCAAAGTCCAGCAAACAGTGCAATAAAGGCAAGGCAGATTCATAGCCAGTTCCAGGCGTAGGTCAGCAAAGAGGCCAGCAAACAGGGCAATGCAGAAAGAGCAAAAGCGAAGTCCAGGAACAGGCAGGGGACAGAACCGGGAAATCTGTCAGAGCTGGGGAACAGGAGGGCGTAGGGCAGGAGTAGGGCTAGGACGGGGAAGGACTGGTGTGCAGGAGGGCTGGACAGGAACAGGCAGGACAGGAACAGGCAGGACAGGCAGGAGAACAGGAACTGGACGGGTGACACAGGAACGAGGGCAGGAACTCGGAGCAGGCAGGAATAAACGCTGGAAAGACTGAGACAAACACAAATGCAGGACACAATACGATCTGGCAGTGAACACAGAAACAGAGAAGACTAAATAGCAAACTAACGAAGAAACAACAAGGAACAGGTGAGACAAAACAAATGAGAAAACACAATTCAGGTGCGGGGAAGTGGAGAAACAAAATGGAGGGAGAGAGGGAAAACACGGAACGGACTGCCAGATAGAAAATACATATAAACGGAAAAACCTGAACAAGACTAGAACGTGGAGGCACGTGACGTGACCCTTCCCCCTTCCCACTGCATTTACTGAGAGAGAGCTTTAGGCCTTTTTGTTTTTTTAAGATTTGCTGTCATGTTCACTAGGACAAGAAATCCCCAGATGGCTGAAATACATTTAACATTTAACATAACAAATTTTCTTTATAGAAATGAATAGAATTGAGATGGGTCAGGTCTACAGTAGAACTTTGGCTTGATTAGAGACACGTCCATCAGGAATGCAGCCCGTTGTGGCTGGAGGACAGTACTCTGAGGGGGCTATGAATGGCTATGAGTTGACCCTTCCTATTCAGAAATGGTCAGCCCTGACCAATGGATGAAGACACGGGAACTTAGACAGATGCATCCCGGGGAGGAGGACCAGTAAGGTCAGGGGAGAGATCCTCAAATGCCTGCACTGTTGTGTACGCGTTGGCGAATTCAGCTTCTAATTTAGAGGCTTCAGGTTAAAATCCCAGATTGTGTACTGCAATTCTACCCTTGAGTAAGGTACTTTGCCTGATTTGCTTCAGTAAAAAATGGCTATCTGTATGTATTGAATTGTATATAGAAATGTAAGTTGTGTGAGTCACTCTTGATAAAGGCATCTACTCAGCAAAATAAATAATTATGGCCTGGGATATGGTAGAGTAGCAGAGGAACAAGAGCTAGAGAGAGTGGGAGGGAGGGTACTGCAATTAGCCAAAGCAACAGGAAGAGAAGGTTGATAGGTGGTTCTGAGCCATTGAGATGGGAAATATCCTTTCCACCAAAAACTGAAGTTACTCCATAAAAAAAAAAACTTTTTCCATTCTTCAGACAAAGTCTACAATGGGGTGTGGTTTCACCACTGGTGATATAAATTTGAAGGTATTCTAAATGCAAAGATTAAAATTTCCACTGTGTGTCCTGTGTTTGGTTTAGATGATCCTAACCGCTCTTGTGCAATTAGAAATTCTGCTCACAGAATTCAATGTCGGAGTTAATGAGCTGTGAAGTGTACACGCATTGATGTTCGACAGTGAGATAAAAATTCTACAGCCATCTATAAATAGAGCAGTAAAAATAGCCATGGGATTGAAAAATCTTAGAAGGATCAAAATCAATTCATATTCACAGCAGGCTGTCACGGACGCTGTCTAAGACTTAATATTTATATAATACACACAGTGTCCTTTCTGTCACATCTCAACAATAACACATATAGTGCATTGTACTGTTGATGGTAATTATCTTCAGATGTTATTACTGTTTACATGGCTTTTCGTGTGTGGTCTTCAGTCAACAATACCAAATGTTGTCTACAGTCATTGTTAGTGCCCACCAGTATATTTCAATACAGCTGTAAGTAAGAAGGGCTATGTTACTCATATGCAAGTCTTTATTACTCTATAATCTAATCTGACCACTTTTTTATTTATCAGTGTATATTGTTGTCCTGTAACTTTGTTAAGCCTTTAACGGTTTGGGGGTTTAATGCCTATTTTTTAGCAGTGTGGGATCGCCGTGGGCTCGACAGAGATGCAAGCTTGAGAAAATGGACAGTCTAAGTGTGGCAGGGCATGTCTGGTCTGTATGTGAGCAAACACACCAACGCGTGACATTGGGGCCTGCTCTAAAAATAACCTCCATAATTGCTTTGACTCTTCGTCAGGATTAAAAAACTGAGCAATTAACGGCCGAGATGAACTTTATGCCTGCACGCATAGCAGTGGGTTTTATTTCTTTATTTATTCATTTTTGTACCTGCCACATGTTTTGGCTGGGAAGAGTGTGTAGGAGTGTAAATTGTCAACTGGCAAATTTGTGATTAGGGCTACCCTTGACCTACTTGGCTGCGGAGGGACTTGATTGCAGGTTGCTGGGAAACTTTTAATTTCAGAATTCACTAAACCCGGCCGTTCCTTACACAATAATTACAGATCGTAGATTAGACTCTGACTCACAGTAATATTGTTCAGTAATTGAAAGGAGTTTCTGACAGCAGTGTATGCCAGCCAGTGCTAGCTACGGGTTGGCAATGTCCAATCTGGTAATGGAGTAGTTTTGCTATTTAGTGTGCGAATAATAGAGGTGTTAGTGTATAGGCACCAGCACTGTTTACTATAACTGTTTGTGAGCAAAAAAAGAGACATTATTCTGACATTCTTTAGCCGTCTGAATGAAATATTAAGTCTGTGTTGCCAGTGAAGGTCTCTGCTTGGTTATCGAATGCAGTTTATTTATAAGGTGAAGTGGTGTACTCCACTATAATAAGGCATTATCTGGATTTTAAATATGCAATATAATGTGACTGAGTATTGTTTCACCATGGTTCCCAAATCGCTGTGACGAGGATGAAAATCATCACTAGAGTTGGAAATATTTGAGAATAATTTTCACGGGGATGTTCTAGCATAGGCCTTTTAAGATTACTCCCCTCTCCTGCACTTGCATGTCTGACTAACAATTATTGTTTTTTGTGAAAATAAACTGTAAGAACAACAATGGTGAAGGATAATGCTCCCAGTGGGTTAGTTTTTTTATCAAATGGTAGCAAAAACAGAAGCAAAAGCTTTGTGACAGTCATCCTGAAGATGCTGACTCATGACCGATCAAAACATTTTTTGGAGGACTTATGGACACTAGAATTGTGTGAAATGATTCTAATGAAAATACATTATTTGCCAGCAATGGATTTAATTTATTGTAAATTTGAAACGATTGACTCTCTTAGATGGGATAAGGGGATGGGGAGATTGGGGGAGTGGGGTTTCCCACGTCCATTTGTGATGGAGTGGTATGACACATGTCACACCCATGATCCTCATCAATCAGAAGCCTGCACGCCTTTCATTTCCATATCAACTCCACAGTCACTGTAATTACCAAGTACAAGATCCAGATTCAACATGTAACAGGCTATGCACCTGAAAGCGTTTTTAAACTGTTTTTATTTCTCACAAAGAACTTTGTAAAAAAAAAAACTGTTTGTTTATCGTATTACAATATATGGTAGTGCATTTAGACTAAACATTGTATATCAACCATCAGGGTTTGTGTGAATTCCATTTAAAGTCTGTAAATAAATAGAAATTCACTTAGTTGAAAAGCCCTCAAAATGTCAAAACTAAAATGGAATTGCTCCCAACCATGTTGACCATAAATATATTATTTTTTTGCTATGCTGGGATATGATGGATTGGCTCTGGAATAATTTGTTGATAACAGAATGGCAGGCCAGCAGAGAGGGACGTAGACGATAATCTGACTCTAGTCACTGCAACAGGAGTCCTTCTGTACATCTGATAGCAAAGGAGTTGTCAGGGTTTTTGGGTGTCAGAGCTGCAGTTGTCAAGTCACCACGAGCACTGTCTGAAATTCTGATACACGCTCAAACCACCATTAATATTAATGAACAGACAATGATCCCCACCGTCTAGTCTGGAGACAATTTTAAGACTGCATTCGACAGGCCACAGAAACATGTTGTCTTGTATCATAATAATTCTTATTAGTACTATTAATCTCAATGAAAGGTTGATTGACAGGCAGTATTTGGAATAAGATGTCTCTCTTTGAATATGTATGTATGACATGACGGCAGTTTGCTTTCCGTCACACATCTTTGGAGGCATAAACATCAAAGGGATTGTAGCTCAGGTTCCTTCCCCAGGTGTAACACTGCTGTCCTACCCTTGAGCGCGAGGTTCTTTACCGGAACCGCTTCACTGATGCATCCAGCTACATGTAAGAAAAATAAAATAAATAAAATAAATGTGAAGGTCAAAAAAGTTGTTAAATTGCTGGGTTCATTTTTATGACGAACACGTCAGAAAGCTGTTAGTTTGTCAACCAACTGGAATCACCGAAGACAAAACATTAAAAAAGACAACATTAACATTAATTAATTGATCATGCTTAAGAACATATTGCAAAGCAGTTTGATTAAAAAAAGATAAAAATATTGTACGCATTCTACATTTTACCAGTGCTGAAAAGCCTTAGCGGTTTCTGTTTCTGTCATAACAGAATATAGCAGGTTAGGCACTTCTGCATCTTATAGACACTCCCAGAGATGTCCGTAATTGTCTTGTCAAGTTTGCAGACTGCAATGGAAATGCCCTCAGTTCTGCTATCCTGTTTTTTTTTTTGTTAAATGTGTGTACTGCTATAGCTTTGGCGTGCGGTCGCATAGTGGACTGTGTGTACTGCTATAGCTTTGGCGTGCGGTCGCATAGTGGAATGTGTGTACTGCTATAGCTTTGGCGTGCGGTCGCATAGTGGACTGTGTATACTGCTATAGCTTTGGCGTGCGGTCGCATAGTGGACTGTGTGTACTGCTATAGCTTTGGCGTGCGGTCGCATAGTGGACTGTGTGTACTGCTATAGCTTTGGCGTGCGGTCGCATAGTGGACTGTGTGTACTGCTATAGCTTTGGCGTGCGGTCGCATAGTGGACTGTGTGTACTGCTATAGCTTTGGCGTGCGGTCGCATAGTGAAATGTGTGTACTGCTATAGCTTTGGAGTGCGGTCGCATAGCGGACTGTGTGTACTGCTATAGCTTTGGCATGCGGTCGCATAGCGGACTGTGTGTACTGCTATAGCTTTGGCGTGCGGTCGCATAGCGGACTGTGTGTACTGCTATAGCTTTGGCGTGCGGTCGCATAGCGGACTGTGTGTACTGCTATAGCTTTGGCCTGCGGTTGCATAGTGGACTGTGTGTACTGCTATAGCTTTGGCGTGCGGTCGCATAGCGGACTGTGTGTACTGCTATAGCTTTGGCGTGCGGTTGCATAGTGGACTGTGTGTACTGCTATAGCTTTGGCGTGCGGACGCATAGCGGACTGTGTGTACTGCTATAGCTTTGGCGTATGGTTGCATAGTGGACTGTGTGTACTGCTATAGCTTTGGCGTGCGGTTGCATAGTGGACTGTGTGTACTGCTATAGCTTTGGCGTGCGGTTGCATAGTGGACTGTGTGTACTGCTATAGCTTTGGCGTGCGGTCGCATAGTGGACTGTGTGTACTGCTATAGCTTTGGCGTGCGGTCGCATAGCGGACTGTGTGTACTGCTATAGCTTTGGCGTGCGGTCGCATAGCGGACTGTGTGTACTGCTATAGCTTTGGCGTGCGGTCGCATAGCGGACTGTGTGTACTGCTATAGCTTTGGCGTGCGGTTGCATAGTGGACTGTGTGTACTGCTATAGCTTTGGCGTGCGGTCGCATAGCGGACTGTGTGTACTGCTATAGCTTTGGCGTATGGTTGCATAGTGGACTGTGTGTACTGCTATAGCTTTGGCGTGCGGTTGCATAGTGGACTGTGTGTACTGCTATAGCTTTGGCGTGCGGTCGCATAGTGGACTGTGTGTACTGCTATAGCTTTGGCGTGCGGTCGCATAGCGGACTGTGTGTACTGCTATAGCTTTGGCGTGCGGTCGCATAGCGGACTGTGTGTACTGCTATAGCTTTGGCGTGCGGTCGCATAGTGGACTGTGTGTACTGCTATAGCTTTGGCGTGCGGTCGCATAGCGGACTGTGTGTACTGCTATAGCTTTGGCGTGCGGTTGCATAGTGGACTGTGTGTACTGCTATAGCTTTGGCGTGCGGTCGCATAGCGGACTGTGTGTACTGCTATAGCTTTGGCGTACGGTTGCATAGTGGACTGTGTGTACTGCTATAGCTTTGGCGTGCGGTCGCATAGTGGACTGTGTGTACTGCTATAGCTTTGGCGTGCGGTCGCATAGTGGACTGTGTGTACTGCTATAGCTTTGGCGTGCGGTCGCATAGTGGACTGTGTGTACTGCTATAGCTTTGGCGTGCGGTCGCATAGTGGAATGTGTGTACTGCTATAGCTTTGGCGTGCGGTTCGCATAGTGGAATGTGTGTACTGCTATAGCTTTGGCGTGCGGTCGCATAGTGGAATGTGTGTACTGCTATAGCTTTGGCGTGCGGTTCGCATAGTGGACTGTGTGTACTGCTATAGCTTTGGCGTGCGGTCGCATAGTGGAATGTGTGTACTGCTATAGCTTTGGCGTGCGGTTCGCATAGTGGAATGTGTGTACTGCTATAGCTTTGGCGTGCGGTCGCATAGTGGAATGTGTGTACTGCTATAGCTTTGGCGTGCGGTCGCATAGTGGACTGTGTGTACTGCTATAGCTTTGGCGTGCGGTCGCATAGTGGACTGTGGAAAAGGGGAAAACAGACCTGGGTCAAATATGCCTTCCAAATACTTTTCAAATACAATTAGATGTTGCTCAAATTTGAAAATACTCCTACAGAACCTTGAGAATTTTCAAGCAAACGTCTTGCGAACCCGAAATATACAATCATATGAAAGAATCATTTTGTTCTGAATATTGTTGAAAATTGACATTTATTTACAGTTAATCTGAAGGCATTTTCTGATACCTGAGGGAATAAAATTTTGCAGGTAAGGTATCCAGGTCTCGATAGGAATGCGTGTCACTGAAGCGCTTTTTATTTTTTATTTTTTTTGAAGGTGCTTTTTTCTCACTTCACTTTTCTATGTCACCCTCCTGTGCTCGCATAGGCGTGGCTTTACGGGGTGTAAATTCTCTCACCACAAGGAGAGAAAAGAAAGTGCTGCAGAGGTCTACACGACAAGGTCCCCCACCCCTCTCCACCTCTGAGATACAGGCATGACAGAGAGAAGGAAGTTGGCGGGAGAATCATGCATTAATAATTGACCCCCTGTATGTCTACAGGGATTCCACCATCATGAATTATGCAGCCTCCATCATTTCTAATATTGTACTATTCGCTTTGCATGCCGGGACCGGGGGCGTGGGGGGTGGATGGGGGTTAGGAGGATGTTTATTTTAGCTGGAAGTACAGCCCCGCTCCGATGTGGGGCAGCCAGACTACCACAGAACAAGAGACCCAGGACCTCCTGTATGGGACTCTGCAAACCCGCACAACCCTAGATGCTTTGTATATCCACCTCTTGTTTCTGCTTCCTGTTGGTGCTGGGCTTCAGTCTCCATGATATCACTGCCAGGGTTTTGGAGTCAATTCCATTTAACTTCAGTCAGTTTCAGGAATTTAAGTGAAACTCAATTCAGGAATTGGAAAAGCTATTTCATGCCCGCAATATTCTGTATGGATTTTTGACAAATCCAATTAAATAACTAACTGAATTGCAATTAATGTTCCCGAATTGACTGAATTGAAATGGAAGTGACCCCAAACTCGCCTTCTTTCCCTTGTTTCAAAATTTGGAACAAAAAAAAATTTGGATTTGGGAATTGGAAGAGTGGAAAATTATCAGGAAGCATTTAGCAGACGCTCTTAGCTAGAGCGACTTGCGCAATTTCTTATTACATTTATCCATTCATATACTGAAGCAAGTCAGGTCAAGTACCTTGCTCAAGGGTACAACGGCAGTGTCCTACCTGGGAATCGAACCTGCAACCTTTCGGTTACAAGTCCAGTTCCTTAACCATTATACACACTTCCTTAACCATTATACTACACTGCCGCCCCCGAAAATGTCGAGTAGATGCTCTGTTCAGGAGCGTTGTCCTCATTTAGCTGTTTTTACTCAACATGAAAGAGAAAGCACAGCTCCATGTGACTGAATAGAGCCGTACGTGTACAGTGCCACTTTAAATCTGTATTCAAGCTAAACATCTTTATGGCTCTTCACTGTACAGGCAGAATGGGAAGCCCCAGTGTTTGCTCACACTTTTTAAACTGCTGGAGTTTAACAGTCAAAAGCAAATGCCTGAGAGGCCTGCCGGTTTCCTCGCTGCCGAAGATTGTGTAGGAGTGCGTGCTGGATGTAAGGATTATGGAGCGTGCTTGAAAAGCTTTTAGGAGCTTTCTTATGAGAAACATGACAACCCGTATCTAACCACAGGCAGGAGGGATTATTTTTTGTTTTCCTGTAGTCTGGATTTATGGAAGAAATAACCTCAGACTATTACCTTTAGGTGTTTTTTTTCCTTTGAAAGTTCAAGAAAATGGTATGGAAAGGAATAGACAGACCTCTCTTTATCTTGAAATGATAATTTTATTATTATTTCCCACCCATCCCTTGGTACCTTCTTTACCAAAGTAAATAACATCAACACACACATTGATGTATCATGTCACTATGTATGCACCATTTTCAAAGGTTCTTTGAAGCGCTCTATGTGAAGATGATTTATTGGTGCACTCAAATCCCAATTTACCTGTCTCAATGTGATATGCAATGGATTTCTCTGTCCTCAGAGAAGAGAGGATTGTAATGGGTGACTTTTAGACAGAGAAAATCGATAATATGTGGTTCCTTACCTGCAATAGTGGACTTCTATGTCTTAAAACTCGTTGTTTTAATAACTAAGAACACAAGCTAACCAGAAAGGTTTTATCAGAGATTTTAACCAACCTCAGGGCAGCGACCCCTATACTAATCCCAGAATACTACACCAAATTCTCTCAGTTTAAATGACATTAGCAAATTATGTCGGTCTCATTCTTTAAAAACAATTCCTGGTTGTGTATTATGTATAAACTGGTTACACCCTGTGCTAAACTGTATGTATAATCTACAATTTTTATGCTAACCTTGGATGTGGGTTTTGAATTAATATCCATTCTAGCAGATTGATAGTCCTATACTAAACTACAGAGATGCCAGCTTTTTAGTGGACTCTGAGAACTGGAGAGCACAGGGAAGACTTTCACTCTGTATTTCAGTGGCCTAAATGAACCTGTATATGTTCGGAAATCCTATGTGGAGATCAAAAAGGGTGAAACGTGTTCTCATCCTTCATGGTCTTCACATGAAGCACATGTTATTCACCATAAAGTGAAGAGCATGTGCTGCTAATTGATTAATAGAACCCATCGGTAGGAAAATAATACTTGGTACTGGACCTGCACGTCAGTTAATCGCTCAATTAGTGGCCTGTCACACAAGATGTATTTTTAGACGTAATGATGTACAGTCATGCATATCACCAACTTGGACTGAACCTCGAGAGAAAATGTTTTATGTATCTTAAGGTACATATTTTTGATCTTCCTGTCGTAACTGGGGTGATTTGTCAGAAAATTGATTTCATCAATCTTGTAGTTTCGTAATGGTCGCAAGCATTTTAGATAGAATTTATTATGAGATGGTTGGAAGAAGCACTTCAAACAGTTATTACATAATTTTCATTGCATGGCTATAATATGCACACAGAGATTTATGAGATTTATAATTTATGAATGCAATTTTTTAATGTCTGGAGGAATATGATGAAAGCCATTCATTTACTATAGAGTTACACACTTGATCCATAGAAATCCTGTACATGACTACCTATTCAACTACCATTGCATGTATTCCATTAATTGACTTGAGATAGATGACCTGAAAGAAATGGTGGCAACATAATATAGCCAAATGTGGAAAAAAAAAAAAAACAGACCTACAGAGCAGAGACTTTTGAGAACTTGAGACTCAACTCAAGTTCTCAAAAGCTTGCAGGTCTTTGTAGTTTTCTTTAAACAGTAGTCAGTTTAGGCCTTGGAGAATAGGTGTTCGGAATCTTTAGCCAACCATTACTTATATTAATCATGAAATGCACCAAACATTTGCAGACACTGGTCCTCGGACTGGAGTCTGACACTCCAGGTCTAGAAAGAATCCAGCACTGTGCCAAGCCTGGACTTGAAGACCCCAAGGGTCCCTGCCTTGACCTGGCAAGCTTTCTCCAACATTGACAAACAACCCCTTGTTCTGCTAATGAAACTCAAAAAAAATATTTTGAAGTCTGTTGTAAAATATTTACATAGGTGTGGGTTAATCTTGGGTTATAAATGTGATGTCACAAAATTATTTTCTCAATGGTGCAGCAGCTTAAGTTAATTTTGTCCTCCAAACATTAAATGAACATTGTTGAATGAAGTGGCTGTTTTCAAGTACAAGTGAAATCATCAGTCGTCAGGTCTCTTTAGAGATAATGATGGATGGCTTAATTTGCACCTGAAACGTCCAAATTCTCTTCACTCACTGTTTGCAGAACACATTTATACGTATGTACCAAAACGGCCTATTTGGGCAATGTAAGCCTCTCTGCAGTCTGCATGCACTGGTACGTAGCTTAGTCTTTAATAACAGGTTTCTCAAATACATCTCCAAGGTCCTGATAAGAAATCAGATTTCATCTTTTATCCAATTTCTGGATATAGGCTTCATTCCTGAAATCAGATTTCTCTGTGCAAGAGCGACTCGATTGCGAAAATTGATTGCCCGCAAATAGGACAGGAATATCGTTCTAGCTGTGGGGCTGGATCTCAAATTTTTTGATAAAAAAGGAAATGGTGAATTTGCAATGTTCACGGTTCAAGTCCTACATTTCTATGCCACTTCTGGACTGGCTGAACTGAACACTGAGATCGCAAGGCCAACAGAACAATCTCTACACCTCCCTGATCACAATGTACTATGACTTTTAATCAAGTAAAAGTTCACTGTGAACTCCAGTATGTATGTCTGCTCCTGCTTATATGTTTAACATACACTCTGTTGCTGGTTTCTCCAGTTTGCCACCAATAATAACCCGAAAAGCCTATCCTTGCCTGTATTCTGTATATAACTATATTCTGGAATGGAAGAATCTAGTGGACTAATTGTCTGCTTATTCTTAAATTACAATCCTGCTGTCGCAAGTTTTACACAACTTGTTTTCCAAAGGAAATGTCGTGTTCAAACAGGCCCCGTGTGATCACCCCCCCCCCCCCCCCCCCCCCACCCCCACCCCCCACCCCCACCCCCACCCCCCCCTTCAATTATCCTGCAGTTGGTTAAGGTCATTATCCAATCACAGTCTGTCCGGGATTTTGCTGGATTTGCAGTGTTTTGATCTGTCTGGCTTAATGAGATCATCCTTTTATCTCTTGTGATATATTATTTGGAAAGAATTGGAGACAGAGGTCTATTTAAGATGAAGCTGGGCTATATATTTCTGCAAATTCTTTTTACTTGTGACAGATGGAAGAAGGCCTGTCACACTTTGCTTCACTTCTTCTTTATTGGCTCCCAGTCCTCTCAACACAGAGGCTTAGTCAAACAAAGCTCAGGGAAGCAGATTGATCTCAGTGGTGCCATTTCCTTGGGAAGTCGACCCTTTACATTTTAATCGTGCCCTACTTGAAAGCGTAGAGCTACACTATGGGATCGGAGTTAATGGCTATTGATAATGCTGTATGGAGAATAAAAGTTTTTTGTTTGAGCTGTAATGGTGAAAAGATTTCAAAGATGTTCCTCATTGGCTCAGACCCGGTGATCTCAGCTGTGGAGCTGGCCAATGGAGAATGATGCAGGCTCTAATGCCGAGGGTGAGAAACTGGATGACTCCTCAATTCCTGCATTTTTTTATCCTGATAGCTACTGTAGGCCAGAACACTGGACCTAGAGTAAAACATGTTTTTGTTTTCCAGACCTACTGTATGGGTTGACTTGGTAGAATGTAGTGGTGTTCCGATACCAAAATCTTGACTTTGATACTGATACTCTTTCATGCCTCGATATTGATACCAAATCGCTAACACGGTAAATCGCCGATAACCAATAATTTAATACAAAATGAAATGTAAACTTAACATATCTTTTAAAAATATTTATTAACAAAATATCTGACACACAAAATCAGAAATAAAGTTACTCAAGATGTGACCACTTTGTTAACAATAGCACTGCGCTGGTTAAACCATAGACATACCTTAATCTACACATTCCACCCAAAAGTGGCCTGAGGCCGTTTATTACACAAACAGTCAAGTTTAAGCAATCGTTCATTAAACTCAAGTACCATTAAAACAAAAAATACTTTCGGTTCCACAAAATTAAAGTTCGGGAGCTTGTTCAATCGTTGTCGCCACGCTCAAGGCTTGGTCTCACCAGCTGTGACACACTTCCGTGCGAAGGGAATGAAGTCTGGCGGTCACTCAGTGTCTGGAAGATAAAGGCACAAAAAAAAGAAGTTATTGATTCACGCGGCGCCCATGCCCAGCACCCGAGAGGCATACCTCCCCGACTGTGTGAGATGCGTCTCTTTTATCACTCCAGCTTCTTCCCCCAAAGTGGCAACAGTCGCGGGTCTTTATTGAACATGGGTGTGTCAATCTTTGTTAGGCATCCTGAAAGATTCCTGCAGCGGGTGCTGCAGCTGGATGAAAATGGACAGTGCTGTCCTGACACACCAACCTGGTGGCTGGGGCACGAGGAAAATTAAAAGGCTGGGTAGGCCACAGTGCTGCCCCCCTTCACACGGCACAGTTATCAAACCTGTCAGGATTTGAAGTAACCGAAGAGATCGGTGTGGTTGTCAGACAGATGTTTTGCTAGGTTGGACGTGTTGCAAACCTTTAGCATTTTTTGCAAACGGGCACTGTAATAATGTTGTCAGATTTACCTTCATCATTGGTTTTGCAGGCAGTACTGCCAATATTTTACTTGGAACGCCCCGCTTTTCAGTAAGTTGGGGACAGTTGGTCAGCTGATTATTGACGGGGCGGAAAACTTAAACTGATTATTGGTCTCGACCTCTCATTTTACGTGATTTTTGATTTTCAATACAGCGATTGATTCACAAAATTCTCAATGTTATGTGATATAGCCAGTTTTCCTCAATTAGGTTATTACCCGAATAATAACATATTTTTTATTTGCATCGTAAAATTGTGCACATTTTATTGACAATATTTTAAATTACAGATGTAGGCTACTGGGTTATCTGCACTCACGCTTGAAGAATATTCATGGTAAAGATCAGCGTGCATATTTTCTCATTTAAATGATCTTGAAACGGTGTATATTTTTTCGTTGTGTATTCAGTGGTTAAAACTGATTTTCCTAAATTTAATTTATTGTTTAATCTCCATAACGTGATGTGATGTGTTTACCTGCCAATTGATTATTCAGATTATTGGCACACTTGTTAATTAGTGGCGGTTGGTCTATTTTCAGCTCACCAACTGCCACTGGGTCTGTGTGATCTACTGCTGCCCTTATATCTAGCTAACTTCTCTTTCTCCATGAAGATACAAAG
This sequence comes from Synaphobranchus kaupii, assembly GCA_029718625.1. Taxonomy (NCBI): domain Eukaryota; kingdom Metazoa; phylum Chordata; class Actinopteri; order Anguilliformes; family Synaphobranchidae; genus Synaphobranchus; species Synaphobranchus kaupii. Next base: position 94,709,758 of record CM056378.1, on the reverse strand, counting down.
CTACACAGCCAGGTTTATCTCACTCACAGTTCCACACTCACATGCTGTGTCTGAATCAGAGCCCAACTGTGTCCTGTGTCCTGCGTACTATGTACTAACATACTGTGTACTGTATACTGTTTAGTACACGCTGTGCAGAAAAAATATATATATATATATATACGTATATATATCCTCCATACTATTTTCCTACTGTACTGTGGAAATAAGACCTTTGTGCAGCCATGTCACATGTTGTTCTTGTTGTTGAAGAAAATGTCAGCAAAGCTGCGGCACATTTGTAAAGCGAAGCTGCACTTCATATTTATAGGACCGAAATGTTTGTTTACTTCTTGAAAAGTAGGCTCCCGAATATACTCAGCGAAAGTAAGCGTATCTGGGGGTTTTAAGCAGCCATACTCACAGTCAGCGTTCCCTTCACTTTTTAAAGGCACAGTATTTATTTTCCAATGCAAGCCAATCATTTTGCTGCGTTAGAAAGCAATGTTAGGCACATTGGTTGACGTTAACTTGTTCAACATTATACAGAAATGCTGGTATCGTACCAGTTTAAAATTTTGGTACCACAGTCCAGGCAACCCTAGAAAGAAAACAAATGATGTCACACGACACCTGCTAAAGAGGAAATTATTTCACGTATTTTTTTCATATTGTTATTAAAAAAAGAAAGCTTTTTTCTAACATAATGTATTTTATAATTCAACAGCATCTATTACAACAGCATCTACCATTTACAAGCAATCTGGTCACAAAATTATAGCGTGCTCAGTTTTTTAGCTCTTCAAAAATACAAACAAACAAATGAATATTAATAAGGGAGTCGATGCTCGCTGACAACATCCATTTGTTAGCATAAAGATTGCTCATTTAGTTTACGCACAAAACATGCCAGCGGAATCAATACTATAGGCGGTGATTTATTTCCCCCTGCGATACATCACCCTCTCAGGCATGTAGCTCTGGTGTGGGAGAGGATTAGAACTGGCCAGAGGCCTCGGAGAGCCAGACGGTAAAAAGACAGAATGTGTAACTTCCTCTGCCCTTGAGCTAGCAATTACACTTGGGGAGAATCGAGAATGGATGATATTCTGCATGTGCCTCGCTGTGCAAACGTTTCTGACGTAGGAAAGCTGTCCTTTCGTACATTCTGTAGCACCATACAATTCCCACTGACTGGCTGTTGCCATCAAACTATTTGAGGTTGGAGAAGTATGGGATAAAAACTACATACAGTACATGTATGTTATGTGGATGATGAAGGGAACTTTACCATTTTCCTGGATTGGCTTATAAGACATAATTGAGACTACATTAGCAGATAATTTGCACTCAACCTTATCTATTTCATACAGGTGTCTATTTCCTGGAAAGTACATTACTAAAGGCTGCGGCATGTTACATGGTCACAAGTACAACTGTTAAACCTAAGGCATAATATTTGCATATATGAAAAACAATACTGCCTGCAACTCTCGGAATAACCATTTCACAGTATGTTCCTTCATTTATTTACCAATATTCTCTTCATCCTCTTCAATACAAATCAGTTTTTTTTATTACTCCAGAGAAAATAATACTCTACCTGCACTGCTTAACTTTCAGTCTTATGCTTGCTGGTAGGGGAATCACTGCTAATATTTATTCATGGTCCTCCTCCTATCTTGTGGAGGACACTTATCAGATCCATTTGGGAGATTTTTCTCATTACTCTCCCTCTGCTGGAGTTCCCCATGGCCATGGTTTAGGACTGCTTCAGGATTCCCTATGTAGATAATTTATGATAATCACATTGTTTTCATGGTGCAGTATGCAGTACCTTTTCATCTTTCAGATTTTATGGTGGGATTCTATTCAGTCTTTTGGGCATCTCTTCCTAAACGTCCATCCTAGGGGTTTGCAGAGACAACACCATCTGTCTCCGCATCTCTTCAACCAACAAAATGATCTGTGTCTGTGTTTGGAACTAAGCACCCAACAAACTGTTGACCAGGGGGGTGTATCTGCTTGTCTTGCAGTTATTTCAGAAATGCATCTGTCAAAATGTCAATAAATGCATTAAGACATGCATTTTATTGTGCGCGACAAATCGCTGTTGTCATTTTCCATTTAATGCTCGCTTTCTTGTTAATCTCATTTTCGAAATATCTTCCGAATATCATCGGTCAACTTCAGGAAGAGAAAAGATCTGTAGACAAGGCATTCTCTGTGCATTTCAGAATACGGTATTCCGCTGTGTCTCAAATGGGAAAAATGCTGCATTTGATGCTGCATTTGAAGGCAGGAAGGCATTGGGGTAGGGCTGGGCGATATGGCAAAAAAGTGTATCATGATAATATTTTTTATATTTGCTTGATATCGATAATTATCACGATATACACGTAATAATGCTCCATTCAAAGTTTGAAGAGTATTATGCTTATGACTGAACCCTGAAGAAACCAGAAGGTTCCTTATGGTTTAAAATTTAAAAAAAATATTTTATTTTTTTAGAAACAACAGATTGACATAAGCAGTCAACTGAACCAAAATGTCTTTACATCCACTCCAGTAATAAAATGCCTCAACAAGGCAAAAAATGGAAAAAGATGCACAAATTCTCTTATATACGTATAGGTCCTAATTTTCCCTTCTGATTATTTCACATAATGAAATAAGCATTAGGACCCAGCAGACGCCTGCCTGTGAGTAAGTCAACTTATACAATGTCGTGAAGGTTTGATTAAATCTTAAGCTTTTATTGCATTCAGAACTGCCCGTGTCATGGTTTTGAACCCTATTTCCTATGCGGTCGTTTTCCTCGGTGGCCACGTGAGGGCGCTGCCCTTTTGGTAGATGCTTGCTCCGCCCTGCTGAGTTGGCGGAGCTTCTGTTAAGCGTTTACATCTGTGTAGTCACCTGAGAGATACTTAAGCCTTCCGTTTCCTTCGTTCGGGGCTTCGACATTAATTGTTAATTGTTCATTGTTTGTACTGTGGTGTTATTGTTGGCTGTGAGTTCTCGTACCATTTTGGCTACTCGCCTATTTTTAACGTCTCTTTGTTGAGGCAGGGTTTATTTCTTGCTGGCTTGGTAGTTAGTTATCTCGTAGAAGTTTGGGACCGTAAATCTCAGCTCTATTTCGCCTTTTGGTGCTTTTTCTCCGTGTATGGAGTTTTGGGCGATTCTGTTCGGAACAGTAGTTCTGCTCGCCCTTCGGCACGTCTTCCCATAGGGAGATCAGGCGTTTCCCTTCTACTTAGTTTCTTAGCTCGTAGAAGTATAGAGTAGCAGTTTCTCTGGTCCATTTTCGCCTGTTGATTGGTTTTCTTACTGAGAGACCTGGCGTTTTAGCTTCTACTCATTTCCGGGTTACGGTGAGCCAGTTGGTAGCTTCGATACGTTTGTTCCCTGTTTTTGTCTCCTTCTCGTGGACTACGCTCCTTTGTTGTGAGTCAGGGTTTTTATTTATATTGAGAGGCTGTCATGCTATTTTGCGTTGGTCTTTATTGCAGCTGTCCTGCGTCCTTTTTACCTACGGGACGATTTTCTTTTCGGAACTATTGTTCTGTTCGTTTTCCGGGTGTGTTTCTCCTTGTGTGGAGTTTGGGCGAGGTTGTGGACATGTTTGTGTGACTGCGCGTAGCATGGTAACTTTAGCTCTCTGTTCCTTCGCTTCGTTACATTCTTTTACTGAGAGGCTAGGGCGGTTGTTCCAATTTAAGCTTGCGTTAGTCTATGGATAGTAAAGTTATGGGACGACGGTGCTCCGTCGGCTCACCTGTAAAATGTTTCTCTCTCCTGGGACATCGGGTGTTTATCCCTTTGTTTTCTTCATTGGACTGCGAGCCTATTAATATCGCCATGGAACGTTAAATCTCTGTTCCTGTTCGCCTCATTAATATATTCCTCATCATAGAGAGGCAGGGTGTTTATTTTCAATTAATCTCGCGTTGGTCTAGCCGGTAAATGTCCGGTGCTGCCTGTCCTGTTCGTTCCTTTCGGTGCCATTCTCCTTTCATGGAGTTTTGACGATTTTGTTCGGAACTGCTGTTCTGTTTCGTCTTTTGGCGCATGTCTTCCTATAGGGTTGGGCGATGTTGTGGACACGTTTGTGTGTGACCGCGAGTTTGGGAGTAGCCTGGGAACGTTGGATCTGTTCCTTTCGCCTCCACTGTTACTATCTTATTATTTTGCAGTGTCTGTTTACTGTGTTTTATGTTTGTGCCTTTACGCTACTCGTCCGTTCTTGTTGTCTCGTTACCGAGACAGGGCGCATATTATTTATGGCTATTCAGACTCCTGTCCTTGCGCTCTACTTGGCGTGTGACAGTGAGCCGGTTAGTAGCGTCTGTAATGGTGTTCGTTGTTCGTGGTCTTGTCTCCTCCCTTATCTGCGGGTATCCCGCCTTAGTGGCCTAAGGGCTTAATGAATCCCCTTGCTGCGTTTGGCTCCTCCTTCCTCACACGTCACGCCCCATTACAGCCCGTCCAAGTGTATTTGTTATTCACTATGAACAGTAAGCATACATGAACAGTAATAAAAGTTAGAGATTTTTTATGGCTTCAGAAGCGAAGTTAACTTCATTACCGTCATGGTTCCGTTACTAATAAGAGCACAAGCTAGGAGAAATATAACTTTCAGCCGTAGGCACTACTGACGGTTTGCAAGGTAGGTGCGCCTGATGTTGACACTTTATTTGTTAGAGCAATATATTGGACATCTAACGTTGATCCAATATATAAATTATTTCTGTATAACGTTGAACAAGTTAACGTCAACCAATGCCTACTAACTACCATTTTCGGTTGATTTCACCGGAGACTCATTCCGATATCAGCTAAACACACGTGGTCACCCTGAGTAGCGTTGCTTTGAGCGGGTGCAACGTGCAAGTCTAGTTCTGATTGGCTATTCATGTTGTATTTTGGTAAGTAGAAGAAACAGACGCAAATTATAGTTTTATCAAAAATAAATCTCATAAGTTTATCATCGTTATCATGGCAAATTTTATCGCGAAAATTATCGACATCGTTTAATTGCCCAGCCCTACATCGAGGCCTGTCTCATTCCAAAGTTTGCATAAAATGCTGCCTTCTAAAGGCAGCATTTGAAGGCAGCATCGCATGTATCCTTCTCCGGGTATGATATCCCAATTCTTTGCAATTACATCAGGGTTCTCACTTCCATTAAATTAATGGCGGCAGAAAACAACGATGCGGTATTTGCCGCGACACCAGAGGAGCTTTTTTACAGTCTTAATATGCAGTAAACTCCATCATTTTTTGTAGTTATATTCAAAAATGTATTTTAATTATTTAATACACTGGAATAGTGTATCTGACATTTTTAAGCCTCTGTGAGCTTTCCAGTAACTAGCCAGCTAACTTGCTACCAAGCTGACCTAGCGTAATGAACAAATGTAAAGGCTGATTTCACGTGACATCATCCTGCCTTCAAAGAGTGTCCTAAAGTCGCTGCCTTTTGAGGTACCTTCAGAGGGAGCAAGACAGCAAGGCACCAAGGCAGTGAGACACAGCCCTAGTACACCCACCAACTTGCAGCCTAATTTTAGACCATGTGTCCTTCTTTTCCTGTCCTTCACTTCTGTTGACCTCATCATCACTCTCCAAGCCCTGTTGCTTTCTGTCCTTCTCCTTCATACATTTTGGAGATAATTTTAGACTCCCCGCAATGCTTCTCTGAACAGCTGACTCCTTTAATTTACTCTTTTGGCTTTTTATGCACTTCTGAAAGAAAAGCATCGTCTTTCTAACACATTATTCCTCAGAACCACCCATCCACGCCTTTACCATTTATCAGTGTTACAGTCGTAATTCTCCTTTTTCTGCCCTTCTGTCAAACATGGAAAATGTTCTTTAGTTAATACACCACTGTTCTGTTCAGCTTGCCTCTTTGCTGCTAATTTTGCTAATGTAAACAATGGTGCTTTATTTAATCATTCATTCATCATTTGTATGCACACTTTATTTAATCCTCTGGGGCCTCATTTATAAAATCATCTTGGAATTCATCCTAAATTTTGTACAATAATTTCCTAAAACATTCCTATGAACAATTTATAAAATGTCCATACGTACACATCAATGTTACTCAGCATGATCCTTTTATAAATCAGAAATCATCCTGAAATTGTACGCACAGGAAGCTTATCAACTCCACCTGGTGAATGCCCTCAAATATTACATGGTCGAGTTTTTTGCTTTACTGTCTCCCTAACCATTGCCATGTGATATAAAGCCATATACGTATAGCCATTTTGCATCTTTTTTTCTGTATGATTTGATAGTTTACAGCAATGTTAATGTCATAGGTTTCAGTATTTCGTAGCATGGGCGTAAGAAGTAGGGGTGTGGGGGTGCAGCAGGCAGTGAAAACTTTTGTTTGATTTAAATGGATAAAGTTAAATTGAATGATTCTGAATGTGTCTCTAGCTATGTCTGATTGTGTGATCCACTAGCATTACAGTAGCTTAGCCTAGTAGCTAAATCTCACGCGTGTGTGGTCTAAAGGCCTATATACATATGTGAAGAAACTATTCTCATATCTGAAAAAAAAATGTGTTGAGCCTCCAGTACAGCTGCATAGCCAGGAAATTTTGTTCGCTTCCTCTGGAGAGGAAAGAACATTTTCACGTCAGTTTCAGGTTTTGTCAATCTCAATTTGTGGGTCGATTTTCACGTACGATCAAATCTATTGAATAGTTACATTTTTATCAATTAGGCCCCTGGTTGGCGACTTGCAGACTATCTGTTTCATATCCCTCCCTTGCCGGGTCTTTTTTCCCCTCTGCCCACCATTATTACAGTGACATCACATTTATTTAACACAGGTTAAACGGCACTAGAATTCTCTCCTTTTCAATCTCAGCTGATGTGTGGTGAGCCTTCTGATTCACGATGGCTGCTGTGCATCACCAGGTTGGCGCTACACTCCGGTGATGATAGAGGTGAGCTTCCTGTCACTATAAAGTGGTTTGAGATCTAGAGATAAAAGGTCCTTTGTCAACGTAGTCCATTGTCCGTCATCAACATGGAGCGCTGTCTTGTACCACAGACCAGGCCTCCATAAACAATGCTTACATTCTCCTGCTCTCTAATCTTTCTCAGTCATTCATGGCACATTTAATGCTCAGAATTTACTTTGCTATTGCATCTGTTTTTTTTTTTCCCCCAGAAGAGTTTTTGTCTTCTAATAACCAGTGATTCTTTGCCCTACAAAATATTGTTCCACTGCGTATTTTTAACCTCAACCTCATTAAAGTGGTTACATATTAACATATTTTAAATTAATTAATTTCCATTTTTAAATGTTTAATATGTTCTTGATTTAATCAGATGTGTGCTTTCTTCTTTTCTATTGACTAGATTAATGATTGGTGTGGTATTTGTTATTGTTGTTCCTTATTGTAATTGTCTCATGCATTTTGTGTCACCATGGATAATGGAATTTGCTAAAAGACAACAACAACAATGAATCACATTACCTTTAAAAGAATGACTTCTAAATTTGAATTAGCCTCTCGGTGCATCATTTGCTTTTTGCTATAACAGGTAGCAGTGTCCTTTTCTTAGGGCACTTCTACACATTTTTACATATGTTATACATTTTTCCGTTGTGTTATACATTTTTCCGTTGTGATAAACATTTTGAAATTCCTCATTTCCTTCCTACTTTCTTTGTTCATGTTTAAATAATGTTTTTGTGTACATTGTAATATGACCACCCAAAATTATTTATTAAATTATTTATGGGAGCTGATAAAAATAGTTTGATACATATGGAGAGGTTATGAAAGTACTGGACACGTTACAGTATTACTCTGCAAGGAACACAGAATGAGGCAGAGACTATCAAGGGAAAGAGTCACTTTAGATGGCAGTACTTTGTAAATGTACTTTTTTTGCCCCTCTAGAAACCAAGGTAAGTGTGATATCATTCTAAATATAGAGCAGCAGAGGGTGATGAAGAGCAGGAGGTGGTGCAGTCGCACGCACCATTAGCCAAAGGCATGGAGGTGCCTTAAATGTCCTCCAGCCACTGATGGCTTGGGTGGAATCCAGGGGACACTGTCCAGCTGGTGCTGTCTGTTCGGGGTCACCAGAGGTGAAAGCTGCCTGAGGCAAAGATGGCAGAGCCACGTCAGTCGTCTTTGTCTCTGACGTCTCGGCACACGTAGACTTTCAGTTTCATCATCCCCGCTGACACTGACCCTCTGCCAGATGTCATGGATTCCCTCCAGGCTTTTTGGAACTCACTGTGGGAGATGACTCCAACAGACCCAACAGGGCAATGCTTCCTAAAGCTATTTTCAAAAACTGGCCTGAGTAAAGTGTTTTGCTATTTCTTATAGCTGGTTGGTCAAGACCAGTCATGTAATAGAATAAAAGGATGACAACATTTAAACCTACATAACACTGCCATAAGCATGACATTACCTGTAATAACCAGGAATGATGGCATACAGCTAATTACAAATTCCATACAACTGTCTTAATGTATGCATCAAATTTGGCAAAAGATGGTTACACTGTATTTCAGTTATTCTTTTTTGCATCTTTATTGCTTCTAAAAATTCTTAAACGCATACCATAAGTAAATAAATATTTTGATCACATAGCAACTGACATAAGGTTATGAAGCACATGCTGATTAATAGTATGACACTGATGTCATGTCATATGAAAACCATTTGTGAGAAGCTTCCTATTATATTCACGTTCATTATGACAGTTTATGATGCATTGTCAGGCATTGAAGTAATTCAACCCAATTTAAGTTGAGTAAAATATCATAAAAATTGATTCAAAACTGGTACAGGTATACATCATTACAGTGTTATCATTATGGCTGCATATTTGTTCTGGAAGTTGTGGATGTCACAAATTCCATGATTTTCAAAATGTTTTGGCAGTACCGTGACTTTCCCCGTTTTTTGCTATTTCTACCATTTATAGTGCTTTTTTTTGTGATTTTTCGGTAGTTTTGGATGGAAGCTGCAAACCATCAGTGTCCGTACGGTGTGATTTGTATAGGCCTAAGCATTTTAACCATATTGCCAAATGCTGGCAGAAACAAAGTGTGACAATGTATACAGATTCTGGAATGCACTGGGATGATCATGATTCCCCCTCCCAGTTGTTGCAATCAGATATTTGATGGCCCCTGTCAACAGTGTTGATGCTGAGTGCTCATTTTCCTGTTAAGGTAACATTGTCAGTGACAACAGGTGCTTGTACCAAAACAAACTTAAAATGAATAAGAACGGACATACTGTAACCCTGTTTTATTATTTTAGTAATGAGCATGCCCTGCTTCTAACAAAGCTCTGTTAAATTAAAATCAAATGCTCTTTCTTTCCGTGATGGACTGTAGTGATTAACTGCCCCAGCCTATCAATGCGTTTTACTCGTATTAATGTTCCTAGCGGGAACTGCCCGCTGATTTTTTTTAAACTTCAAGCACTTGCAACTGTTACTACAGTCGTCCATTTTATTTCAATCATTTCCTACTGATATACATGAAATCTATTAGTTAGTTTTAAACACTGTTTCAACAATTTTATTAACAAATCCAATCTGGCTTCCACTCCCTACGTAGTACTTAAGCTGCTCTGGTCAAAATTACCAATAATCTCCTCTGCGCTGCTGACTCTGGACTTCTCACCATCCCCATCCTACTTGACCTCAACTCAGCATTTGACACCATCTCCCACACTCTACTACTGGAAAGATTATCTTCTATTGGAATCACTGACACAGCTCTCCTTTGGATCACTTCCTATCTCACTAACAGACAACAATTAATCTCCCGATAAACCCACCAGTCCAACTATGCCCCCATCACCCACCCCCATGTCCCACAGGGATCAGTTTTAGGCCCCCTCTTGTTCATCATTTACCTCCTCCCCCTTGGACGAATCATGAGATGACACAACTTCAACTTCCACTGCTATGACGATGACACTCAACTTTACATCTCCACCAACCCTTCTGCCACTGGATGAACAAAAACTTTCTCAAACTAAACGGGAATAAGACAGAAATTCTACTCATCGGCACCAAATCAGCACTCACCAAATCCCATAATCCCAATATTACCATCGATGGCACAACAGTCCCCCTCTTCTCCAATGTAAACAGCCTTGGCATTATCCTGGACTCTACCCTGTCATTTGTGCAGGAAATTCCAGAAAGTGCAGGAAATTCCAGAAATTGACCATCACAAAAAATGTGAAGGGATTAAATATAGGTGTAGGCCGCCAGCTTCAGACACTAGTGTGAATACAATGCTATTTACAAATATTAAAGAAGCTTGTCAGGGAGGCGAGACTGTTATTATGGGTGACTTCAATTACCCATTACCCATTAATTGCTGTTAGTTGGAAATTTGTGACAGGACAAGGAAAAAGTCAGGAAGAATTTATGGATGTTGTAAATGACCATTTTTTGGCACAGTATGTTAGTCAGCCTATAAGAGGGACATCGATTCTGGATCTGGTGCTATGTAATGATCCTGACAGAATTTGCAGCACAGAGGTAATGGAGCCACTTGGGACAAGTGACCACTGTGCAGTTAGTTTTGAGGTACTTTGGCAAATTAAGAGGGAATCCACTAAGTCCAGGATTTAACAAGATGCGAGCGTATTTAAGTAGACTGGGCACAACTTCTTGAATGCAAGACTAATGAAAAGTGGGGCAGGTTCAAAAGGGATATTCTTGATGCACAATGTAAATTTATTCCAAAGGTAGAGAAAAGTAAGTTGAAAAAGCACACAGTGTCTCCACAGTGGATGAATAAATCTATATGGAAGAGTTTGAGGGAAGGGAATATATTGTAACCTATAACCTAGATTTCCAAAAAACATTTGATAAGGTACCACATGAGACTCATTATCAAAATGAAGATGGTAGGAAATATACAAAGAATTTCAGAATGGGTTCAGAACTGGCTACAGGGTAGAACACAAAGAGTAGTAGGGGAGATCTTATCTGAGCAGGGTACTGTGGGAAGTGGAGTTCCACAAGGATTGGGGTTGGGACCTCTGCTCTTCCTTATTTACATAAATTACCTTGACAGGGACATCAAAAGTACATTAGGTTTAGCTAACAGTTTGGAAGCTACTAAAGTCATTCAAGAAGATTTAAACAGAATCCAGAAGTGGGTGGAAACGTAAGGCAAGACTACTTTATGAGAGAAACAAAATTGGAATGTGTTCAATTTGACTTAGGAGTAGTAGTTGATCAAAGCCTTTCAAGTTCTAGGCATTGTGATGTAGCAGTAAAAAAAAGCTAACAGGATAGCTTTTTAGGATATATAGCCAATAGTATTGAGTATAAATCCAAGGAAGTTATGCTTATGTTATACAATAGCTTTGTCAGACCACACTTAGTGTACTGTGTGTAGTTCTGGGCACCATATTACAAACAAATAGAGGCTCTGGTCCAAAGAAGGGCAACTAATTTGGTTCCTGGTATGAAAGATAAAAGTTATGAGGAAAGACTTAGGATACTTAATCTCTTTGTTTAGTAAAATGAGACTTAGGGGGTGATTTGTTAGAGGCTTTTTAATTCATGAAAGGGATTAATAAAGTGAACTACAGGATATTCTTCAGGTTGAGTTCTGTTAGTAGAGCGAGGGGGCATAGATGGAAATTAGCAAAAGGCAAATTCCGCACAGACATTAGGAAGTACTTCTTGAGACAGAGAGTTATGTAGTAGAGGCAGACACTCTGGGTGTTTTCAAGACCAGGCTTGATATGGTGCTGGAATAATAAATAAAATGTATTATTATTATTATTATTATTATTATTATTATTATTATTATTATTATTATTATTATTTTCCATGACAAACACTCAGACTTAGTGATGATATCTATCACGGGTCTTCAATTGCTTATGAAGGGGTTATGTCATACTTATAACCATATTATATAGGCTGGACAGAATCATGAGATTTGTTACTGATGTAAATATGAATCCTGAGCTGGACCACAGCTGTTGTCCTTGGTACATATGGTGCTCAATATAAATTGCTTCAGTACAACCAAAGCTTGATAAATATATGCTAAGCAAGTCATATAATGAATGTTCATTGCTTCAAAAATAAATGTAAAATCTGGCTTTCATTTGAGCAATGGAGGGAAGATTACCTTAAAATTCCTTCTAAATTCATTGTGCAAATGTAACATCCATCCTTGCACCCTTTTTGTATGCAACATTTCTTTCATACACCATTGAACACTGCTCGGTCAAATGGCAGAATTTCTTTCGGTTTTCTCTCTTATTTTGCTTTAGTGAAAGAAAATATATAATAATAGAAAATATATTTTTCCTCATATTGTAAAAATGCTTTGTTTGTAGCAGGAACATTGAATATGCTTCCCACAATTAATTTTGTGTCTACCTACATTGCTTGGCGCATTAGATATTAGACAGGCAAACTCATTCCCCTGGCACTGGGGGTCAGAAAATAAAATGTGTCAGGATTCAATTAAAATCCCCATCTGTCGAAAATATCATTAAGGTCAGATTCTGCACCCTGTGCTTATCAAGAATTCAGAACGACTTTCTGAACAAGGTCACAAAACAGATAATATGGAGAATAAAACTATTCTGTAACTGGCTGTATTCAGTAATGGTTGTGATTTCACTGACTTGAATACAAAAAGCTTTACTAATGCTCATGGCTGTGTGATTGCCGCTAATGCATTTTTGCATGTTCATGTTTTTATGTTTACTGCCCAGGTCAGCATAGTTTTTATACAAGGAAGCTAATGGATAAGGCTAAATCTGTAACTAATGGGCAGTCGTTTCAAAGGCAATCTCAAAGGTTAGCATTTAGCATAGCATCCAAACTTAATTAGTGTGCAAGTTATATGCTTTTTATCTAGGACATTGCGGCCCTTGTATTCTGTCTGAACTCATACACTCTCTGTGGACATATTGACTCTACACCTGCTTGCTTCTTCCTTCTGAAGGCGTATGCTGAGCTAAAGTAGAGTTTATGCTGCTTTGAAACATGATTATGGGCTCAGTGGAGCTTTTCTAAAACATATGTTTATTGTCAGTGCATCAAACACAGTTGCTTAGTGAGACATTCTTGTTCAGATCGCAAATCTCAAATCTGTTAAAGCAGCCCACTAGCTGATGTGCAACAATAATAGAAATGCAGTGAAGTAACTCTGTCCGCAGGAGATGTGAAAAGAATTGTATGTTCAACAGTGTGAAGTGGGGACTTGGCCCCTCAATGTCCCTGTTTATTCAGCTTGGCCTGTTTATGGGGCTTTGTTTTAATAAGATTCACATCATGTCAGGGAAGGAGAACCCTGTTCCAGGAGGGCCATATCTGTTTCTGAGTCCCTCAACCCTGGTATAAGAAATCAGTTTGGCCTATAAGCTGTGTTTTTCCTGTGTGTTGGGACTTGTGTACTGTACATAGACCCCCTTAGTCTTAAGTCAGTGTTCCCTCAGAGAAAGCCACCACTCTCCAAAGAGAACAGAGAGTTCATGTGAGAAAACAAGGCCATATTTTTTGTGCTTTCCCCTTCTCATGAAAGCTCAAGAACACGAATGTGGCTTGTGAATCTCTACTAGCCTCGCAACACATTTTTAAAATCATTTTAGTGCCTGCCAGAGCTACTGCAGCAAATGCTATTGAGACAGCATGCACCACACTCATTTTTTTGGACAAAAGAAAAACCAATACATTAATACGAATCAAAGTGAGCATCAAATGGAAAGCCTTATACACACAGGACAGATCCAGTAATGGAAATCTGTCTTTACAGATAAGCAGCACGATAGCTAAATGTAAGCAAATTGAATCCAATTGTGCAGCTTTAACACGTCTCGGAAGGCGTCAGAAAGTCTGTGTGGCAGAAACAATTATATTTTGCATGTCTCTGACCCAAGACGCAATTGGTTATTAAGTTGTGAATTCCAAACAGATGTTCTTTTTTTAATGGGAATGGCATGATCAAATGTACAATCCGGTCCCTAGATGCATGTTTGTTTTGCTGCAAGCTGCACGCAGAAAGGAAGCTTTTGCATTGAAGAGGACTGTTTGGGTAAGTTCACAGGACTGTATTATCTGCATTACCGTAATGTTTTGTCTGTCTCCATTTTCTCAATCTCTGACAGGTTTTATAGGGTCAATAGCACATTTCCTTAAGGGGCCTCAGGGCCTTCACAGGCACAGCACTGCAAATTGGAAATATCACAAGAGCGATCGCAAGCGCAATGTCTGTATACCATCCTTTGGTAAAATAAGGAGAAAAGGATAGGTCTTTCCTGAGTGTGCATCCGCCGTGTTGCTTGGCAGTTTCAGTTAGTGGATTGACTGGCGTTTTCTTCCAGTAAGAGGTTATACCTCCGTGTTGCAGTCACCTCTGCCCCACGGTATGTGCTATTGTACTCTGAACTGCACACCGCTGTTGGGAACATGGGAATGGTTTTCCTGGGTCAGGAACCCTGACACACGTGGCCCTTTGGGGCCAGCAGGCAGGCAGGCTTTCCAGCACTCAGGACATCAGTAACACTGGAAAGGGAGTGATGGTGATGATGATGATGTTAAAAGTGATAATAATAACCACAGAAACAAAATAATAATAATAGATTGCATTTTTATAGTGCCTTTTGATCTCAAAGCACTTAACTCTGACAGGGGAGAAACAAAGCTCAATCTATGTCTACTTTCTTTTGAAAGCGGAATGTCCAGGTATTATTGAAGGGATATGGATATTTTCAGGGATGTTTCTAAATATATTTTTTTCAGTTTTAGCATAGTATGTTTTTGTTTGGCCCAGACAGTTTTTGTGACTTCACATGAAGTGGATGGGTACTTCAATCAGCTGTTTGTGTTGTTGTCAGTCAAAAAGCAGCAGCTGACTGGAGCAGACAGTGCTGTTCTTTCATTGTTCAAGAACTCATCCAACATTGAGGCCTGAATTCCCTTTTTATCACACGACTAATAAAGAAATGAATAAATGAAAACAGTAAAAAATACCTGAAATAGAAAAGAAAGAAAAAAAAGGTTTTTTCTTAAAGGAATAGTTAACTTCCTGTGGTTTTTAATAATATTTCAGTTTTAGTGTATGTTTTGATATATTAAAACCCAGACACCTTTTGTATGTGATGAACGGTATTTCATAAACAGTATCTACTGATATCTACTATCTAAGTTTTGATAATTAAATTAAAAAGTGTCCTCTGATTGTTTTGTGGTGGGAATTACTAGTGGGAATTAAGCGGGGAAGGTGTATCAATTCGAATGAAAAGCTGTCGAGCACAGGCATGCAGGAAAAAGATGCCCAGGGATAATTGAAGCCGGCCAAGTCACACAGGTGTCAGTTACAGGCCCTTGTAAACATTCTTGGAAGCAGCGCTCTTCTCATATTTGAAATGAGTCTACCTGTATTTATTTGAAAAGTTGTTTGAAAAGAAATACGGGCCACATATTGCCTATAAAAAGCAGAGGTCTGCATCTGGGCCTGTGCATTGGACAGGAGCAATGACCATAAAGCAGACTCCAAAAAGCAAGCAGGAGTGAAGTAAGCATTATTCAGAATGAGTAAAAGCACATTGGAAGTGGGCGTCAGTGATACAGAAGCATTGACAGGACATGAGTTACCGCAGGAACACAACATAGCGACCAATTTCCATGTGTTTCTTTAAGGGGTGTTTTGGGGAATCAGACCTCGGCACTCAACAGTACATTACGTCCAACTTATTTCAGCTCTTTCTGCCTTCATTTAAAATTTAACAGCCTCAGCGCTATTTTTGTTTTTTTACAAATGTCTTTCAAAGGGAAGTAAGAGAAGCGTCTCGCCTTGTGTAAATGTGAGCCTTCGTTTTGGTATATAAAAGTATTTTCCATTACTTTTTTTGTCAGAGTCAACGATGCATTGTGCAGAGAGCATGACAGCTGCCGGTTTGGCAGGTCACATTAACCGGCATATTGGGTGAAATGAAATGAACAGAGCATCAAAATGGCGAAGAGTAACGGCCTAATGGTTTTTGTTTCCGCAGACAGCTGAGAAGTATTGCTGTGTGAAAAGACAGAAAACGGAGTGACGTGTATTTGTTCATGTGAAGATGCCACACATCACAGTTCAGGTCTCAGACGAAGGTGGCCTGCCAGACATTGGCAACTATAATTGAGATGATGGAGTTGTGGTCATCCAGTTTTTAGAGTTTATATTGTAGAAGTGAGGCCTTTACACATCCAAATAAACTTGGCATGTACTGTAAATAAAAAGAGAACTCCCCCACACTTAATAAACTACAAAAGGTAGCACATTACTAATATTGAGCTTTTGCCATCAGAATTTTATCAGTTTTTTTTTAAGTGATAAAACAGTGATCATGTTAAATACAGTATTCCACCTGTCATTACCCCATGTGACATGGCTGAACCGCACCGATACTGCACAATCGACAATATCTAACCAACCACATCCTGTCGATCATTTTCATACATCATTCATAAAACATGTGTAGAAAGTTTACCCCAACAAAGACAGGCAGTTTTACTTATTTCATTATCTGTTTAGACTAAACATACAGAAACAGGAAATGTACACGTAGTTAATGTATTCGTCTACACAT
Organism: Synaphobranchus kaupii; assembly: GCA_029718625.1. NCBI lineage: Eukaryota > Metazoa > Chordata > Actinopteri > Anguilliformes > Synaphobranchidae > Synaphobranchus > Synaphobranchus kaupii. The sequence continues at coordinate 94,693,151 of CM056378.1, read as the reverse complement.
TAAAACCTATTAATTAACCTCAGACTTTTTCTTTAGTTACCAGACATTAATGAAATGGCAGCCAGGTAATGGAATTTCTATTTTTTGTGCACCACTTAGGATGGGAAGCCATAAATCAGAATGTGTTTCATACAAAGTGGCACATTCATTGTCATAATTCACTGCACCATACGTTTTCTGCGGGGAATTAAACACGGGAATAAAAACAAAGGAAGACATTCAGATGAATTTATCCATTGTTTCATAAGTCTGAAGACGGTTCGGTTGTTGGAAAGATGGCTGTCAGTGGAATGTAGTGGGCTCTGGGCTGTGGTCTTTGCTCATCCAATTGCATCTACATCTACATACCTATACATGAAAACTCATTTTCATTGAGGGAACACTGTGCACCCCCCCTACACATTTATATTACATATGTGGTGTTCGGGTCCACTGGACCCGATGGTAATACAAGTGTAGAAATTGTAGGTGAAAACAAGTAAACATAGTAAAAATGAAACAAAAAGGTTTGCTGTGTACCTTCACTCTGTCTTCCTACTACCTGGGCCTGCTGTGTGTGTGTGTGTGTGTGTGTGTGTGTGTGTGTGTGTGTGTGTGTGTGTGTGTGTGTGTGTGTGTGTGTGTGTGTGTGTGTGGTTGCTCCTTTAGATTTGCAGCATGTTTCATAGATTGAACACGATCCTCTCCACCATTTTATAGGTATTATTGGGACAAATGCCTAGTCCTATCACCACCCCCCACACCCACCCAACCTCCCCCAATACACCCCAACACACACACACACACACACACACACACACACACAAAAGGTTTCAACATAGCATTGAGAACCTGTCTGCTCCCTCATTTTCCCGCACTCTTCACCGTAGTGTTTGACACTACACAATGTCTTGCGGGAACCTGCATAATGTTATTTCAAAACAATCTAAACCAGGGCTGCCCAACCCTGTTCCTGGAGATCTACCATCCTGTAGGTTTTCATTTCAACCCTAATTTGGCACACCTGATTCTACTAATTAGCAGCTCAATCAGATCTCTAGCTGTTGAATGAGGTGTGCTTTGTTAAGGTTGGAGTAAAAACCTACAGGAACAGGGTTGGGCAGCCCTGATCTAAACATTCTATATTTTCTCGCACACTACCCCAGCTGCAAATTGGGGGAAGGACACAACAAATAAATAGCTTTGCTTTGCTATGTGTGGCTCCTTACAAGAATCGATCAGTATGTCAAAAATAATCTCTGCTCACCCTTATGCGGTGTGTAGACCGGCATGAATTTGTGTTCAAAATTTGTTATTCCAATTTATTCAGTTCAAAGCAATAAACATCAATAGTGAGGAAAACCTTGTTTCATTTATATTTGTTCAAGATAATCATGATTTATTCCTCCCATGTCTTGATTATAATTTTTTTTTTTTTATATATATATATACAAAAATCACATTTTATCACAAAAAACGAATAGCACTTTTATTGTTAAATGTGATCTATCAGAGGTCAATATTAACCCATATATGCTGTCTATATTGCTTGTAGTTGAGATAAAGTCAATATCTGTGAAGTATTTTTACATAAATTGTTATCGCTTTATTGCTTTAAAAATCCAATAATGTTCTGGGTCCACCAGACCCGCGAACACTGGGTGAGTAACGAAAACATGAACACCACACAAGGGTTAAGAGGTTAATGAAAAGACAACTCACTCAGGAGAATGCATTCCGTAGAGACGTTTATTTGCAAGTATATTGTTTATATTCATTCTTCAGCCTCCCACAAATTAAACCTCTTTCCCAGCTAGCATTTCTTATGAGCAAATTATCATAAAACAGTGGGTAAACTAAAGATGCATGTTGAATGAACCTAAGGAAAATGTGTTTTATTAACTGAAGTTGACTGTGGCCAGCATAATTGATTCAGGTAAAAAAAAAATTACCTCATAAAATTGCATTGCATGAAAAATGTTTACAAAAATTATTTAAACAGAACTTTTAAATGGAAAAAAAACTTATATTGAAAATGTTTTTGATCCAAATTTGATCTTTTTGAGTGCAATAATGGCTCAATTTCCCTGTATAATGATACATAGAAGGGTTGTCCAGTGTAGTGTCATTAGGTACACTAAGGGCTCTATTTTAATAAACCAAACGCAATGGTGAACGCAAGAGTAAGCGCTTGGCGGTATCGCTCTGAGGGCGTGTCGGCGAGAAATTTGGTAATTTCATGACGGCAATCTTGGCGCACCTTATGGCGGTATTGCTAAAAGGCTGGGTTTAAATGTCCAAGGTGTGTCTCTATGGTAGCCAATCAAATTGTTGTTCTCATGCTTTAAAAAAAAGCCAGTTGGAACACAATCGCTCCATGCAATTTCATAATGAGCAACCCAAACGCACTGGACCGTCAACTTGGATGTGTGTATGATTCTACGTGGGAACATGCATTGAAATGTTCATTTTAAAAGCTGATCCGATACTTACCATTTATCTAGCCCTATTAAACCGCTCAGCCAGTTGATTTCTCTTTGCTCTGGCTGTGATGGGGACCGCGACCACTGGTGCAAGTGGGGCAAGCTAATTTTGTCGCATGTCACCTGGACATTGATGGAATGTGTTCCTTTGCGATTGACGAAAACTATTGCATGCTCGGGTGGTGCGCGGATTTGTATGTGCGTGCATTCGATAGCACCAAACACCCCGGGGAACCCACACTTGAGAAAAAATGTGAGTTTTGACTTTTTACTGCATTCATTGTCCGTATAGTTGAGGAAGGACACCCGCTGAAAGTATATCCTTTCTGTGTATTGTGTAGTGGTAGGCTTATGATTCAACTGTGCCAATGTGTAATTTATATATTATAGGCTATTGGCCTACATGATCGCAAGTTTCTTGTAAGCTGTCCTGTTTTATTCTAGTAGTTTAAATTAAAATGAATTAATAATAATAATAATAATTATAGGCTATTTGTTCATTAAATGGAAGTGTAATGTTGGCATCACCTATAGACACTACATAGAACTACATGACTAATAAGTTGCCAAATTGCCAGAGTCTATTGCGTTGCCGCTAAGAGGTGGTTCCAGCTGATCATAACGCAATGGGTTTTCGTTGGTTCAAATTGTCACTACGCCAAAAGTATTTTAGAACACGCCCCAGACAGCGCCACCCATCCCACTGCAGCGCAAGCGAAAGGATGTTATGTTGAGAATTTGTTGATCCTAGCGGTATTGCTGAGAAACGCCATAGCGCCAGTTTTAAGACGTTGATGCTGTCAACAAGCTTGCGTTTGACTATACCGTCCCCTTGCGCTAGTTTGCGCCGGTTTGAAAATAGAGCCCTAAGAATTTGGTAGTTAAGACAGATAGTTAAATGTATACGTCTTAACAGTCGTCACATGGATGCACTAATGAATGTGCAGAATATATAAATACATTTGTATAGCTTCACACTAGGTTACAAGTTATGTCGGTAATATATATACATACCCCCATACGAGCACCAACTAGTGATGAGAATATACTTATACAGACCCTCATACGGTGACCCAATGGTGCAAAAGTAGAATTAATCAGTCTCATAAAATCTATTATCAAATCATGATTATGAATTTCAAGATTAACTATTAAAATAATAATCAATAACTTAACCTGAAGGTGTACGTTCTTTTGGAGGATAGGCTCAAATATTTATCCAAACAACAATCAGAACGACGACCAGGTTTAAAAAAAAACTATTTACTAAATAACAAACACGTCTAAAACTAACATCCTAAAAGCAGTGAACGATATGGAAAGGAAAACGAAGTGTAGAAAATGAATAAACCATGTTAGAAAACACAGTTCTGTTTCGGTTAGCTTTGTCTGGCTTCACGCCAGAAGACGTGGTGTACAGAGACCATGTGTTATATATTTCGAAGGAATTATGAATCTAGCTTTAGCATGAAGCTAACGTGGCCTGAAATATGGCGTGTATTGAGGCTATAGAAATTTAGCTACGTCTAGCTAAATTCCAGGCCCCTATCCGTTTACAAGCACGGGACCCTATATCTGTCATGGTTTTAACCCTTTTTGCCTATGCGGTCGTTCTCCTTGGTGGCCACGTGAGGGCGCTGCTCTTTAGGTGGATGCTTGCTCCGCCCAGCTTAGATTACGGGGCTGCTGTTAGCGTCCACACCTGTGCTTGTCACCTGGAGAGAGGTATATAAGCCTACCGTTTTCTACGTTCGGGGCTTCGACATTGATTGTTATTGTTTGTACTGTGGTGTATTGTTGGCTGTGAGTTCTCGTACCGTTTTTGGCTACTCGCCTATTGTTTAACGTCTCTTAGTTGAGGCAGGGCTTATTTCTTGCTGGCCTGGTGGTTGGTTATCTCGTAGGAGTTTGGGACCGTTAATCTCTGCTCTATTTTTGCCTTTATTTGTGCGTTTCCTCCGTGTATGGAGTTTTGGGCGATTGTGTTCAGAACAGTAGTTCTGCTCGCCTTTCGGCACATGTCTTCCCATTGGGAGATCAGGCGTTTCGCTTCTACTTAGTTATTTGCTCGTAGAAGTATAGAGTAGCAGCTCTTTGTTCCATTTTCGCCTGTTTGGTTTTCTTAGAGACCTGGCGTTTTGCTTCTACTCAATTCCGTTTTACTGTGAGCCAGTAAGTAGCCGTGGTACGTTTATTCCCTGTTGTCCTTCTCGTGGACTACGTTCCCCTTTGTTGTGACTCAGGGTTTTTATTTATATTGAGGCTGTCGTGCTATTTTGCGTAGGTCTTTTGTTGCAGCCGTCCTGTACGTCCTTTTTACCTGCGGGACGATTTTGTTTGGAACTGTTGTTCTGTTTCGTTCTCCGGGTGTGTCTCTTTATATGGAGCTTGGGCGTTGTTGTGGACGTGTTTGTGTGTGACTGCGCGTGTCTTTATATAGCATCGGAACGTTAGCTCTCTGTTCCATTTCGCCTCGTTTCATTTATTCATTTATTGAGAGGCTAGGGCGGTTGTTCCATTTTAGTTTGCGTTAGTCTGTGCATAGTAAAGTTATGGGACGACGGTGCTCCGTTCGGCTCACCTGTAAAATGTTTCTCTCTCCTGGGAGATCGGGTGTTTACCCTCTTGGTTTCATGCATTGGACTGCGAGCCTTTTATATCGCCATGGAACGTTAAATCTCTGTTCCATTTCGCCTCGTTTTCATTTATTCCTTTACTGAGAGGCTAGGGCGGTTGTTCCAATCTAAGTTTGCGTGAGTCTTTTGGATAGTAGTTATGGGACGACGGTGCTCCGTTCGGCTCACCTGTAAAATGTTTCTCCTTCCTGGGAGATCGGGTGTTTACCGCTTTGCTTTCTGCATTTGACTGCTACTTATTAAACTAGCCATGGAACGTTAAATCTCGGTTCCATTTTCGCCTCGTTTAATTTATTCATTCCTTTACCGAGAGGCTAGGGCGGTTGTTCCAATTTAAGCTTGCGTTAGTCTGTGGATAATAAAGTTATGGGACGACAGTGCTTCGTCGGCTCACCTGTAAAATGTTTCTCTCTCCTGGGAGATCGGGTGTTTACCCTCTTGGTTTAATTCATTTGACTGCGAGCCTATTTATCTCGCCATGGGAACGTTAAATCTCTGTTCCTGTTCGCCTCCTCTCTTACCATCGTATTATTTTGCGGTGTTTGTTTATTGTTTAATGTTTGCCTTTACGCTACTCGCCCGTTCTGATTTGTCTCGTTGCCGAGACAGGGCGCGTATTATGTCTGGCTGTTCAGATTCCTGTCCTTGCGCTCTACTTAGCGTTTGACAGTTAGCCGGTTAGTAGCGTCTGTGGTGTGTTTGTGTTCCTTGTCTTGTCTCCTCCCTTATCTGCGGGTATCCCGCCTTAGTGGCCTAAGGGCTTAATGATTCCCCTTGCTGCGTTTGGCTCCTCCCATCTCACACGTCACACCCCATTACAATATCTAATGGGTTAGGTATTAGTATAGCATGCATAGATCTTGATGAAAACGGGAGACGGATTGTAAGTTAGTGTTAGCTGTAAATTAGAGTAGGCTCTACAACTTTAGCTTATGCGAGGCTAATTGGCTGTCGATAGCCTCTAAGCGATGTGGTAAGTTATACTCTAAATACACACACAATGAATACAATCAAACATGTAATTACATTGACAATAAACATTAAACAAAAGTTTTCCTAAACTATTGCCTGGATGTTTGTGTCAATCTTACTGTAGTCTTACTGGAGTCTTAATGGAGTACACAGGCTGGTTCCGTGGCTTGTGATGTGTCCACAAAGTTCTGTCTTTTTCGCAGCGTCTCTGGGACGGACTGTCGTTTTCGGCAAGTGGTTTCCTCGGGTGAGTGTTGCTGGAAACTTTTGAAGCTTTGCTGTTCCTTTGTCCTTTTCGGACAGTTGTTTTTTGAACTCTTTGCGTCGATGCGTGGTAATTTAGGCTACACACGCTTCTCCGGCTGTAACTTCACCGCAACGTCGTCAGACGGCTAATGGCTTCGCTCGGACACGCTAACAGATATAACCTGAGAGACGGAACCATTTTCTCGGCCTACTCACCCCTTCCCCAGCTGGGAAGGTGGACGGGAGAGCGCGTATAAATTGTAACTACAAGTCAAAACAGGTGAAACAACCTCCCGAAATTTTCCCACGTAACCCCCCTGCTGAGGTCTCTCCACTGGCTGCCAGTTGCAGCCAGGATCAGGTTCAAAGTTCTGACCCTGGCCTACACTGCAGCCAATAGGACAGGCCCCGCCTACCTGCAGGACTTAATCCAGAACTATGTTCCTGCTCGACCACTTCGCTCTTCTACAGCAGGGCGACTGGCACTTCCCCCCCTCCGTGTCAAAGGCTCTCGCTTGTCCCGACTGCGGAGTTTCTCCACATTAGCACCTCAGTGGTGGAATGAACTTCCCATTCCCCTACGTTCTACTCCAACCCTGCCTGCATTCCGTCGAGGCCTGAAGACACACCTCTTCAGACTCCACCTTGACTGATATCCTCACCTAGGAATATCAGTTCCCTGTTCCCTGTGTTTTCCTGTCTGTTTATTATAGTTTATAATAGTATTTGGAATGTTTTATCATAGTATAGTTTATAATAGTATTTGGAATGGTTTATAATAGCATAGTTTATAATAGTATTTGGAATGGTTTATAATAGTATAGTTTATAATAGTATTTGGAATGGAAGTGTGGTGTTGCTGATTTGCCCACAGCTTACTGTGAACTACAGTCAACGTTCATTGCTAGGGATAGCTGCTACATTATGCAAAGGATGTGCTTTGCCTCGTCTGTTCTGTAATGATGATGATGTCTCTGTACGCACTTACTGTACGTCGCTTTGGATAAAAGCGTCTGCTAAATAAATGTAATGTAATGTAATGTGAATAACTAAAGCAACAACGGTAAAAGAAACCGAAACTAGAGCAAATAGGAATCTAACCTAACTCTAGGAAGTTCCTGAATGTTTGTCAAAGACAAAAATCCAGTCCTCCGGCTATACCTTTTTACTTGGCTTGGTGAAACATGGCAACAAAGACACACAAGCACCGGAAGGTGGAAACAGCATTATATAGCACAAAGGAAACCAGGAACAGGTGCGCCAGGTAATGAAGATGGGGGAAAAAAACGGAAGATGGGAAAACAGAGTGGTCGGCAAAAAAAGAAACCGGAACGCCAGCTCACAGCTGCAGAGAACCATAAGCGCAGAGATGGAATGAATGATAGTAAAACCGTGACAGGATCTCTATGGGAATTGGGGGGTGAGACTAGATTTAGCTGTAAATTATGCTGGAACAGTATGGAACACATGGTTGGCGAAATGGCTGTAAGTCATCAAGGGTCTCAGATATCAAACAAGCCTTAAACAATCACTCTGCTGCCAGATATGCAGTAGATATGGATGGATCACTTTAAGCGTTGTTTCTCCTGAAAGATTTTCCTATTGAACTCTATGGAAAAATAAGTCAGGAGAAGAAACCCTTCAAGTTATCCATCCATATCTACTGTATTTCTGGCAGCAGAGTGATGGTTAAAGGCTTGTTTGATACGACAGACCCTTGATGACTTAGAGCCATTTAGCCAACCATGTGTTCCATACTGTTCCAGTGTAATTTACAGCTAAATCTAGTCCCACCCCCCAATTCCCATAGAGATCCCTATAAATGCAGAGATGTTATAGTATCGCTTGTAAGAGCACCAGAAAATAAGATATCAAGGGCCCTATCTTACACCCGGCGCTAAGTGGCGCTAACCCAAACGCAAGTGTCTTTGCTATCTTACACCCAGCGCATGGTTCATAATAACGCCTTGCGTTCACGTCCTTTAACTACCATGTATTCTTGCTCCCATTACAAGTGAACTGGGCGTGTTGGTCTTAAGATGAGGAGTGGCCAGGATTCTTTCTGGCGTATTGCTATCTTGAGCCAGCAGAAAGCGCTTGCGCTAGAACCACCACAAACCTGGTCTAAAGTCATGTCGCAGTTGTTTACATGTTATTTTAACGGCGCATATAAGTGCGTCTACATAGGCGTGTGCACAACGCGCGTACCATCCTGTCTGTTACACACATGGGCGCGCACAAGCATGACTAAAATATCTAGATCACATGTGAAATATTATTATTGTGTAGGCTATGTCAAAAATGCATAATAATAAAAGGTTCCATAGGTCCACATACCTTTCCCTAAGCGAAGGGAAACGATGCCACATTACATTGCTCTCAGCCCACTCCATCAACATCCAGGCGATGTGCGATGGTACGGGACAATGGCTATCCATTAAAAAGGAGCTGATAACACCTATATCAAGCCTAATGCGCGAATTGTCATTTACACCTAATGCGTGAATTGTCATTCAATGGAAAACACGCGCACTGCAATAGACAGACATTTGAGTTTTGAAAATGCACTTCAGATGTCATTACAATACAGCTCTGCTTATCTAGGAATACAGCCTGTAAGTAAATAGAATGGTTTGTGACTGAAAAAAGTTCAAAACCTTGTCCAGTGAATATTGCTTTTATTGTTTTTCAAATAGCCTAGGCTACAGCGGATTCGCTGTGCATAAGGTTTTTTTTCGATAGCCTATGGTTAAAAAACTGAGATAAATGTCACCATGTTCACTGAATTGTAACCTTAGCTATTCTTCGTCCTTCATATTTTTTAAATTACAGTGACAAGGTTTCCATACCCTCAGCTTATGAAAACCCCGCTGATTTCACCTGTTATTCCATAACTGAAGAAAAGATTTTAAAGAGAACTAAGCATCTTATTAGAAACTAAAACAAATTTGCAGCACATTACAATTAATTCACAATTAATTTTAATACCATTATCTGCATGTGCGCTTTACAGGAGCAGCTCTGTTTCCCCTGCTGTAAATCGCACTTTTAACGGTCTTCCTGGGAAAGTGGATTGTTTTAAAGCATTACGCTACCAGTAAAACAGGTTGGTCACATTTCCATAAGCAGGACATTATAAAACAAGGGAAAATATGCGTGAACCTATGGGTTGCCAACCTGACAGCTTTATTGTATTTGTTGTCATCATTAAGGCAAAATAACGTTATTTATTTTATTAATCAAAATTAGAATGTAGGTAATGAACTTCGGATGAAGCTTGAACATGAGTTCATTGCTTCATTGCATAATCAAACGAAATTCATTAAACAAGCAGGCTAATTTGGCGTTTTCTAAGGTGAGATGGAAGCCATTGGTAGCTTATTCTCAGCTGTTGCAGGTGCCTTTAACTAAATTTAACCGCATATATTTTGTAAAATAAAAGCACTGTCGGGAATTACCGGGAACTCATAATGGTTAGTCCGAATAATCATCAATTTATCAATTTATCATAGGCTACTATTGATCCATATAGCCTATTCCTTGATCACACTAAACATGCACGAGCATGTCTGTTTCGCCATCATATAAGCAATCCGCCAAGGTGGAAAAGCAGGCTTTTAAAGGGAATGGGATATGACATTTTGATTGGTTTATTGCATGTCACGCCCAAGACACACCTATAATTAATGAAGAGACTAGGTTCAGCCCACTTGCACGCTGCGCCGTGCTTAGCGCTCAAAATACACGCCGTTAAAATAGCAAAAGTGGACTTGGACACGCCCTAAATTGACTTTACGCCATGCGCTTAGACCAAGCGCCAAGATCGCCAAGATAGAGCCCCAAGAGTCTTTTGATGTTGTTGGGTCACAGACATCAGGAAGTCATGGCATGCAAAGGACATGCGACCAAATATAAAAAATGATTACTTTATTCTATATATAAATGCAGGGGTGCCAATAATTGTGGAACAAGTGATTTTGTTAAAAATAATTATTTTGTGATTATTTCTTTTTCACTTTTGTTAATGCTGCACAGCCCAACATTTTTCTATTTGTGTGTAACTTGGCCCACCTGTTTATTCAGGTTATTTGAATGAGTCTTCCAAGCTAACACAATGTTTTTTTTTTGCAAACGTTCCCTAAACAGTTAGTTTTAGGCCCCGTTCACACTACAGCTAAATACGGTTGTCGCTCCTCATTTTTGTGCTTAAAGGGATAGTTCGGAATTTTGGAAATAATGTCTCATTTTCATGTTGTTGATTGATGGAGACCATTTTCAGCTGATCCCATGCTGTCCTTCTTATGGACATACACACGTTACTAATGCTAGCACAACTCTATGGTAACCGGTAGCATCCACTACCAAACACACTTAAACACTCCACAGTGCACCCAAAGCAAATAAAATATGACGACAGTCTATCGGGGTTAATTTGAGTGTTTATGCCATCATTTTTTAAGTCAAACTATCGTTGAATCCTTTACTTTGTGCTGACCTATATTCTCTGTGGAAGTACGGCGGCGGAGCAAACGTGGCCATTGCAACTTGTTGCTCTTTGTTGTTGTAGTCGACCAGTGCCGGCACTACATTCGTAGGTAACGTAAAGTATCGCTCCACCACCGTACTTCTCTGTATATTCTACTTCCACAGAGAATATAGGTCAGCACAAAATAAAGGATTCAACGATAGTTTGACTTAAAAAATTATGGTATAAACACTGAAATTAACAACGATAGACTGTCTTCATATTTTATTTGCTTTGGGTGCACTGTGGAGTGTTTAAGTGCATTTGGGTAGTGGATGCTACCGGTTACCATAGAGTTGTGCTAGCATTAACAATGTGTGTATGTCCACAAGAAGGACAGCATGGAATCAGCTGAAAATGGTCTCCATCAATCAACAACATCATGGGTAAGTCGTAAATGAGACATTATGTCCAAAATTCTGAACTAACCCTTTAATACGGTCAAGTTCACACTTATCAGTGCAGTTATGAACGAGAGCGACAACTAGTAGTCTTTCTCGAAACAGGTAGCTACTACCGAAGTTGACTCTTGTTCCTATGCAAATGAGCTTGGTTGTGCGAGTGTGGACGGGAATGGGCGTTGACAACTGGTAGCAGATGCGCAGTGATTAACTGCACAGACTTTCATAGAGAGTGCTAAGAGCAACGTTGAGTACTGTTAAAGAAGCTTTAGTTTACTTTGCTTCATTCGCTGCCAGATCAGATGTGGAAAGATACGTCTTCTCCGGCTTCTCTCTGCAGAAATTAACAGAAACTGAATGATCCAGGTTTGTTAACACTGGAGATCACATTTACACCTGTGCGATAATTGAAAGGCGAGATTACAAATTTACTGACAGCATTGTAAATACAGGAGAGAGTCCTGTTACTCGTTCATGGTTGTAAGCGTTCTCTGTCTTCTAAATATGTGTGTGTATGGACCATAGGTACGGACACAGAGCATGAGTGACACTCTAATATCTTTGGTTGTCGAGCCCCAAAATGCAAGTGTGAAGATACCCTTAGAGGATTGTACTTTTCAGAACAGGTTTGGTCAAAGAAAATCTTTTTAGGTATATGGTTATCCTTTAGTTATGGAAAAAATATCCTGGAAGATATTTATAAAATACATGTTCATAATTTTCTGAATTAAAGTATTGAAATGGAAGATTAACATTATAAATTAATATTAAAGTAACATGAATGACCATACACAAATTATAATTATAAGAAAGCTGAATAATGTTCCCTGTCATATAGAGTGTTCAAGGAGCACTTGCTTTTGTGTCATTTCTTTCGATTAATTTATTTGCCTTGGTAGGAAAATTTTGGTAGGCCACAAATGTAATTTTCTTGAACATTGAGCTGGTGGTTGACGTGTGCCTCTTCAGTGGAATATTTCACTGCCTTCAGGTTTAATATGCTCCTGCCGTGTCTTAAATTCCCTCTATCACCGACGAAGGGGCCTGTTGTGCCACACGCTCCATGCATGACTAACTGCTGCCGTTTCGCCACTCCGACAAAATTCCTCAGCGAGGAAAGCCTAATATGATCAACTTCCATATGAGTCATAAATACGTAATGCACTTTCATATTTAATTTGTGGTTCACATTTTTTGTGTGTGTGCATTCCTGCTCTTCTCTGTTCCCCTGCTCACTGAATGAAATCAGAGAGGTAGATTACTCATGTAATGTTATAATCCCAGCTCGGCCAGTCCTCAGAAAGCACCAGAATTGCCCACCTCTTATTTTCCAACGGACACGTTTATAGAGTGGCCGAGATTGCTATGGCGTCAAATTGAGTTACCGCGCGACAGGTTGCGCCTGCAAAACATCCCCCCCCCCCCCCCCGTTTCTCTCCATATTCTCACTCTCACACCGTCTTACTCCTCTGAAACAAACTCCTTTCCTGGGGTCAAATAATTGGTCCCTGAAAAACAAAATGTCTGAATATCTGGGTGGAACCTGAATGAGACGGTTAGAATGGCTGGGAGAGAAAGCTGTGATGAAAACCAAACATATTTTGCAAGAGGTGCGCCCTCCTGAGTCATTAGTGAATGAATACTATCCACGGCTGCAACAGCAGTCTTAATTAAAAGAGAGGCAGAGGAGCGTGGCATATTGATAGCAGAGGGGGGTTAAACTGGGAGCTCATCTTTTTGTCTGCATGATAATGTCACTGGTGCCTGGGCGCAAAGCCAGTTTGGTGGCGAGGGAATCGTTTTGCACGTCTGTACCATTTAAAGTGACAGCCAGCAGTCTTAGATATGTCCACATATCGGAGAACTAGCCGAGGAAGCTGAAGAGCAGCTGACACTAACTCAGTGGTGCTGATAGCCATTTTCTGAAGCGCAAGTAAAGTATGCACCATTTGAGTATTTTTCTTCCCACTGGGGAGTTTTTACCTCGCTTGCTTTTTGGGGGTTCAGGCCCGGGGACTCATTTACAAGACGATCATACATACAGATTTGATCCGAAATACAATAGATTTGATCTTTCGTGAAAATTTAAGCAGAAATTTATAAAACTTGAAACTGACGTGAAAGCGCTCTTATGCATCGCAAACTCCAGAGGATGCGGACAAACTTTCCCTTGTGGCTATGCAGCTGTACTGCAGGTCTGAACACATTTTTTTCAGGCGTGAGAATATTTTGCCAATCCCTTCACACTATGATGATGTATAGGCTATTAGACCACACAGATAATTCTTGTGGGTAGAGTTTACAATTGCACTTTTCAATGAATTGAGTCGATTCTATTCAAATTTTCAGATTCCCTTAAGCCGCATGTCCAAACCGAGTTAAATGTAAAGCACCTCATCAAACTAACACTTAATGTTTCCGACGCTTTCCTGGTTCTGTGAGCTTGCTAACAAGTAATAAAAAGTAATATTCAAGAGCTTTTATTTTTAAAATGAATTACAAGAAAATGCTATCCTCAGCACCTGCCCAAGATTTGGTTTATTCACATTTAATGTATTTCAAACCTCTCTTTCATCCCACTTGGCAGAAAGTAATACTTCAATTGTAGGAATAAAAAACAATCTTCCCTAGTCTTGGTGTTGCTATATACAGGGAAATTAAACTTTCATTGAAAATTTGATTTAGACGGGGTCTACATTATTGAGAACCTTTTATTGCTCACTTTTGCAGTTAAACATGTCAGAGTAGGTGTTTCTTATAATCTCCAAACAGGTCAGATAAACAGCGTGAGATAAAATCTGTTTTTGTGTTCAATTTGTGTACTGACCTCCTACCATTACCCTGCATTGCTGAGACTTAAAAAGTCAGAATGCAAAAATATCTCCAGGCTGTTCAGTCAATCAGTCTTTATTATAGTGCATAAAATGACTGTTGAGCCAAGTTGGGAGCCGGGGATAATGATTGTGCAACCCCGTACAAATAAATTAAGGATAAGCATATGGTATAATCTCCTCGGAAGGATGTTCCTCAGCTGCCTGAGGACAGGGATAGGGTGGACCTCAAAAATCCAGGATGTTGGTACAGGGCAGTTGAGCACGGGAGAAATAAACCGGAATGCTCATGGACTGCAGTGGTCTTAAAAATACATAGTAGTTTATTCCACCTTTTTTCTCAGAATCTGTGCAGACATTGGAAAAGAATTGCATACACTGGATCTTATTAATGATAGATTATTAATACAAGGAAATGAATAGGAAATGAGTAACCAGATAGGGTAAGTAATAACAATGTGATATAAATGTTTTTACATAAATGTTGTAAATGTTGTGGGACTGTGTAATACTGTGACTTTCAGACCAAGACCCCAAGTGTTCTACTTGCTTCTTGCCTATTACTTTTTAAAACTGCTTACCTGTAACTGTTTTTCATGAATGAATGAATTATTCCTGGGCTTTGCTTACATCTGGTGGAGCTGGTACTCTGAGTTCTGCTCCCTGTGTTTGTTCAAGCTGTAGGAAAAATGTGGAGTGATACTAAAAGTTACCGGCCCTCATACCGGATGTTCATAAATCTAAATAAAGGCTGGGAAACTACATAATCATATACAGTCATTTCAGCGAAAATTCATTTCCAACAACGACACTTGTAATGCTGTTTTACAGGCAGACTAAATGCTAGCAAGCCATCTTCCAGTCTACTCCCGTATCGCAATGTGATGCTGGCCACTGTTCTCACGCAGTGTGATACTTTTAAAGCAATAAGCAGTTATTTAAAACGCAAGTTAGCTGGGGGGAAATTATATCCAATGGCAAGATACTAATTGTTAGCATTACTCCAATTCAGGTGAGACGGATGCGTGAGGGTAGGACCCGAAATGCACGACTCAGAAGCAGTGGTTGCAGTTAGTCCCGTGAGGGCTTTTAATGAAGGAATGTCCAATGAGCTTGGTCAAAAAAAACAAGCAAAGTTCATACACAAAAAATCCAGCCAAAACCAATGTACAGTACCGAGGGAGAAGGCAGTCTCAGAATCGGTGCACCATGCAAAAGTCCAGTAACCAGAGTAGCTGTCAGCGGGGCAGAAGTACAGGCAGACGATAGGGATCAAAGGCAATGCAAGAGTCAAGACCGAAGTCCGCTCCGCGGGGCAAAAGTACAAAAGACAGCAGGCAAAAACTCGTGGTACAGGCAGGCAGTGGTAAACAAAACAGAGGTCAGTAACAATGGTCAATAAACAGGTTTGGATCGTAACAAAAGGCAGGCTTGGAAAACCGCTCAAAAGTGCACTGACAAACAGGAAGCAACAATTTTGCAAAGACAAGACATGAACACTGAGCTTAAATGCAGGTGTAGACAGGTGCAGACACTTAGCTTGAGAGCAGCATGCGAATGGAAATCAGGTGTGGAAGGCTGACATGGTAACAAGATAATTAGTAATCGTTAGTAATAAACCTATCCTGACCTAGCGTTAGTAAATTAGTAAAAGACATGCACGAGAAACGTAAGGTAAACATGAACACATGGTTAGAGAGTTAGTATTACCCAATCCTGATCTAACGTTAGCAGATTAGACGAAAATGTGTATGCTAACAATGAACGGGAAACGTGACATGAATCAAATATAAAACGTGACATGACAAGACTAGAAAATAAATCGTAACAAGAATCAAACATGAAACGTGACATGACATGAAAATGAAATGTAACAAGAATTAAACATAAAACGTGGCGTGACTAGACTAAACATAATACGTGACATTTACAAGAAATCTAACTAAGACAGAAATGAAACATAAAACGTGACATGACAGGCTAGAATCGTGACATCAGGATAGCTAAAACGGTGAGACCAGGGGGGTATTTCACAAAGCAGGATTAAGAGTTAGCTGGATAACTGTACTAAGTAAAACCTGGAACATCTCTTTTTACTTCAGTCCATGCTCCAGATTTGGGAGAGTTCCGGGTTTTACTCAGTGCAGTTATCCAGCTAAATCCGTAATCCCGCTTTTTGAAACACCCCCCAGGACAGTATCACTACAGCCTTACAGGGGGTAAGTACAACAATATCAAATTCTTCAAAATGGTTGAACTATCCCTTTAAAGTGATACTGCAATCACTTTTCTAAGCCCTTTTTTACAGCTTCAATTTGAACTTGGAGCCGTGGGTAGGTGTGGTTATATGACGATGATGCCACAAGGTCATATTATGAATATTCATACAGTCAATGAATGAAAGGGTGTGTCTTGGTGAACTGGCTCAGCCCCCTTCCTGCTCTCTGCCACGGAGCTCTCTGCTCACTCTACTAGCCGAGACTCCACCTATTTTTATGTTAAGGATTTCGGGACGTCTGGAATCCACGTTGAGTTTCTGGTAAACTGACATAACTCAGATGACACCCACTTCGACGCAATATGAGATTTTCGGATAAAAACTGTTGTGTATGATCATAGTCTAACCCAAAACATTTTTTAAACGCGAAAAGTCAGTTTTTGACTGCAGTATCACTTTAACGTTATGTTGTGCACTTGTGAGTTTATTGTCCTGCTCAGTATACTAAGCTATAAAATAAACATTGTAAAGTAAAATAAACATTGTGTGGGACTGTCCTGCATTTTGACCTCTTGTCCTGCTTCTCGCAAGCATACACAGTATCCCACATTTGAAATGGCATTTACACAAATCAAAACAATATATTTTCCATTTTTCATGCAGTATGCATTTATAGTGATTTTAGTCATTGCACTAGGCCACTAGCACCCGCTCTTGTTATGATACTGGGGATACTGGGAGTTTTTATGGAAACAGTTGCTACACCGCAGGTGCAATATGCAATTTGCACAAATCGAGCAGTCAAATATGGTAGCATGTTAGATAAAATATTGATACAGCTAGCTAGCTAGCTGTATGGATATATTCTGTCAGGAAAATGTGCTAAAAAGAAAAAAGCCTTCTAGCTACAGTATGTAATCAGGAATTAAATATTTAGCCTACACCTGGTTGAAGTCTGTGCCAGACCATTCGAAGACAGCCAAGTATAAATATTGCTGTCTGCCATGGAGGGGAATGGAATGTGAAGTGACATGTTGCCAGTGTGTCTCAGGCAGAAATGAACAAGCATAAATATGGCTGCATTTTTTCTAAACCCGTTGCATCACTGCAAGGGCAAACCTTTGTAAATGCAGTGAATTATTAACTACATTTATGAATGTTATGAACTACATTTTACCATCTTTATATATGCCACGCCACTTTTTAACACCTTTCATTGGCTTCTGTGAATAGTACTGCCCCTCCCTACCTTCAGACTATGTCATACCACACAAACAGACTTCTACATTCAGCATCCTTTTGTCAGATGGCCGTCCCCTTTATTTGAGCACCTTCTAGCTGTTCTTCGCGGACCTGACTCTTCTCTGCCCTTGTCCCCAATGGTGGAACAACCTTTCCCAATCAATCAGGAAAGGAAATCTTTCTTCCACAAAAGTCTAAAAACCGTAACTTTTCAGACTACACATTTCTCAATGTTTCGATTTAATTAAAAAAATGAACCCTTCACTCTCTTTAGCTTGCAGGTCTTGATGTAACTTTGCATATCTTTAGCTCTTGTGTTGTTTTCTTACCATGTAAAAAGCATCTGCTAAATGATTACATTGTTAAAATCTAAGTTGTGTTTTTCAATGATGGTATGAAAGTGTGAATATCTGGTAACGCCCAACCCCATATTGCAGGTTTTTGTGGGTTCCTTTTAATCAGAGGGCAATTTCAATTTGGGATTGAAATTTGTGGATTTGTTTTTCAATGACTTCAATTAATAAACCTGAATTAATCGTAAACTAATGGTTATGGCTGTAACCATGTTCTATGAGTTCCGGATGACCATTAGGGTCGTCAATATGGATGGCCTTCTGGGGCCAGATGCATCAATACTTTTATAACAGCATTGTCATGGTACATGACCTCCGCATAGTGATGTAATTCCTCCCATAAATGGGGGAGTGTCACTGCGGAAGTCCTCAGAACAATTTTCTCGCCCTTAAAAGGTCCAGTGACCATGATCCCTAATGGTCATCTGGAACTCATAGGACATGGTTACAGCCATAATCGTTCTTCTATTTCGTTCCTCCGACCATTAGGGTCATCAATATGGATAACTTATACCCAAAGTGTCAGGAGGGCATCTTTACGTGGATGCCAAGGCTGCAGGTAAGACGGTTGCACCGACCGTTGAGCCTGGTGCCACATTGACGTGATACAACCTTGTAAATGTGCATGGGGACGTCCACGTCGCCACTTCAGGGCTGCCCATGAGGTGGCCATACTTTTGGTGAACCAGCCCTGGATACCAATCAGCAAGGGTTTAGCGCTAGCCTCATAGATTGTGGTTATTGCCTTCACTATCCACCGGGAGAGGTTTTGAGCCGAGAGCGCTGTCCCTTTAATATTGCCGTAGCAGACAAAGTACATCTGTACATCTGAAGGAAACAGTAGCTTCGACGTAGCGTCGCAGCGCACGTACTGGACATATCAGGTGTGCGTCCCACAGGTCCTCGCCTGGCGGGGGCGAAGTGCCGTGAACTCAATTGGCTTGTTGATGTGAAATGCCGAAACAATTTTGGGCAGGAACGATGGATTAGGCCGCAACATGACTCCTGAGTCAGCCGGTCTCCACCTTAGACACTCTGCGCTGATGGAGACAGTGCAGAGTTCACCAATGCGTCTTGCTGATGCCATCGTTAGCAAAAATGCCATCTTTAAAGAAAGCCACTTAAGGCTGATCGTCTCAAGAGGCTCAAAGGGCCGAACCGTGAGCACTCTCAGTACCAAGGAGAGGTCCCAGGAGGGAGCTACCAGTGACCTCGCAGGTCTCAGCCTCCGGACACCTTTCAGGAATCGGCTGACAAGGTAATGGCTCCCTGCAGGCTTGTTATGTACCCAGACATGCCTGCTGGATATAGCAGCCGCATAGGTTTTCAGTGTGCTGGCTGTTTTCCCACTATCGAGTAAGGACTGTAAGAAGTCGGGTGGAAACGTGTATAGCAGGCTGTCTAGCCAGTCGTGCGCTAATGCGTTTTTCCCCAGCGGACTCGAATTCTCATTCAGTGAGAACCACTGGGGGCAATGAGTAGACTCTTGAGAGGTGAACAGGTCTGTCAGAGCCTGACCGTAGCGCCACCATATCTCCTCCACCACCTTGGGGTGGAGACGCCATTTGCTGGGATGAATCCCCTGCTGAGATAGTACATCTGCTGCGCCGTTCCGAATACCTGGTAGGTGAACGGCGCGCAGGGAGGTAAGTCTGGGAAGTGCCCATTTTAGCAGGCGCTGGGTCACTTCCAACAATCGGCGGGACTTTAGACCACCCTGATGATTTATGTGATGTATTGCTGAGGTGTTATCCGACCTCACTACCACATGTTTACCCTGTAGTATGGGCAAGAAATGTCTCAGTGCTAGAAATACTGCTTGAAGTTAGAGCACGTTGATATTGTCCGACTGATGCAGTCGAGACCATAATCCCCCAGCTGGTCAGTGAAGCGTCTGTCGTAACGACCACACGCCGTGAGGGTATAACCCCCATCCAGACCCCTTCTTTCAAGTGGCTCATTCATCACCATGGGCGGAGTAGCTGGCAAAATTGACCCATTACCCTGATTCAGGTGTGACAGTCCCACCTGGGGTGCAGCCCCTTGGCATTCAACCAGCGTTGAAGTGGACTGGCTGTCAGGAGTCTGAGAGGTACAACTGCTGAGGCAGCCGAGATTAGGCCCATAAACCTCTGAAAAATCCTAATTTCGAGGGACCGATTCACTCGGAACTGAGACACCGCGTTGAGCACAGTGACTATGCGACGGGTGTCAGTGATGCCTTTATACTTTTTGAATTGAGCAGCAGACCGATGTATTCGATTGACTGTATCGGAATCAGCTGGCTCTTGCCATAATTAACGTTGATGCCCAACTTGGTGACATGCTCCAACATATCGGCAGTGTGTGTGAGCGCCATACCGTACGACTGTGTGCATATCAGCCAATCGTTTAGGTATGGCATAACTCTCAGCCCCCTCAGCCTGAGCGGCGATAGAACAGTGCTCATGCAGCGAGTAAACGCACGTGGGGCTAGAGACAGACTGAACTCGTATGCCCAACCTTGGTATGCAAATCGCAGGAACTGACGATGCTCCACCCATATAGGAATGTGGATATATGCATTGTTTTAAATCCACAGCCGTGAACCAATCTCCTGCTCGTAGGGCGTGTATAACGTCTGCAGTCCGGAGCATCTGGAAAGTGTATCGTTTCAGATACTTATTTAGGTCTCTCAGATCCAGAACAGGTCTGAGGAGCCCATCCTTTTTCGATATTAAAAAATAGGTTGAGTAAAAGCCGCTGAGCCGCTCGGACGGTGGTATTAGTGACACAGCGGAGGCCTGCAATCTCCTGTCCCAGGCTTCTCGACTGGGCGGGGTTCAGACCACATGTATATCTTACTCCAGAAAATCTTGGGGGCCGATGGTTGAACTGGAGGCGGTACCCTTCTGATCGTGGACCAAACCCACTTGTCTCTTGTGAGGGCCTCCTAATTTGCCAGGTGGTTTTGTCAATATTGTCCCACCCTTGGTCCTGCGGCATCATGCTTGCTTGGGGCCTCATTTGGGGGATTTGGGGGGGGGGCGAAGGTTGGTCCGCGTCCCCTGGGCCGACCGCCAGATGGACCTATGGGGTTATGTCTGATATATATCTGATACTGTATATACGGGCGGATGGACGACAAAAAGCTCCCCTGCCATACGCAGGCTGTCCGTCCCTACTAACTATTGGTTGGGATTAGCACACACCAAAATGTTGAGGGGGGGCATCTGCCACTCCCTGTGTCTTAATGCTTCTACAGACTATTCCAGTGCCTGTCTGGCTGCTTCAGTGAAAACCTGGCCGGGAACAACCGGCAGGTCCCTGATTGTTATTTTTGTGGCGTCCGGTAGGGGCGACTGAGCCAACCACACTTGACACCGAGTTACCGTGAGCAGGGACATTACTTGGCCTTACTCACGGGTCATAAACATGAATGCTTGAAGCGACGCATCACTCAACAAGGTATCAACCTCTGCACTAAGCATCCTCTGCGACTGCGCGAGCATTAACCATGACAGCGAATTACTAATTGCCAAGGCCGCACGGAGAATGGTTTCTAGAGAGGCCGAGTAACCCACTGAGCTGGTGGTGGAACCCGAGACACATACCAACCCTCTATCAGATTGGTCTTCTGTCTCGGACCGACTCTGACTAAACTAGGTGTTTGACGCTGCTGTAGAATGGGCGTCAAACCCATCACAGTCTTGATCCCTGCTCGAATACTCGTCTGTAGGGGGCCCCCATGGGGACCCGTGCTGGATTGCCACATTCCTGCGGTCTCCCAGCATTTCCGTCAGCTGTTGCACTGCCGCGCGTAGCTGCGTAACTTCCATGGACAAGTTGCCGCCCTTGCCAGCCTTGCCCTTCTTTTGCACAGGGGCTTCGGTGGCGGAAGTACCCTTACGTTTGGGCGCAACTTCTACTGCCACTGGCGTTCTGCCTGAGGGAGGCATGTGGGTCATGTACGCATCCAATCGGGCCTGCTTATTCTCCAGCGACATGCCCATACAGCAGGGGCAGGGGTCTGAGAAAGCTTCCTGCAGATGCCCTATGCCGAGGCAGAAATAACACCGGGCCTGCCTATCGGCCAAATCCATGGCTCCCCCACACTCAGTACAAAAGACGCTCATGCCTTACACAAATAAAGAGCACTCGCAGATGAAAAACGTGGCGGTGGTCTATAATAGGGAAAGCCCAGGCAGCTAGTGTAGCGAAGCACGCATACTCTGCCTTACAAACCAATCGATATAGTACCAGAGCTGTAGCTCGCCGCTTGTACGGTAACAGATCTCACTGGGATATACTTACCATGCCCTGGTTCGAATAATAGAATCTCCTACTTTAGTACAATAAAGAGCACCTGCAGACAATAAAACGTGGCAGTGGTCTTTAGCAAGGGAAGTTGAAGCAGATAGTGTCACGAAGCATGCACACTCTGCCCCTTATTATTTTTTTATTTTTTTTAATAGAGTGAATTTAATAGGTTAGAGTGAACACAGTAAATGCGGTAGCACACGTGCCTACTGCTGCAGTATCCAAGAGCCGATATCCGTGCAAGATAGCAAGGTTATCCGCGAATATCGCTCGTAAGTGCTTACCGCCACCTTTGGAGGATGATTAGATTCGTAAGAACAAAAAAAAAACGTAGCCTCGACCGAAGCGATATGGGATTCACACAGGATACATACAGTCTCACGTCTCAATATGCATTGGTGGGGAAATTGAAGAGGACTTCCGCAGTGACACTCCCCCATTTATGGGAGGAATTACGTCACAACGCGGGGGTCATGTACCATGACAATTCTGGTATCATCTTGATGCATCTGGCCCCAGAAGGCCATCCATATTGACGACCCTAATGGTCGGAGGAACGAAATAGAACCTTCATCGTCACACTCACGCCAAACATTATCAAGTGTCAGTTATTAGTTATATTATATTTTTGATTCATGTGGTTAACCATCTTTATTTATATATCAAGATGTGATGATATAAAAAAATTATCCCTTCTCAGACTTTTGTAATGGCATTGGATAAACCCTCAAAATAAGATTTGTCGTAATTACAATAATAACCTCACGCGTTTTACCCAGGGGACACAGTGAGTTGGAAAGTATTTTTAAGACACAACGCCTGAGGGCACTGCCTTGGGCACAGTGAAGTGCCAGCAAGGGAGGGCAAATTAAGATGCGAGGCTTGTAGGTTCATTATCCATGCATCCAATGGCATCCACTATCTGTTCACAGACTGTACTTCTATGCTTACTGATTTTCAATTGAGATGGAAAATTATCAAGGATTAACTGGTGGAGTAACAATGATCCACCGGTCCCTTATTTGCTCAAGTGTGCCTTTTGTAAGTACCATCGGTATGCCCTTCATTGTATCAAATGACCTTGTGTGCAATCGCAACTTTGCACACTCGTTTAAAATTGAATGAATGCATGTCTATAACGGCATATGCAGGAATCTCCAGAGTCATAAACCTTGGCCGAGAGAGAGAGAGAGAGAGAGAGATGTGTGACTCACTCAGGGAATCACGGCCCGCACGGTGTATGAAAAAAGTGAACTGCCAGCTGGAGTTCTGATCACTTGCCAAATACAGTTTAATTAATGTCACTGGGTAATTAAAAAAGCATATGGAGCAGGGCTGCCAGATCTGACATCATTGTTTAGGAACACGCTCAGGTGTGGTCATGGCCGGTACCCTCCCTGAGCTCAAAGACAGAAGGGACAGCGGTGGGTAAACACACACTAATTGCCAATTATGGTTTTAATGATCTAATGTTCTTGTTTGTTTCTTTGTCTTATTGTTGAATCCCCCCAAACCCCATATTAATTGACCTTGCAGTCCAGGGACCTTTACATTCATTTTATTTTTGAAACACACAACCTGCTAACATTATTTGCTTTTTCTTTTTTTTTTTTAATAAATGAACGTGAATGCGTGGTGTAGAACAGGAGTGCGCTAAAGTGCTTCCTCAACAGTGAGCTGAATTCTGGTGCAAATTGGTCTTTTATTATTATATATCATTTTTTATTTGCCACCCAATCCAGGGCTGTATATCTAATCTAATTCCCACCCAAATGTGGAATGTCCAACTGTCTGCAACCGCAGCAGCATTCCAATGTACAAACCACCCTGCCAATTTGGTAGCTCTGTGACATCTATGGTTTTCTTCTGAAACACGTGCTGTTCAACAGCTGCTTCTTTTTACGTCGCAGACCGCAGCTAAGCTCGCAAAGAGCAGTGTGGGAGGAAGACGTATCATTTGCGGCATTGACATGCAGTCATACGAGCACCCTTATCGGCCAGCGGGGGTCACCCAAGAGCAATGAAATGTGGATCCCTCTCCGACTCAACTCAGCTCAGTCTGGATTCCATCCGAGGCCTTCAGGCTCATCCATGGACCACGGCATGGCCGTAACTGAATGAGCCATCCAGCAGCCCCCTGGTTAAAAGCTCATTCATTTTTTTGTGATCAACTGTTTTTATTTTTGAGATATCACAAAAGAGCAAACAGTCATACATACAAAAACATCCCCCCTCCCCTGGGTTCCTGAATTTAAAAAAATAATAATAATTTAATTAATAATAATAAAATAAATAAAAATAAATACATGAAAATAACAACATAAAGGAGTATTATACAATAAGTTAAGATACAGATAGAGCTTTATAAGCTGCTGATTTCCAAGCGTCTATTTTCTTCTGACTAGCTCCATGCATCCGAGCTATTGAAAGTTCCATAAAAATTATATCATATAGGCTATTGATCCAATGAGACCAGGATAGAGAGTAAAGCTCATTAATGAAATAATGTTGTGGCTCCAGGGTCAGGGCTTTGAACGGCCAAGGTCACAGCTTCTTGATTTCACTTCATTCGTCTTTGACAACATAATGGGTGTGATGGTCAAACTAATTATTTCCTTTTCTCCACATGCGTCTCCACGTGAGTCGCCCATACCAGTTTAGGGAGCAGCATAGTACTTGCCCATGTGGCAGGGGTTGTGCTCAGAAGGATTTGAGCCCCTTAGCTGTAGGCAAGAGACCCGTTTATGGCTTATGCAAAGCAGTGTATCAGATAATCAAGCTGAAGACAACCACTTAGAACAAAACAGAACCTGGTGGTTACTCAGGCCAAGACTTATTCTCCTATAGCTGCTAACAACATTACAGGTTGTATTTCTCTCCAGTGAGCCATCTTGAAAGGACTAGACACAGTACTAAGTCTGCAAAAGCTGCAAGTTTGTGTGGAACGCCTTTTTCCCGATGAGGACCAAGGGTCAAATGTTCAGGCTTGAGGCACTGAGAAGGTGAGACGGAAGCACCACCGAAACCTGGAAGTGGCTGTGGAAGAGCAAGAAGCACCGGCACACCCTAGCTTACCCGTCATCAGAGATGCGGCTAGTCTAATTACAATTGGTGTCACCAGAACGGTGAAGTGATGTAAGCCACAGCTGTCAGCATCCACGATCCTGACACTATATGGTCAGGTTACAAATAAAACATATTTTGAGGGACGATGATGGACGCTGGCCGTTCACCCACAGCCGCTGACATGCAGTCCATTCGCTCTTCTATTCCACGCTCCGCACAGACGTGAACATGTTAGCGGCATGACACGGGCACGCCCCCTCGTGAGCCGGGGGAGCTCCAGTGCGGAACGATTACGGGGTCATTACTTTGAAATGCAAACAAACTGAGCAGTAAGGGCTTGTCTCGTTTGCTCCATCTGAGGCACTCGGACTGATGAATAAAACAGCAGGCAGGGAAAACAGAGGAAGGGAGGAAAGGTTACGCTTTTCATCCAGCTTGTTTATCTGGAGTTATTTTCCAGGTTGATCCACTTGTCTTTTCCAATAAGGGTTTGACACATTAGAAAAAGCTTCCTTTCAACGTGTAAGTAATGAACTTACTTCCTGGATTTAAAAATATATGTACTGTATATATACTGTACATATATACGTATATATACCTTTGTGGAATTGGGTTTAAACACGAGTGTTTCATAGTGTAAAAAAATTTGAGTAGTCTCCCTTGCTTTGATCATAATCCACCAGTCAAAGCTATATTAAAATATTTAGAATTTGCTCAGATTTGTTTTTATCGATGTCAGTGGTACTTTATAAATTTTTCATGTTGTTCCCAGGCAGGGATGATACAGGTATGGTCATTGGTTAATATTTTTGTTAAACAGAACATAAATCATCCTAGTGATTCTGCTCTGGCACTGGCTGGAGGCCAGGCCATAAATCTAACTACTGACTGATCCTATAAGACTGTTATCTTTTCTCTGTCATGTACACTTGCATTATGTCCGCCCAGCAAATGCTTAGATGCATATCAGTTAGAATGAATCCCACTGGCCGGCGAGGCGATGCCTTCTATGCTACTTCAATAGGGATGCGCGGCCCTTCATGTGTTTTTTGCGGTGATCCTGATGTGGAGGTTATGGCCACAATCATCGCTGGTACATATTGTGTATATGGAGCCACTGTGATTGCTCTCAACTTTGACCCTGCAATGTGATAGTGGCAGCATTGTTCACGGTCAGTGATGCTTGACTTTATTCTCTTCATCGTAGTTAATGTGTGGTGAACATGCAGGTGCAAAATGGCTGCCACATATCCCCTCAGTATTGAAGCTATTATGCATTTGTTGAGCTAAGTCACTCTGTATTTAGTTACATATTCCAACCTTTGATTCCGAGATATTACTTTAAACATTGTATGCAGTGTAGCCTAACAAGCATCACATGCTTCTAAAACAGTTGGGAATTATTTACACAAGACAACATTAATACACGTCATTGTCTGCACTCATGCTCAAATGAGGACCTGTGTGCATGTGTATGTGTTTGTGGACAAACATGTGTGTCTGTGTGTTGGTGTGTGCAGTCTAGAATGAACGCTGAATTACTTTGTTGGGCGTGTTTTAAAGGCAAGATAAAAATCAGCCTTGGGTTGAAAACCTGAACTCCCTAAGGAGAAAGGAGTGCAGCAGGAGCTCTGTAATTGTTGCACATCTCCTCCACACACACGCTCCATGCTCTCTGTGGACTAGAATCTAATAGCAGGCAAGAGAGCCAGCACTGACCACACTCTCCCCTCTATCCTGTTTCAATACACACAGCTCCCAGCTTTCATCGTGCATCAATGTAAAAAAAAAAAAAAAAAGTAATATTCT
Organism: Synaphobranchus kaupii; assembly: GCA_029718625.1. Taxonomy (NCBI): domain Eukaryota; kingdom Metazoa; phylum Chordata; class Actinopteri; order Anguilliformes; family Synaphobranchidae; genus Synaphobranchus; species Synaphobranchus kaupii. The sequence continues at coordinate 94,666,091 of CM056378.1, read as the reverse complement.
TAATAAATCAATTTAATCTTTGTACCACAAACTCTAAAAGAAGACTTTAAAATTGAGGTGTAAGCATTTACATATAATTTTATCATTGCACATTTTTGCATAAATATGATAATAAACACTACGTTTGATGAACGTTATCTGCTACAGAATTCTGTCATGGACGATGAAACATTGCAGCAGATTCCAGTGAGACTTCGTCTTAAAAACACTCATGTGAACAGTGAGAATTGAGAATGCAGTTCTGTGCTTATCTCACACAGCTGAAATACTGTTTGTGTAAATAAATAAGAATAAAATAAATGACTTCCCTGGACTGAATGAGCTGCACAGCATAAAAAGGAAAAGAGCAACATTTCCTTTTTATCTGTCTGCTCTTGACTTTGACCTGAATACCGTTCCAGAAAGGTGACCGGCTCCGTTTGAATGGCTCTATAATTGATACTTTTTTGAAATTCAAAACCAGATATATCTAAGCATGTTTATCCCTCATGAGGCATTTTTTACATGAAAGCTTAGCCCTAGTGCAAAGAGAAAGATAAACAGAAAAGAAAATAAATCAGAAAAGAAAAACAATGAGGAAGATGTGGAATCGCTAATCAAAAGCACAGCAGATGGTACAGAGAGACAGAGAGAGAGGGCACAGCTCTGTCTACCATTCAATGTCTATTTCAAATCCCTCACCTGCAAGGCTCATTACAGGCACAATATTCACAAAGCTATCATTCTATTAATAGGTCTGCTACTGTTGCACCCACTGTAACCCCCCCCCCCCCAATCGCCATAATAGACTTGTCTGAAGAAACATGGATGCCACCAAGATTGTTCTGCTCCAATTCGTCTGGGCCTGATGAGCCGGGGAGTTCTAAATCTGAGAAACCACCAGTCCGCGGCTAATTAATATGCCGGGCGCGCGTCTTCTCTTTTGCTTTCTCTGCGGTTATTTTGATCCCGACATTATTCAAATCTTCCCCCCAGCGTGGGCAACGTTCCAATGACTGAGACGCGTTTAGAGGCGAAGATTGTGGCGAGAGACTTCTTTGATGATTTATTGTGTTCGTGAACGGTCGGCCAAAATTTCAGTAATTTGACATTCAGTCTAATTGATGTCCAAGGAAGTTCCAAGCCAAGGTGCAGTTTATTTCACCTCTGTTACCAGCTGCTATGAGAATGATGACAGACATGATTATTGTTATAACATTATGGATAGTGTTTATAATATATGTGATAATGATGTTTTGCTTGTACAACAGGAGCTGTGGGCTGAATTTACATAAATCAGCTTGCTACATCTGCTGGATAGCAGGTGAAATTATTTTTGAAATGGTTATGAATTTCATCACACCTGTCACACTACTCAAATAATTATGCATGCATGATCGGTGAATGCCTAATTACCCCCCCCCCCCCCCCCCCCTGATAACTTACAGCCATTTTACCAACCATGTGTTCCATACTATTCCAGCATAATTTACAGCTAAATCTAGTCCCACCCCCCCAATTCCCATAGAGATCCATTCAAATGCAGAGACGTTATAGTATCGCTTGTAAGAGTACCAGAAAATAAGATGTCAACAGTCTATTAATGTTGTTGGGTCACAGACATCAGGAAGTCATGGCATGCAAAGGATATGTGACCAAATATTAAAAAAGATTACTTTATTATATATATAAATGCAGGCATTGTGGCACACGTGGTTTTGTTAAAAATAATTATTTATTTCTTTTTTTTTTCTCATAATAAATTCACTTCAATTAAAGGATGGATTTTTCTAATTTTTACCATGTGACAGTAAGCTAATTCACCAAACAGTGAATTTTTTATAACCCTTTTTACTCATCTTTACCAGGGGTGCCAATAATAGTGGAGGGCACTGTGTATATATATATATATATATATATATATATATATATATATATATATATATATATATATATACTGTATATATACAGTATATACGTATACAGTACATATATTTTTGAATCCAATTTTGGAATCTGCAAGATAGTAATCTAATCGTATCTGTTATGTACACATTGTTTTGGCACCATACTGTATATAGAATTTTATGGAGAAAAAAGGACCAATTCTGAAAACAACAAAAACAGTAAACTAAGAAATGAAAGTAAAATTCCCTATATTCTGACATTTCAAATATTCTCACTCTGTAACAAAAGTAACAGGCTAAAGTTATAATTACAGTTAGGTCCATAAATATTTGGACATAAAGTTATTGTTATTTTAGCTGTCTAACACAGCATATTGAAGTTTAAATTAAATAATGAACATGACCTCAAAGTGCAGACATACAGCTTTAATTCCAGGGTATTCACATCGAAATCGGGTGAAGGGTGTAGGAATTACAGCACTTTTTATCCATAGCGCCGCCCCCGCCCCCCCCCCACATTTTAGGGGACCAAAAGTAATTGAACAAGTGGCATATCCTTTGCATGCCATGACTTGTAACCATATGCCAGGATATGCAAACAAATATTAAATATGATGACTTTATTTAGGTTTTTTTTTTTTTCAAAACAAAGTGGCTTATGACATAAAGATTGGCCGGTGGCAGGTGCAGTTGTATTATTTTTGGAGGGAGCAGATACATCTGCATTTTCAGCAGACACTTTTTTTTAAAGGTAATTCAGTATGCTACAGAAAGTTAAGAAATTGCATTTCAGATTTTAAACTTCTTTATTAATTGAATCAATTTTATACTAGCCTTATTCAAACAAAATTATGCACAATTACACATCACATACCTGTGATTACAACTCAGAGACTTACTCATACAGCTTGATTGTTGTACCCTTGAATGTATGATAATTCTGATTGGCCGGTTCACATCGTGGACCAATCAACAGTGAGATTGACCTTCCCAGTTCACCAGCAAGAAATTCTAGTGCAACCCGTTACAGCGGCGCTATTTTACGCAAAGAAAAAGAAAAGGGAATTTGGATAAAGCTCGCTCGAAAACTGGAGTAAACATAGGTGCTCATTTTAGAAGGTGGCTTGATGTTCGGGAGCGGATTGGTTTAAAGACAGACGTGGAGCTCCCATATTCTACTGGACAGGAAGGTCAAAATTTCAACACTAATATACTGGGACTTTTTGCTTGCCAGCCAATTGTAATTGCCTATAATGAATAATTAGCTGTGGTAAAGTAATGATTAATTCAATTAAGATGGCCAATCATAATAAGCTTGCTTTAATCCCCGAAAGTAATATGTTAACTAAATGCCTCCTGCTGTGTTCGTGCACTGTCAGAATTATCATAAATTCAAGGGTACAACAATAAAGCTGTATGAGTAAGTCTCTGAGTTGTAATCACAGGCATGTGATGTGTAATTGTGCATAATTTTGTTTGAATAAGGCTAGTATTCATTAAATTAATAGAGAAGTTTAAAATCTTAAATGCGATTTTTTAACTTATTTTTTTCTTAGCAGGTGTCTTGGTGAAGAGGTTGTAGCATACTGAATTATCTTTTTAAAAAAAGTGTCTGCTGAAAATGCAGATGTATCTGCTCCCTCCTAAAATAATACAACTGCACCTGCCATATTTGCACATATGTTAGTGATACACACCTCGTTACATACAGTTCATGCAGAGAGGACAGCCTTCTCAAGCCCCCCCCCCACCCTCACCCCCTCGCAAAGAGACCTGGGGCCACATGTATAAAACTCTGAGTAAAAGAATGCGTAAAAGAACGCTCAGGGTGAAAGTCGGAAATCTGCTTAAAAAGGTCTTGCATTTTCTACCTCGCTCAATTTTCTGCCTTTCTATCACGGTGTTGCCATATCACACGGACTCCAAACAATGCGTATGTATGGTGTCCATCGTGTGCAGAGGTACGTAGATTCCCACAGCACGTGTTATATTATACATCTGAATTTCTGCGTGGAAACTCACTTACGCTGCTTTCTGAGCGCATTTTTCTGCTCAGCACTGTTTATACATGTGGTACCTGGCTTCCTGTTTTGGGTTACTTTTCTGGCCTAACGTTACTAGGCCAGAGAAGTGCCGTTTTGACAGGCTTGTTCTGACAGCCAAGACTTCCATTCCACATTAGAGGTGTCCCGTGGCTAGGGAGACAGCCTGGGGGACATCGGTAATGGAGAAGCCATGTTTGCCCCCCCCCCCCCCCCCCCACAGCCCAAAACCCCCACTCTGTGCTGGTCCCGAGATCTCGGCCACCGACGATACGTCTCCATGTTAAAGTGAGAAAAGGGAATCGCCTCTGCGGTCTGTGTATAGAGGTCATCGTGCGAACGGCTCCTTGAGCCCAACACGGTCGGATTATCGCAGCCCGACCCCCTCCCCATTCAATACACAGTAGTGGGCCTAAATGCAACCCAATAGCCTGAGAGGCGCTGGACTAATGCAACTTTCATGGTGTTTGCTTTTAATTTAGGAGCTGTAGGTTTGCATTTGAATGGACGAAATGGCTTCAGGGAACGCAAGGGCAAAAGGTGCTTCATTCCTCATGAAGACGTGCAGCCGTGAAGGAATGGGCGGGCGAGGCGCTCTTCCATCATTAACTTAGTTCCACACACTCTCAGGGAAAGTAGGTTAGTGGAATAGCATAATGGAGTTTCATTCATGCGGACATGTGCATATTTCATTATCATATCCTAACTGCAAATAATCATGACAGCGAAACAATTCCGTATCATTACAACATTGTGATAAACCACGTATTGTTCAAAATTAGCACAGCTGCCTAGACAGCTTTAATATTCTTCAAACCAAATTATTACGGTTATTGTTATCAAGCACTATTAATTTCAGTGAGTTCAAAACAAGATCCGAACACAAGGCAGCAATTAAAATGAACTTCCAAAAGGAAGCAGTAATCTTTTAAAGGTATTCTGTGCCCCATGCTGCATCTGTAATTCAGAACGAAATATAATTGCTTCAGATTTTCCCTCCAGTGGAACATGAATTGCATATTTGTGAATCGGACTTTGCTGAGGGTATGAATTTGTGGAATTGCGAGTCTCAGAGAAAAATCAGGAGCGTCTCTTTCACGTGTCGCCCAAAAGCCTTCGCCTGACACCTCAGCCTTATTAACAGATATTTTAATACAAAACCACGGATTAAAGGCGCATCACTAAGGGCCGAGATTCTTCGTCATTCGTTCATAGGAAACTAATTTATTTGCGGGTGGTATGAGAGGACGAGAGGTGCCCCATAGCATCAGGTGACTGCATGTTAACCACTCCCAGAATGCTTTCTCCGACACTCTCCTCTTCCCTGGAACAGTGACTCAGTGGAACACGGAGGCGAGTGCCAGGGACTATCGTGGTCCTGGCTTTGGCAGATGCACTGGGACAGCCCATTTGCTGGCTGTCAGTTCATATACAGCACCGGCCGCAACATAACCACACTCAGCCGGACCCACGACGGCTGTCATGAATATTTCTTGTTGCTCGGATTCCATTTAGAGAAGGCCACTAAATTCCTACATTTATTCTGGCTGCCATCCAGGTTCCTCAGTGTCAGAATCAGGCAAGACTGCCCTCCTTCTATTTGTTACCCTGGTAACTGCGGAGTATGCTCCAGTGATGCATCTGGGCTAAAACAGAATTGTATCAATAGAAAATGTAACCATGGAACATACTAATTTACAGTATATAAATTTACAGTGCCAGTTTGTATGTCACACTGTAAAAAGCTGAATCTAAACTTGGACAGCATACTCTTACGAACATGAAACTCTTAAGGAACTATCAAAACTATTTAAAACTCTATTTGAAGGAGTTTGTTTATATTCAAAATGCCCCACTTACCCTCCTGGAAATGTGCAAAGATTTAATGTATGATAAAGGCAATAATTGTTGCAGAATTACATAACCCATTTACCACATGAATTTCTCAAAGTACATTTGACTGCATTTGAAATATTGTATGTACTTCAAACTAATCAGGCCTCCACATTAAGCTTTTAGAAGCACTTCTTTCAGTCATTTATCTTTGATTCCGTCATCCCTTGGACAAGTGCTTGGTTTTTTTTCTTCAGAAGTCAAAGTGACTTAGGAAATTGATATTTAATTAACTGTAAATCAGACATGCATATACAGTATACTGAAATATCTTCCAATACTGCTGTGTGTGTGTGCGTGTGAGCAATGTAGCAATGTTACTGGCATAACACATCACAGCCAGTTGCCATAAAATCTCTATAAAATGAATACAGATACAGAATGTATAAAATCTGAATAATACAGGTGATATCCATCAAAATAAGAAAACTGGTCTGCCTTTTTCTAACATGACCAGTGCCTACCCAACAGATCTCATAGATGGTTGGTGAGACCACATTTGGTTTGAGCTGCCTCAGGGATGTTCAGTAGCCAACGTTATGCTGAAACAGTTATTAATATCTGTTACTACTGTAGTCAGCGCTGCATTGAATAAGTGCTTGAAATTTATACTTGCCTGTACAGACAACAGGAGAATGTAATTGACTTGGACAAGCCTTAATGTCTATTCCTGCTACTATGGTTGGGAAAGGTCTTAGAAATGCATTACAGGACAAAGATAATGCACTACCTTTGGATTTCACACATTTTTAATGCTTCAAAAGTTTGCATTTGAGAAATAAAGTTTCATGTCAAACTACTCTCCTTTTTATAATGTGTGTACCCAATTACACTGGAAACATCTTCAGCAGAAGCATAAATTTAAATGAGATGAAGAAGCATGATTAATTAGCCAACTTCTTTTATTTACAGCCATTTGGTTACAGTAAATTATCTTCCAGTTCATTTCACTTCAACTGAGTTATCCCCTTTTCACTAATAAGCACAAAACACTACAGTGAATTCATAGCACAAACAATCTTTCATACAATATTTCTGTCAAAATCCTCACTGCAACATCCTCTTAGATGGAGACAAATTAGGTTTTATTCATTATATTGTTGTAAATTGTAAAAAGTTTCCACACAAAAAAGCTTCCACACAAATGACAGCATGCAGTACCTCAGACTTTCTGCCAAATTGATCCAGTCGTTTCACAAGATGAGAACCTTTTATTTGCCAGAAAAGTCATATGGCTTGGTGCTGTCCAGAAACAAACATAAATACATATATACTGTAGCTGTGCACATTTATATGACTCCTGCTCATTTACCCGATCTACAAAGAGCACACAAAGGGATTGCAACTACCGAAATTTAGCTCAATCATACATTCTGCAGTTTCTTTCTTTCTGACCAGTGACCTAATACTGAGTAACCTGATATTCGCACACATACTAGCTGGCTCACTCGTTCCTCACTCGCTGTGATTCATATACATTACCAGTTCAGTAAAATCGTTTGAAAATATAGTTCACTGAAATGCAGGTATATATGACCTTGTTTAATTAACCTTTTATTATGAAATTCACACCGAAATGAAATCTGACATCTGCCTCTAGAAACTAGAAACAAGCTGAAGCCATGTGCTAGGTCCAACACAACAGTCACACATCCGTGACTGCTGCTATTAAAATCTTTATTTATATTGGAGAGTGTTGGCCATTTTCTTTTCTTATACAACACATTTGAAAACATATTTATATGCTTATCTTCACATATCAAGGAAAAGCTGCAAATGAGCTATTGCATATTTTTTCACAGTATCAAGAAGATGTTGCCGATTAATATTTTTAGAGCATGCCATCAAATTGACAGGCCTGGCTGCTCCATTGTTATTGAGTGATGCGTTATATTTGAATGACAAAATATGAGCATGTGGGAAGATGGGAGCATATATTGTACACTTTAATTTCATGGCTGTCTAATGTGGTTCACCACTGCTCCAGATAAAGGCTCTTCTCTGTAGCCTTTTTCTGTGTCCATTCAAGATCTGCCACAGTGAACGAGTGCATCGTGGAGAGTTGTGTAGAAAATTCCAGAGTACAGCATAGCAGAAGTGAGATGGCAGGTTATTTCATTCAGAGGTTTTGAAAGATTGAAATAAAGATAATTTCCACAGGACCTTCAAAACCAGAGTGATAAATTCACCGAAGTTTGTGAAACGGTCGGGCAAACCCCGCCATGACAAAGCCAAATCCTCTTCGGAGATCACTCTGTCTTTAGAGCTACTCAAATTTGATCTAGCTCTCTCTGTTCACATGACGAATGTGCTACCCTGTGCCGCGCCCACTGGTCCAAAAGACACGCTAAGAATCAAAGTTGTTCTGAACATTAGGTATGGAAAGCATTATGATGCAAGCTCCCATTTCAGCCGTGCAACCAACACAGTGGGAAAATGTGTAATGATGAGCAGGCTGTGATGTCAATGATATGAATGATTATCGTGTTGTAAATTTGTATATAAGTATATAATATATTATCATATAATATTATATTATTATAATATATTATCATGCATATAAGTATCACATTATTATATCAATGATCATATTTCAGAGGCTGAAGGTAGGTTTCTGCCTCATATACAGAAATAAAGACCTATTCATAAAATGTATACCTCGGGGCAGTCATTGAGAAGAATATAAAATGGAACCCAAATGGAATAAAAACCGCTGAAGCTGTGTGACGTTAAATATTTTCAAAGCATTTTGAAAAGGCCAGCTCTGACCATCACACAGGACAACGCTGGCCTCCCCTCATCTTTTGGAAACTTTTTTGGAAAATCAAAACTGATTGCCCCTCCCCTCCCCCCACATAAGGAGACTTTTTTTAAATCAAATTCTTGCAAGCTTTTTTTCCATTGCTTCCATCCAGTGAAATTCTCATACATTTTAAAGTTTCCTTGAAGGTTTTAGGCAAAGATATGATCATTCATTTGTGATAAACACTGTCTGGTCTAGCTTGCCTGTTACCTGCTTGAATTGCATCAGAAATCTAGAATCAGAGTTTGCCGGGTGGCTCATCCTATTAAGACTGCTCTGGTGTGTGGATGGGGCCCAGTGGTCTGGTATTTAATCTGGACCATGATCGCGCTGGCCAGCAGCCCCACAGGGCAGTGCAAAATTGCCCTCCTCGTCACCCAGGAGAGGGAGGTATTTCCGTTGGTTGGGCGACTGTCTCAGTGTGTACCAACTCTGGTTCATCATGTCAGTCACATGCACATATGCTCAAGCCACATATGAAGTGTCCTCCTCAGACTCAACGTCTGTGCAACCTTTAGGGTGAACTGTTGAGTGGCTGGACATTGCGTGCTTGTTTCACGCTCTCCCAGGCTAATGACAGGCAGTTGCATAAAGAAACAAGCGCAAGCTTGGGTGCAGAAATCTTGCAGCCACTGAAAGCTAGTGAATATTGTAATGAGCAAAGCTATTTAAACACACCCTATAATCTCAATCATGCTGTTTACATTTCACTTTTCTATTTGTGTCTCCAAGCAAGCTTGACATCAAGGCTAAATACCTCCTTAATAAAACTGAAGCTGTTTAAGTTCTGTATCCAGGGGATAGTTTAGTGGCTCAGACATAGCTGTGTGAGTCATAAGGGTGGAACTGGCATAACATTCACCTATAATTTATATTGCAGGTCTTTATGCAATTGAGGTGGGAAAAGAATAGTAACAGGGGCAGTTATTGGGGGAAACAAGCAATGTGGCACCTTGTAGGTAGGATGGTGTATGTAGTGTAAATGTATTTCATTTTTCAATCATCTACTGCAACAACGCAAAACAAATTTCTGTGAAATCAAATGTTTTGTCTCTATGGGCAGAAAGAAAATGGAAGCACCCATGTGTGCCCCAAGTTTTGTGCATGCGCCCCTTATTTTGTTTAAACTTTCACCCCCCTATCACTTATCCCATGTGGCTCTAGCACAGCTAACACTACTCCACCAGCTGTCGCTCATTAGGGAGGTCATAATTGTCAAACCAATCCCAGAGGTCAAAGCAGTATGTGTGGGAAGGGCCAACAACGAGCCCGACTGCAGCAACATGAAAAATGACGCATGAAGTCAGCTGAGAGACGGCTGAGGAATTTTTTCCTGTAGCTGATGACGTCAGGACTACCTTATCTGCAGCAGCAGGCTAATCCTTCCAAGGTGAATTGGATGAAGCCGTTTGACCGTGAGATATTTGAAAGTAATGGGAAACCGTGAGGCGATTGAGCAGCTGGGAGGCTTCCCAAGTGGAGGTTGATTTCTTCTCATATGCACTCGCTGTGCGACATAAGAGACAGGTATGAGACCCCTGAAACTGGGAGCCAGTGGGACGTCTGAACACGTTAGCGCTGTGACCTTGGACAAACGGTGCTAAAATAGACCATGGCTTGTGTTCTTGTTGGAAGCCGACAGCCGACCCGACTGGCTTACTCCCACTTTACTGTCTCCCGATGAAAGCTAAGAGCTGGGCTATGCGATGGGGGAAGTTGTGCTGGAATCTTCTGTCTTTCATTTAAGTAATGGACTAAATCCATGTGTGATAATAAACATGGTTCCATTGTCAGTCTTGATTTTCACTGTTATGCAAAATCATGGCTGCTCTAAAGGCATTATTTGTAACAGGAAATTAAAACAAGGATACTTTTATATTGAACACGTTTCAGTATAAAACCATAATGAAATGAACTTGAACCCTCAGTTGTCATGGTTTTCTGCCTGTTTCAGTGTCAGTTTTCGGGCGTTGCCTCTCGGAGCAGCGAGAGGGCGCTTTAGTTCTCATTCTCGGGACTAATTAATTATTCCCTTCAGGTATGCTCTGCACTACTTAAGCTCCGTTCACTCGTTGTTTGGGGCTTTTGTGTCATTCTTGCCACACTAAGCCAGGTAACGACGGTATACTATTTGGTGACCACTTGTTTTGGTCTGCCGTAGTGAGTTAGGAGTTCTCTTTCCTTGGAGAGATCTTGTTTTCCTTTCTTACTTATTTCCTTCCTTGGTTTTCTTTCCCTTATCTCTGTTGACATAGTATCTTGGTTTTACCTCGTTTCTCTTTGCCTTTTATTTTTTGCCCTTTAATTGTTATTGAGCTAGAGGCATTTCTTTTAGTTTATTTGCTATTCTCTGCTCGAGTCTACGAGCTTCGCCCTGTTATCTGGGTTGTTTTATTTTGGTTGTACGCCGGGAGTTATATTCCCTTACTGTTTATTTCTCTCTGCTCCGTTCACGGACTCCCTTTTCCCTCTTTAGTGGTTGTTTCTCACGCTTCGAGGGACAACTTTCAGGTCCCCTCTCCGTCGCGTCTGGTTCTCCGAACCCGACCCCTTACATCAGTATTGTACGTAAAATTGGTACACGCTTACTGTATTCATGTATTTACTTTACAAGTTTGTGTTCAATTAATTGTAAGAATATGTGTAATTAGTATAGTCCACAGTTTTGGTAATAAAAACGTCACACATTATGCTCATAAACGGATTACTAAATAATAAATTTTTAATTCTCCATTTTTGCAATTCAAAACACTTCAATACAAGCAAGATTAGTTTGTTTTTCCTTTTAAATTATTTTAATTTGATTATTCAAAAATATTCTTAACCCACTTAATAGCAGTTTTGCATTACTGTAAACAACATGTTACCTATTAACAGAGTAGATGTATGGATGCTTAGTGAGTATCACAAATATGCTGTAACCTCATTTACAAATGTATTGATATAGTAGCACTCTACAGCTCTCTACTTAAGACAGTCAGTTATTTTCCTCTGTCTTTCTTAGTGACAGCCCACACACTTTGGCCTTGACAGCAAGGTAACATTGTTATATTATTACCAATTTAATACCACTTTCATTCTGAAATTCTTTCCTTAAAAAAGTATTGCACATCTATCTTTAAACAATAACTATTGATCCATTGCTGAACATGATAGGAACAGCAAACTGCTCACACAACCAACAGTAAGGCCAAAACGAGAATTTGAAAAGAGAAAATATAAATGATCCAGTCACGTAAATTACAATTACCTTTCGGTGGACATTGCTACATTTGCCTTCTTCAATTTGGAGAAAACCAAAAATAAGTTAATCAAGGCATTCCATTTTCCTGTTGTTTACTGAGTATTCTAGAAACTGTATCATAAGAAATTTGAAGAAAACTTGATGAGCTACAGCCCAGATTTAGTATGCAAGTAACCCACATTTCCATCATCAGTCTGGCTGTGCTCTGCCAAAAGGGCCATTACGGTGAAGATTGAATATGCAAACTTGATTACAGACCCTCCGTGCAAAATTCTGTGCCCCCACCATCGATGTAAAATAATGGCCCTTGTTTTCAGGGTTTACAGCTAGATCCATCTCCCCAATTTAGGCCTTAGGTAAAGTTTATAAGTTCTGGGAAACATTTGAGAACAGGGTGATCCATAATGCAGTATTATGATTGGATGCAGTTGAATGTAATGAATGGTTGATGTGGCAGTAATAATAAGTCATGGCTGGGGTAGACAGTGCCAAAACCATTTGCACAAACCTTGGGGACCATTCAGCACCAACTATTTTCTTTTACAAATGAATGGCAAAACCTAGTTATCTTCATATCAATTCATAAGCAGTTAGTAAGCCACATTCACCTGCAAATATAAATAAACATTGTCACTCTGATTAAACAAGCATATTTGTTTTATTGACTCAAAATTCAATTTAGAAAGAAATACAGTTTTGGGGAAGAGCTCCAAAAGTTATCTGGGTATAAGTAATTTGTCCATAGACAGGGACATCTGTATTTGCATATAATAAACAAAACTGTTATTTCATAATTTTTATTCATGGGTACATTTCCACAAAAGATACATTTTGACACTTGTCAAAAATCCTCACTATGAGAACGTAATATTTTTTTATTTTGTAGCGGAAAACAGTTTTCGGCATGAGAATGCACAGACAATCTATTATTTACTTATTATTTACTTCTTAGTCACTTTTGTTCAAACTTGGGTGTCCCACTACTTATCTGATCAATTCAAAGCTTCTCAGTGCAATATTGTTGCACCAGTCCACTCTATTGTTGCACACTCCAGAGAAAGGGAATTCATGTGATGCGCCTCTAGTTGCAAAAGAAAGAACCTCCATTTTATTTTCTGTGAAAACTACTGCTCTACTAATCAGTTTTGGATTTACCAACATGAAACACAGCTCCTACTGTATGTAGACGTGTAGAGTGAAACTATTTTCAATGGTACTGATTGGGAATAGTATGAAGAGTGTGGCAAGTAAATGAGAATTATGTGCAGTAAATGCTGTAGATAAGAGTTCATTGTAAGCATTCTTAGAAGAGCAGTGTTTAATGCACTGAAACTACAGTAAATGCACTAAAACTAACTGGATATAATCTTTTTCAAGGTTTCTTCCGTGGGAAGACTCTTTGTCAGTCCAAACATTTAGGGCCTGGTTTACTAAGATATTTAGTGTGCGCAAAACCTTTTAGCACACCCAAAACCATAAAGACCAATGATTCGTCATGTTATTTGTTTTGCACCAATCTTTGGTTGTGTTATTAGTTTTGCATGTGCCAAAAGGTTTTGCACATGCTAAAGGTCGCTAGGTTTCATCTCTACTATCATCAATGCTTTTGTTTTTACAAACTTAGAATATTTTCATTTTTGACCTTGGTATTCTGTCTCATATTCATGAAGTATAAGCAACATTAAGCTTTCATTAATTCCAAATCTCTTCAGCTGATGTTCCAAAGTAAGCTGTTTGCTTAATGTGTGGTGTGGGGTCAAGGGCACAGATCAGAATTTTTTCTAATTCCTCTACGAACCCCTAATGTCGTCCATGGACTAACTCCAGCCTTAACTGTCTTATCTCTTAACTCCGTATATCCCACAGTCATGCTACATGCATGATTCTGTTAACTATTTCATATGAAGTCTTGAATTCGCTTACAGTACAAGGCTTGCCTTGTCTTGAGCACTTTACCAGGATCCAGCAGAGGATTCTGTAGGCTTGTAAGTCACACCCCCAAATAGCACCGTCTGTGAAGGTGCTTGCCAGGAATGCAGACAATGGCAGCTCAGGCCTTTCCTATGACAGGGGCAAAGACTTCTTCAGCCAGGAGGAGGGAGGGTCTGCATCCGGATTCTGGTAGGATTCCTTACCCAAGAATCTGCCAGGTGCCCACAGGCTACCAGTCGTCAGAGATGTACAAACAAACTTTGAGTGCATTGTGCAGCCTGGAGGCAGATGAGCAATCTCTGAGGTATTACCAACCATTTCTATTGAAATTTCAGAAATAATAAGTATAGATGCCTTAATAAGATGTGCCAGCTTGTTACAATGAGTCTGAAATGAAGTGTACACTTCTAATTCCTCAGAGAGAGGGCAAAAAAAAAATGGTTTGGTGCACTTCATTTGGACATCCAGTAAGGATGAATAGAAAATCCCTTTCAAGTTGGCTTATTTCTGCTTTGAAGTGAATTGAATTAAAGGGGGCACGTGTTTCTCTCTGATAATTTTTTGTAATAATTTGACATAGCCTCCCGATAAGAAGCTTAATTTATATGCAGCAGCAGTTCACCCATTGATTTTACCTCGCCTCATGTTCCGATCTCTGTTAAAGAGTCACAATGCTGTTTTAAAATGAACCATTTTCTTTTGGTCATGCTAAAAAAAAACCTTAACCTGCTTTTGCACCATGTGTCTGGATTTTGAGTGGAGGAAATTAACTGCAACTGGATTTGTTGTGAAGAAAGATTTGCCCTTGACAAGAATTCACATTTGCAACATAATTTCTTTGAGTATTCATAACAATTTATACTGCAGAAAATTATTAAGATATTAATGAAACCCATGTCAGTTATTAATTAGAAGTGGGGAAAAAAGCTTTGTGGTTTTAGCTGGCTTTGTCCCAACTGAATGTAATCAGTGTTGGTTCTGATGACTCCTTGTGAGGGGTTAAGGGCATTTTCATAAAACACGGTTTATTGTTCTTTCTAATAATCCATTGGGAAATAAACTGAGCAAAATTGTACTAAATATTGACATAATATTCACTAAAATAGCACACTAGTATAGGCATTAAAGTTATTCAATGATATCATACAAAAGTTATTAAAAGGTTTTTACTATAAAAATATAATTACGTTACTTTTAAGTATGTGATTATAAAACAATTCATTACCCCATCAAAGAACCTACAGTATATATTGCCTTTGCTCTGAACTTTTTGTGTGTGTCAAGAATAACCAGCAAACGTTGTGCCCAATATGGAAGTTAAATCTGAAGTATCCATACCCAGGAATAATGACTTTAAATTTTCATCATTTATCATGTTAGGTGTCAAATAATGAATCATATTTTCTGAATAATTGTCATATTAACATGCAACCGTATGAAACACATGCTGTCAATAGGTCCCCTGAGGTTTCGCAGAATACCAGAAAGCATCCATCTCATTTTAATTAGCGGTGCTGTAACACGTGAGCTGATATTCAGGCACCTCTTGTGTAAACAGTGTCCTGCCATCCGTAAAATAGGAGCCTTTGTGAAAATGAACAAAAAAGCTACCCCAGGATAAATAATGCTGATTTGAACATCGGTACCCTCACCTGTGTGCCACAGACCTGAAGTCTCCTGCATCAGTTTACTTTTCAGTGGCTTAGAAGGCTGGTGCATGTTTAGATGGGAATTATGCAAAATTGGCACATTTATCATATTAAATGAGAAATTGTAGCCCCTTCTCCAATACTGGTCAACTATTGGCGTACATCTGCTACAGAACCAGACACACACATCTTGGTCCACAAACACACATGAACACACACCTGGTAAACTACACATGAAAGCACACACTTGGTACACAAGTACTCACATATACGCTTGCGCACACACACATATGCACACACACACACACACACACACACACACACACACACACACACACACACACACACACACACACACACACACACACACACACACACACACACACACACACACACACACACACACACACACACACACACACACACATTCAGCTGTTTCTCCAGAGGGACAGTGTGCTGAGTCTCCCCCCAGTCTTTGCTGGAGATACAGGCATCGGCCGGCTGAACGGGCGTATCCAGGGCATGATGGTGATGCAGAAAATCTGTGTTCCACAGGCCCTCCGGCGCTGTGTTACAATCTGTTCCAAAAGGTCATGCCTTCCAGGATGCCTAAGGGCTTCACTAATGAACACTGCATAACTGGATATGGGGGAACAGCGGCTTTGTTTTTGGGACGGTGTAAGATTTGAGTTGGGGAGGTGTGGTGTGAGGATGTTGGGTTTCAGTTGGGGAGGGTGTGGGGTGAGGTTTTTGGCGATGTTGTTGGATTTGAGTTTGGGAGTGTGTGGTGTGAGGCAAGAGGTTGTTGGGTTTGGGTTGGGGACGGTGTGGCATGAGGTTGTTGGGTTTAAGTTGGGAAGGGTGTGGCCAGGCATAAGGTTGTTTGGTTTGAGTTGGGAAGGGCGTGGCCAGACAAGGGGTTGTTGGGTTTCAGTTTGGGAGGGTGTGGCCTGAGGTTGTTGGATTTCAGATGGGGAGGGTGCGGTATAAGGTTGCTTGGAGATGTTCCCATCCACACAGCTGGGAATTTGGGAATTTTTTTAAATTATTATATTAGATTTAAAACTGATTATTAGGAAAAGCCTGAGCATGGCCCTCAGTTGGATTATAATGAGTACCATCCATTTATATCTTGATTGGGAACAATATTTTAAATGGCACTTTGGATGGGTAGCAGGTTATTTTCTTACTGTCATTGTTATAAATTCAAGCATAATACTTGGACCTCATCCCATGGCTCAGTATGCACCAAGCACGCTGTTCTTGTTCTACGATGAAAAAGACATTAACCTTGTACTTGTTCTCCTTGTCATTTTCTCTTTCTTTTTTAGAATAACAGAAACAAATTTGGCCCAGGTGCCCTACTTTTTTTATTGAATCGGTTAAAAGGCGATCGATGTGTTCTACTGGCTGGCTGTTCTGTCTCAGATTAAATGCATTGAAACACAAGTCTGCACTCTGACACTCTGAAATCTGTCAGGAAAGGTTATGCTCTCATCAAAACAGATGCAACTTTTGGTCCTGCTCACTCATTACTCGTTTAAATGATGATTGTGTGAGATATAAATGGTGGACAGGTAGAGATAGCTTTGAAGAATCCACACACACACGTATTGGTTCAGTGATGTCAGCTTTCAAAACCTATGTGAAATCAATCAATAATTTATCCAATACTTTGGTCTCATTAAAACAGCCATTGAGGACTCCACTCATTCAGC
This sequence comes from Synaphobranchus kaupii, assembly GCA_029718625.1. Lineage (NCBI taxonomy): Eukaryota > Metazoa > Chordata > Actinopteri > Anguilliformes > Synaphobranchidae > Synaphobranchus > Synaphobranchus kaupii. Next base: position 94,648,924 of record CM056378.1, on the reverse strand, counting down.
CCTAGTTGAGATGTCATGAGGGTTACACAGATAGCAAGGAGTAGATGTGTAGTTTCTATGTTCTAGTGAAGTGAAGGCAATGTGAGCTTGTCTGGAAAATTCCACAGGTGTTAAGTATACTTATGAAGAAAATTGATTCCCTCACACTGCATTAACTGCTCATAAACAGATTTAATAGTGGGTGGGGTTTGCTTTTCATTCTTTCCCACATTCTCTCAATAGATCAAGATAATTATGGGTTTGAATGACAACCCTGCACCCCATCACTGTAGTTGACTCATCTAGTTGACTCATCCCTCAACCAGAGTGTGTCATGAGAAGAATGCTGATGTGACTGGGCAGCTTTTCGGGCCCAGGAGAAGGCGGCCACAAAACCATTCCTCTTTAAAGAATGATGAGTGTGAACTTTTTTGGTGTCCAGATAGAATCTCGGATGCTCACCGCCCTTTCATCCAGATCCTTATAGTGCTAACCTGTCAGAAGTCTTGAGTTTAACAGAAATTTCACTGAGAGGCACCCAACTGGAAAAGTTTTCCTCTCCTTGAAGAAAACTTCACGCACTTTCCCCCAGACCTGCACAGCGCTCGTCCTCTTAGCAATGCTGTTAGATCTTCCTTTGCCTTTGCTTCATTCTGACTGAATTTAGAAAATGAGAAAGAAGATGCAAAGCCGGTCCGATCTCTCTCTCTCTCTCTCTCTCTCTCTCTCTCTCTCTCTCTCTCTCTCTCTCTCTCTCTCTCTCTCCGTTAGCCACCTAATGATGTGCAGTGTTCAGGAGAAAGTACAGAAGGAGCAACTTTATTGACGGCAGGGGTGGATTTAAATTCTTTGCGGCCGAGTTTTCAATCCCCCTCTCTCTGAGCGTTCAGAGATTACACTGTACTCTCAGTGCACGGAAAAGGCCTTTCCCTTCACACAGAGTGAACGAACCGGGACTACCTTTGCTTCCTATTAAGCGAAACATTCATGTGTGAAATTGGGATCAATTTCCGCAATCTGAAAGGTGTTCCATTGGCAGAGATTGGAATGTGCACCTCCCCTGTTGTTTTCAGAGAAATTCAGCACACGTGTCCTCCTGTTTCATTAATGCTTGGTGAAAGAGAGCTGCTCCCCATCAGGTAGATTATATCGGGGGAGACAAGCTGCCACACAGTACCTTTTGACTGTAAAAACCCTGGGAGAGGACTCTGGAACGGTAATGCGTTTAGCGCCTGTGCATGGCGTAAATTCCATACGTGCGCACTGCAAACCAAAATGGAGGGGCTGCTTGGGGGCTCATCCTGTTCAAGGCTCTGCTTTGGTGTGTAGATGGGTTCCGCGTGCTGTTATCAAATCCATAGAATGGTCGGCAGCCCCGCAGGGCGATGTACTGTTGGCGCTAGCAGACGTTATCGTGCACTAGCGACTTGATGCCACGGTGTGCCTATTCAGCTTCCTCTCCTCCCCTTACAAACCTGACTTGTGAACTGCAGTAGAGAGCACATGCTTGGAGAGTTTAGAAGTGAGTGCTGAACAATATTATGATTGGGTATTCAAATTGGGGGAGGGGCCATTTAAACAGAAACCAAAATGGAGGAAACACAGACACAAAATTCTAGAGGTTCATGGAAATCCAAAGCAGACAGCCACTTATGATGAAAACAGCATATTTTTGTCTACACAGACCCTTGTGACCTTTGTGAATGCATGAAGCATGAATTGGCCTTAAACCTCCTTGCCACCCTAAACAAATGGTTAATGTAAGTTTATTTTTATATTCACGGCTGTGCGTTGATAACCATAACTGCGAGATAACATAAGATAGTGATGTTCTGAGAGCCATTTGTTCAATCAGCACAGATTATACATTGTACTTTGTTAACATTTCTTTCAACCAGTTGCCCGTCCTTACCTATTCTGTATTGATTTTAACGAAATGTGACGCAAGCCACTGGGGTGTGTGAACTTGAAGTTAGAGAAGGGTAATTGCACATACCGGTATCCATTTGTCCACTCTTCCCTCATTCCTTAATTGTCTTTGCAAATTATCTTGAACGATGCCATCTGTGTAACATCAGGAGGATGCCAGATTATTATGAACTTGCTCAGTTCATGTTACGTTATCAGTGCTCTGTTTGATATAACTTGTTATAAAGGGCTTAGTGCATACAGTCCTGATGTTCAATCTGCTGTAGTGCTTTAATTATATCTTAACTATCCTGGGTTATGGATAATAATAGTCCTGATTAAGTGCAATTTGGGAACGCTTTAGTACATCAACTGATTGAGAGGAATGTTTCTTTGAATAGCGCAGTGTGGTAAATAAGTAAATGATTGGTTTGCATAATTGTATTTGACCCAGCCCCTGATCTTCCCCAAGTTCCTTGTTCAGCTACCTACAGTTAATGGAATGCTGACGTAAAGCTTGTTTTTGTGCTCACTGTTTCTGTGCCATTCCTGATCAGTCACGCCCTTTCAAAACTGTGTGGTTGCAGAGCCTGTCAAAGTTGATACAGGCAGGTCCCTATATGTATTTGCATGTTTGTCAGATTTAGCCTGGCTGATACAGTCACTGTATTCATTGATGACTCCTAGGACCGAAACCACAGTGCTTTTTACTGCGGAAGTCTGCAACACTCAAAAAGCCTGCGTGCCTAAAATCTATTTAAATCTTTGCTTTAACATTCTGCCTGCTACGCTTTCCTTTTTAGTGAATTTTCACATACTTTGTTCTCCCTCTGTGGATTCGTAGCGTTAACATTTGGCAGGTGCTTATTCTCTCCATATTGTTATTGGTTTGATCAAAAAGCATGAAATAAATATAACAGCTGTTACACTGAAGGCTGCCAAAAGATTAACACGGATAATTAAAAAATAAAAATAAAAAATGAGGATCTCTCTGAAACCTTGCGAATGCTTTGCTTTGCCATTGTCAATGAGAGTTTATAATCGGTGGCTGAAAAGAAAGTTCTCTGGAGAAGGCATGTGGAAATCTAGACGCTGAGGAAGGGCTTTGTAAGTGCACACAGAATAAGCAGAGCTTTCTCGGCTCTTGTCACCAATTTTTTTTTGTTGCCTTTTTTAAACACCACAGTGTACTCTTGTAAAGCTATACACATTTGTGAAATACATGGGCAATTTCATACTTCAGGTTTTCCTCCAGCGGTAATTTCGGAAAATAGGCTTCGCTCGTATGCTTTCTACATACGGCACTTCCAAAATATGAGTGGTGCTCAAACCCCGTGGGACTCACTGTAATCATTTTGATAAGGTGAAGCAATCGAGATTTTGTTCTTGGATTCTGTTAACTCGATTTTGCTACACATAATCAATTTTTTTATTTTTTTTTATTTTTTTTAAAATGGAAGACCCATCCACTTTGGGAATACAGAATGCCATTTTAAAGAGGAAGGAACCCCCCAGGGGGATACTTTAAAATAAGTTCCATTAATTAAACATGCTTTCAGTTTTGAATATGGCAGCCTTTGAATAAATAATGAACTCATCAGACTAAAGAGATGCAAAGGGAGAGGGGGAAAATGGAGAGCGAGAAGAGATTGCAATAGTGAAGTAGGCAGGCTTCCGTCAGAGGGATCCAATCTTGGCCCAAGTTCACGCTTATTACAATTTTCGTTCCATTGTGCCCCAATAAGGCCTCCGTTCATCTAGTGTATGGATGATACCGGAGTGCTGGTCTCTCCAAATAACGAGCGACTCCCTTGCCTTTGTAAGTGGCTATGAAGCCCATTCATTGAGCTCATATGCCATGCCACAGATGGCACATGTAAAGGCTGCATTTGACTGTCTGCGGCCGCTTGCTTGCTGGTGTCCGTACTGATGTAGTTTTGGAGGTGATTGCTTTGATTGGTCGGATGCCTTTCACATGGCTCACCGTGCGACAAAGCAGACGGTTAGCTGCGATCACATCAAGGTCTCTGGGCTCGATGTTACCCTGCTTTACTGTCCTTTCAATGATGCTTGCTATTTTGAAAAATATTGCATTAAGATTCAAAACTACACATCATTTCATTAATCCATATACGTGGACAAATGTACTCTTCTGTGCCTGCAGACATCATTCCTTTAGATTCTGACTAGTGTGTTTCCATGGGAGATGGTATAAACTGAGGTTAACTGGGGTCCTATCTTTTTGCACAGTTCAGGTTGCAATGAAATTGATCTAGCATCAGATGAATGGGGTGTGTAGCCCATACCTCCCCAGTACATTACTTGATATTGCCCTCGCATTCATCATTCATGAGACTTGACCCACAGAAAACCGCGCACACCCGTGTGTGATATTCAATCAGTGTTCCTCGCACACGGAATAAATTCTGCTGGAGGCATGCTATTTGCCACATCCTTCAATTATTCACTGGACCCAACTGAAATAATGAGGATGGAGCTGGGTGCAGAGCAGAGAATGAATTTTGTGTCGTTATGTTTGTTGTCTTCTGGTTATTAAACAGAAACCTTGAGGAAAAGGGTTTTTCCAACCCTGTCATTGATTCTCAGTGTACATAGAGAATCAATGAGAGAGCATTAACTACATTTTCATGTATTCAAATCAATTTTATTTGTATGTATAGTGCCTTTTACAGAGACAATGTCACAAAGGTCCTTTAGAGGAAAATAAGAAAACAGGAAATCTTGGGAAGAATCCATTCTCCACTGGCTGGCTAGTGTCAGTGCCAGTATCAGTTAGGCTAAATGATAATAGGAAGTTAATGGGGAATATACTAGGCAAATAATCATAGTAATTAGATGTGTGTATTAATAGGTAGGTCAGAAGAGAACATGATCCCCCGAGGTCTAATGTACTAATTTCAAGAGTTTACTCACAAATTATGAAAAGTGTGGTGCATTCTGGTGCAGGTGGCCTGTAAAGTCATACACTGCCTGGCCCAAAAAAAGTGGCAGTTGCACCAGTCATGCATAGTGCCCACTGTACAAGCCTCTGGAGGCAGTGTTATGATCTGGGGTTGCTTCAGTTGGTCAGGTCTAGGCTCAGCAACGTTATGCAGCAATAAAATGAAGTCAGCTGAGTACCTGAATGTACTGAATGACCAGGTTATCCCATCAATGGGCATATTCCAGGACGACAATGCCAAGATTCATCGGGCTCAAATTGTGAAAGAGTGGTTCAGGGAGCATAAGGAATCATTTTCACACATGAATTGGCCCCCAGAGTCCTGACCTTAACCCCATTGAAAGTCTTTGGGATGTGCTGGAGAAGACTTCACGGAGTGGTTCGACTCTCCCGTCGTCAATACAAGATCTCGGCCAAAAATGAATGCAAGTCTGGACTTGTCGTGACGTTGCATAAGGTTGGCGAAACAATGCCACGACGAATGCACACTGTAATCAAAGCTAAAGGCGGTCCAACAAAATATTACAGTGTGCAACTTTTTTTTTGGCCGGGCAGTGTATGACTCTCTATGTTTAATGGTTGCTGTTTTTTGTTGCACTGTGTTGTATTTTGGTTCATGCTCCGATTGTTTGATCAGAGCTCCCGACAAAAATACATTTCTATCTCAAAGGACCTCTCCAGGATAAATAAGAAGAAAAATACATGCAAAAATAGAAAATAAAATGCACGTATGATTATGCAGCTGCATAAATTCTGTAAAATATGGGTCATCTATGACTCCCAGGGTTAAGGGCCTCTGCTGAGCAAAGAAATATTCTGTATAAAAATAAATAAATATAGCTGCAAGCAGCAGGAAATGGGGGCCGAGCACAAGCAAAATGCTCCAATGAGCAGATATTATGTTTTTTTCTGTTATAGTATAACATACACATGGGTGAGTTTTATGGAAATAGTTTGGGGAAAAAAATAATGTAGGGTTCCTACGCATCACAGGCAGTTATGTTAATGTTGTCTATGTGCACATTTGAGTCATAATAAGTCAAAAAGTTGCATGAGTCAGAAAGATTTGTGACAAATATAATTTTTTTCCACCAAAGGGAGTTATACAATATCTGCATATTTTTGTCTAGGAATAGCTCTCTGTTATTGTTATTGTTGCTTGCCTTTAACACTGGTTTGCTGGATTAACGCCATGTGTTAATTCCATCTGAATTTCCTGGGTGACCTGGGTTTTGGCCCTGATGGCCTTGCGGGCCAGTGCAAGTGAAAGAGCTTACCAAAGCATTTAAAATACCATTTCATCAACAGCCGAGACTCCCAACACATAGCTGGCACTTGTTAATGACTTCATCAGTATGCTCCTGGAGACCCTGAGAGATGGGCTCCGATCAAAGGTCAATAATTCATTAGCGTTTTGGTAGAATGCATTTGAACCACTGAATTAGAGCCTTGCACCGTTGGAAAACTCTCAGGGTTGTGATCCTGAAAATCCTGCTTTCATTAGGGACTAAGAGGAAGGATTATAGACTTAATGGCACGGACACATATCTCTATTATTGCGAGATGGCTGGGATTTTTTTCTTTCCGTGAGGGATATTTTTTGCAACTTTTAGTTGAACTGTGAGGACATCCTCAGCCTATGGGGCTTTAGTAATTTAAGCTCCAACTTGGCTGTTGTGAAAGAGAGTGGGTTAAACCAAGTGTGGCCTTGCCTTTGGACTAATGCTCATGAGTAATGCAATGGAAAACAGCACCTTTCCTAGAACCCAGATTAATGAGATATTTGCTTCATTTGGGACTGGTAAGGGCACCAGTGCCAAAGACAGAACCTACAGTATGAGAGGAGAGTGTTTCGATTAAATTACCACAATTGGTGTACAGATGAGGCTCAGATTTATTTTCGGACTCATCCTGGGAATCACGGCACACTTTATTACAATACACTTTATTAATATACAGTCCTAATGGAAATGTACTGAACACACAATTTATTTACCTACAGAATCCCAGACAGTATTAAAGTTCTCTTTCTGCATTTGGTACAGGCCGACTTCCAGTTCACTATGGATACAGTAAGAAAAATGAACACAACTACATTTAATTGTTCCCTTTGAATGTATTATGAATGGGGCATCTAGGCCAGTTTCACTGACCTCTTAAGCAAGCATTTGTGTTCAAAAAACCACTTTTAGTAGGTGTTGCTTGCTGGCATCAGCAATCCTAGCATAGTTTACATCAAAGCCTAGAAGAGAGACCTAGATTACTCTTTCTAAAAGCGATAACCCAGGTCAGCTACAGTGTGAGTGAATGAGAGTAGTGGGAGGAGTTAAGGTACTCAAGTCACACCACCTTGATTTTACATCATGCCACAGGGTAACCACCTCCACCACAACCACTTAGTGTAATTACAGCTGACAGGTAATGAGAACTGTAGTGAATTTAGATGTAAATGTTTGCCCACAGTGCATTCAGTAAAGCAAATTCCAGCAAAATTAAATGTGTGTAAATTCGTTTGTGTGAGGAAAACAGACAATCTCATTTTGAACTTGTGCTTGTGCCTGGCCGTGAGATGGAGAAGGTGAGGAATGGCAGAAACGGCATGACACGAGAGGGTGCAGTTGTGTTTTAAACCAGTAGAGCAAATTACTTTTTCAGGTCGAGGTAATGTAATTAGATGTCGTCTGAAATCTTAATTTAAAACCCCCAGATATCTAATGTGAAGTATTAGTGTTGTGTATTGTCTTTTTAATGTGATCCTTCCATTAGGAAGCCTCAGGTTGTATGATTGATTCTGCCTCTCTTGACGGTTCCCAACCTCTGCACCGTTGATGGTGGCAAAGCGTGATATTTTTAATGAAATGGATCAAAGCGAGCAGCTCCAGGCTTTTAATGAGCAGCTCAGAGCTGAACGCCAGCACGTGAAAGTGGGCCATGCGCTGCCTGCGCACACTTGTCACATGACAGTCCCCTCCCCGAGGATGACAACATCCCCTCAAGCAAAGAAAACGGGTCTCAAAAAAAACAAAGCAATGCCGCAAAGATGAGGAAAGGACAGAAACACTTTGCAACAGGTTAGAACTGGATCGCAGAAGGTGTTAACAGACAGCACCCCGGATCCTGGACCCCGAAGGTGGACGAAGTACATATTTGGGTCTTGGAAACCGGGTGTGTGGACTCTTAAATAACTTAAATTAAGCATGCAAGCGCTGAAACAGAAAAACCCAGCAGACACTGTGACCCTGCAGGATTTTAGGTTGGGATGCTGCTATCGATGCTCATAAAATGTTGAAAGCTCTCCTGCAGGACCTTGAGAATTTGTTGCTAAATAACGATGCAATAGTATAATAAAAAATGTATTCTCAATATTGGTGAGAACAGATGTTCCTTTTAAAATTGCCAGTCATTTAAAGTAATTTTACAGATGATATTTCTAAAGGGTTCCATTTTTTAAAAATTATTATTCTCTGTGCCTCACTGCTGTTGTCCCGAACCATGGAATTCTCTGCATTGTCCATGTAAAACTCTACTAATACCAAGCAAACTGAGATTCCCTTGCCTGATATCCAATGTTTTCCCCAAGCATATCTGCCAGTTCCAGGATCATAGCTGTCAAGAGAATTATATATAATGTGTGATCTTGTGAAAGTGGCAATAAGATAATGTATTTTCATATGTATGTGTGCATATCTATATTCCAGATAAAAAAGACGTGACCATTTTATGTGACTTTTTCAAAGGTTGAAAAAGCATGCTGATATTAAACATGTGTATCATGCAATAAATCACACTGAATTTCTCCTACTCTGGCTTAGTTGGAGATGAGTTAAATGCAAAATACATTTTCTAGGAAAATGAGACACCATATCTGGTCCTTTGAACTGTTTATAGCCTCAAAATTTAGCATATGTGGGATAGGCAGATTTGCTTGAGCAGGCTGATATTCCCTTATGGGAAACACAATTGAACAACAAACTTTAATACAGTTTTAAAGCTGGGAGATTCCTCAGCCACCTACACTGTTAAAAATGATTTGTTCACTCAACTTGACTAAGTCACGTCATCTTGTTGCTTTGACTGAGTTAAGTTCAGTCAACATATAGTGTCAAGGTTATTACACTTCAATAAATTAGTTGAGTCTGTTGACTCAACTTAACTCAGTCAAAGCAACAAGACGACTTGACTTAGTCAAGTTGAGTCAACAAATCATTTTTAACAGTGTAGCTCCCTCACCCCTTACCCCACACCCCAATCGACCAAGCCAGAGAGGAATAAGTGGCCCCTTGCTGGATTTTCCACACAAGCTAGAACATTATGCAGAGGAGGTAGTATTGTGGACGTCAGTGGAATTTTGTCCAGCTTTGTCACCAGTGAGCTATTTTTCTCATGAACTAATGGTCAGATTTTTTGGATAATTGATTAGTAATGCCTAAGCGGTAAAGAAAACATCTTTATGAGAATGCAAATGTAACAATAAGTCAGTTTTGTTAAAAATCTTTTTATATGACACTACCCCATTCTACACTGTGCTTCCTCATACATATTTATGAAGGAAATGCATTTGACATTTGTTTGGGAAGTTACCTTGCCGGGTGAATAATTTGAATGAACTTAAAATGAATTTGTCCATGCGGTCATATTTTCTAAAACAATTGACATAGATTTGCTTCGAAGCTGGCTCTCAATATTGTTTTTTCTTAATGTCTGCAGCTGCTTGAATATTCATGTAACTATTCATATATTTTAATTGTTTTGGTCTCAATGCATATCCAGTAAATTCCTTTGTGGATGACAAATTGCAGACACTGACTTGCATTGTAACATGTGTGCAGTGTCTTGCTACTTTGCCACCATCCTTGACAAACTACTAACTAAAAACCAGCCTTATTGCCTGTTACAATCCAGAGACTGCAGCAATTATATACAAACCCCAATTCCAAAAAAGTTGGGACAGTATGTAAAATTCACATAAAAGCAGAAAGCAGTGATTTGTAAATTCTCCTTTACATACAGTATATTTAATTTAAAACAGTACAAAGAAAATATATTTAATGTTTTACCTTATCAACTTTATTGATTTTGTAAATATATGCTACTTCCGAATTTGATGCCTGGAACACGTTCCAAAAAAGTTTGGACAGGGGCAAAACAAAGACAAATCAAAAAACTAAAATCAAAAAACACCAGTTTGGAACATTCCACAGGTAAAAAGGTGATGCTATCATGACTGGGTATAAAAGGATATCAAAAGACTCTTAATATGTTATTTTCAGGTACTCTTACAAGCGATACTATAACATCTCTGCATTTGAATGGATCTTTATAGGAACTATATTAAGCTGAAAATTACACAGGAATAGTACGGAACCCATGGTTGGTTAAATGGCTGTAAGTCATCAAGGGTCTGAGGTATAAAACGAGCCTCAGACCATCACTCTGCTGCCAGATATGCAGTAGATATGGATGGACCACTTTAAGGGTCGTTTCTCCTGACTCATTTTCCTATTGAACTCTATGGAAAAATAAGTCAGGAGAAACAACCCTTCAAGTGATCCATCTATATCTACTGCATGTCTGGCAGCAGAGTGATGGTTTGAGGCTCGTTTGATACCTCAGATCCCCCTTATAGCCATTTAGCCAACGATGGGTTAAACATTAAATATATTTTCTTTGTGCTGTTTTCAATGAAATAAATGTAAAAGAGAATTTACAAATCACTGCTTTCTGCTTTTATGTGCATCTTAGATACTGTCCCAACTTTTTATTGGGGTTTGTAATTGCAAAGATTTCTCATCTAATCTAAATGATGCAGCATTCGCTACTAGCAGTTTTTAAAGCACCATTTGAGGTCAACATATAGGACATTATCATTTCTCAGTTCATATCATTTGATCTTTTTCAATGAATTCAGACCATGTCCGTAGGTAAGCTCACAATAGTGTGAGATCTGTAAATAAATAAATATCTGTCAGCAGGCCAGACTGCTTTCAACCATTCTACTGGATCCCTCAATGAGAATATTTTGTACAGCTAGTGAATGCTGATTACTTGTTTCATTTAATTTATATTTATTTAACCAGGTAGTCAGGTAGTGCTACTTTACACACTGGATAATCATTGGGTCGGGAAAACAAGGGATTGTGTAGCTGTAGCAGGGTTGATTGGTGACAAAATTTACATATTTTTCTGGGAGATTGACTAGTACACTGGGGTTCACCCCTCTAAAGTGCCATTGGATCATTAATGAGCACAGAGAACCTGGAACGTGGGTTAACATCTCAACCACCGTAGAGCTCAATGCCTCCATCATTGCTGTGGTATCGGATTTCTATTTGGCCCAGAGGGAAGAGTGCTCTTTGATAGCCCATCAACACCTCCTCCAACAGCAACTTTGCAGGAGGTCTCATACTGAAGTACAGTACAACCTGCACTAGGTTCCACTGCGCAAACTAAGCCCAACCCTGTTTAGCTTTAGGCAGTTTGATGTAAGAAGGGTGACGGTGGTATGGCTGCTTAGCTTCAGAAGTTTGACATGAGAAAGCTCAGCGTGGTATGGCTGCTTATTTTCAGCGGTTTGTCAGGGTGGTATGGCTGCTTAGCTTCAGCAGTTTGATATGAGAAGCGTCAGGGTGGTATGGCTGATTAGCTTCAGCAGATCGATATGAGAAAGGGTCAGGGTGGTATGGCTGCTTACTTTCAGCAGTTTGATATGGGAAGCGTCAGGGTGGTATGGCTGATTAGCTTCAGCAGATCGACATGAGAAAGGGTCAGGGTGGTATGGCTGCTTACTTTCAGCAGTTTGATATGGGAAGCGTCAGGGTGGTATGGCTGATTAGCTTCAGCAGATCGACATGAGAAGTGTCAGGGTGGTATGACTGCTAATTTTCAGCAGATTGACATGAGAAAGGGTCAGGGTGGTATGGCTGATTAGCTTCAGCAGTTTGATATGAGAAGCGTCAGGGTGGTATGGCTGATTAGCTTCAGCAGATCGATATGAGAAAGGGTCAGGGTGGTATGGCTGATTAGCTTCAGGAGATCGACATGAGAAGTGGTATGACTGCTTAGCTTCTGCAGATTGACATGAGAAAGGGTCAGGGTGGTATGGCTGATTAGCTTCAGGAGATCGACATGAGAAGTGGTATGGCTGCTTACTTTCAGCAGTTTGTCGAGGTGGTATGGCTGCTGGCAAACTTGTTGTACTGTGAACATATTGCACAACAAGCTGCTAGAGACCAGAGCGCCGTAAACGTGTTTACTATTGTCTCCATCTATCTCTTTTATGCATTCCAGGTGTTGTTTTTCCTCTATATGTTCTGCTTCCAGATTTATTTGATAGCATTCAATATTATATAAACAGCTCCCCATAACAAGCCATGGGCACTTGCTGCTTTTACCCACCCTGGTACCAGTCCTGAAAGCAGGGTTTGGCAACCAGGTCTGCCTTTCGCTTAGACACATAAGCAAACTGAAGGAAGTTTTTCAAATGGCTATACTTGCTGACAACTGACATGTCTTATTTGAATTTGAAATATCAGTTATTCCATACACATAGTGGAATGAACAGACCAATCTCGCAATCATGTTCATCTTGCTGTGAAATGGTGTAAACCTAAAGCTAAGACCCATAAACATTTGCACTGTGTGGCAAACAGTGATAACCTACCCTGTCTCATTCTGTAATTATCTGTGTAGATAAATGGGGACATTGGGTGATAACTTTTCCCCCCATAAATAAACCTTCTTCGTCTGAAGTATTTGTTTGCTGCCTAGCCTCTCGCACATAACAGGGTGAAAAGTCCCAATAATATATTTTCATACATGTATGTTTACTATGATGAGCTGTTTCCTCCCTCACATTGTCTGCCCGAGTATGACCTTTCCCATGGCCATGCCCTTTGCTTCAGGGACCAATGCACCTGTGATCAGACACCTGCAGGTGGCCAATTCTGCGGTAATGGAATTACAATTCACAGAAATCTTGGCCTTAATTTTACTTGCTGTGAATAAGTCTGATTATAAAAATAACTGATTATAAAAAAGCTTTATAACTTCAGATGATACCCCTGCTATTATATCAAAAATAAAATATTGGAAACTTCCTTACATTCCAAGTAGACTGTGGCGACAGTACTGTAGTGAGTAGTGGTTGTGTAACTGGGCTGGTAAATCAGAGGTTACAGATTAAATTCCACTATAAGTGTGCCCTTGAGGAAGGACATTTAACATGAATTGCATCAGTAGCTATCCAGCTATTAAACTGAATCTAGGCAAATCAAACAAACATTAAAAAAAAGAAATATTGAGATTTCTGCAAAATAGGTAAATGTAAAATTTTGTTAGAACCGAGTGAGAAAAGGCTTTAGAAGATGTTACACACTGTGCCTGGAGACGCACAACAATGGTAGGTGGCTTCAAAGCAACTATTGGGCCCAAAGCAGGCCGGAGGCTATGAGAGATTGCCGTGGTGAGCTTCAGCGTCAGGTTCAGCTGGGAGTTTACCTGATCTTGGATCCCCCACCAGCTGTGTCGATGCATGATAATGTGTAGATAATTTATCATTATAACTCCGGTGGCATGCTAGCTGCCACTAATGGAGAAAGAGGATTTTCCAATATTGTTCCAAATTGATTGTTCTGCCTGTTTATAAGATCATTTTCATTTTTGAAGGCTAGCCCAAGCCTGTGGTGTCTCTCATGTTTCCCTGTGTGCAGTGATTCAGTGGAACCTTTTCTCCTGTGGTGAGATGTGTCCATTGGCGCAGTTTCAGATGGTAAGTCTGCTCGGTTAGTAAGCTAACTGTAAGCTCAAACGGTGACGACAAAGTGTGGTGCATGAAGCGGGGTGGTAATGAGCGGTTGCCTGGATACCAGATAAGCCTCTCCGCCCACCCACCCTCCTCGCTCTGTGTGGTCGGTTATCTTGCGCGAGGATGATCTTGGGTTTCGTGCACCCCTGCCAATCCCGGTCCAGCGGTAATCATCCCGCTCTCTGAGCCCCGCTTATCGAAATGGATGTCTGACATTTCAAGGCCCTCTGCCCACATTGAGGGCTGTTGCTGAGTTTGACAACTGGTAGAGGGTGTAGAAATTAAGACAAAAATGTTTTCATATTCACGAACCCCCCATTTTCAATTTTGAATGTTAAAATCCCAAGGTCGAAATAAACGGTCTGGATGATGAAGGTTTCAATTTTGTGTTTCAGCGCTTATGTCCGATACAGTAATTCTGCACAGTTAACTTCCTCGAACAACAGGCAGTTTGTTTTTCAGAGATAAAAGCCAAAGGCATTCTCTCTTTCTTTCTCTGTGTCTGTAAGAACAAAAGGTTTTTTTTCTTTTATACATTGGGCACAGTTTGTCCTTATGGAGGGCTTTAAACAGGCAGGTAGGCTACACACATGCGTTTACGTTTTGGCACAGACAAACCGTTTCCAAGCTCCGGCTTGCTTGCGGTTTTCTTATCACGGGTGAGGAGGATCAAAACATTGTGAATCAAACTGACAACAGATAAGTAATTAACCCATCTCACCGCACGCTCTCTGCACTTGCCTTAAAGGGAGAAGCTTTAAATAATACAGCACCCAACAGCCTCTCAAAGAGACTGCTCGATCAATTAGTCAGCATTTGTCCTTTCTGAGGCAAGGGAAACTGCTTGCCGCTCTGGGTTTTGGTCATGGCTAAGATTGTGGTAATGATAACACAGTGGTGGACTGTGGGTAAGTTGCAGAAGAAGATCTGCTTGCCGAAATGTGTCTCAAGTGGTATATTTAAAATTGTACATATATTACTACATCTAGAAAGTACACTGAGAACTTCAGTAGAATTGAAAATGGTTGCTTTAGTAGTGATATCGGGATAACATTTTCATTTTCATATAATCATACCTATATGGCATTACAGTATCATTATACCTGTAGACTACTATAGTATAATTATACCTGCACAGCACAACATTATCATTACACATGTACAGCACTGTAGTATAATTATTCATGCACATAATTACAGTGCCATTATACTCTTACACTACTACTTTATTTTACACCTGTACACCACTGCAATATCTTTGTACATGTACACAACTACAGTATTATGTGCTGCAATATAGTTTCATTACACATGAGTACAGAAATACAGTACCATTATACCCGTATGCAACTGCAATATCATTAAACCGTATGCTATTATAACCAAATAGGACTGTATTATTATCTGTATGCCACTCCATTATCATTAGTCACCTACAGCATATGTCCCACCACTGTTTTCACCAGAAATCCCATAACTGCTGGATGCAGAGTAAGGCCACAATGGCACATATATGATGATAAAGGGGAAAATGGTTGTTCCTTTCTCTCCCCCTGCAGTATGACTTGGGGTCCCAGTAGTCTCTTTTTGGGGGGGTTGAGGGAGTTGCGCTCAATACCAGACCGCGCGTCAACTACACTGCCCGGCCAAAAAAAAAGTTGCACACTGTAATATTTTGTTGGACCGCCTTTAGCTTTGATTATGGCGTGCATTCATCATGGCATTGTTTCGACAACCTTATGCAACGTCACAACATTTATTTCCGTCCAGACTTGCATTAATTTTTGGCCGAGATCTTGTATTGACGACGGGAGAGTTGAACCACTCCGTGAAGTCTTCTCCAGCACATCCCAAAGACTTTCAATGGGGTTAAGGTCAGGACTCTGGTGGCCAATTCATGTGTGAAAATGATTCCTCATGCTCCCTGAACCACTCTTTCACAATTTGAGCCCGATGAATCTTGGCATTGTCGTCCTGGAATATGCCCATTGATGGGATAACCTGGTCATTCAGTACATTCAGGTACTCAGCTGACTTCATTTTATTGCTGCATAACGTTGCTGAGCCTAGACCTGACCAATTGAAGCAAACCCAGATCATAACGCTGCCTCCAGAGGCTTGTACAGTGGGCACTATGCATGACTGGTGCAACTGCGACTTTCTTTTTGGCCAGGCAGTGTATATATCTGAAAAGCCACCTCATTTTCAACAACAACATGTTACTAGGGAATTTTACTGGTGTCTAAAGGGTTAAACGGTTTCAAATAAAGTGTGTCACCCAGGCCTTCTTAATTCATGTAGCTCATTGTCCACCCACAGATACAGAGAGATGTAGTGCAACTTGACCTCTGGGCCCCTATGTTTCCTTGCAGTCCTCAAAAGCACCCTATATTACAAGATGAGTCAGGCGAAGCCACCACATATAGTTTTGGCGCGTGTACTCTGAGCTCCTAACCAAACTGCGGGGACAGCTAGAGAGCAACATGGGACACGAGTCCCGGCCGACTGAACCCTTCATAACCCTGGGTGACATTACCGGTGTGTACCGCTGGACACAGCTGGCACTGGAACGGCATAAGTCATGTTTTGATCCCGTACCATGGGGCCTATCAATGCACTAGAATTATGCTGTAACAGGATGAGCCACCCAGCAGTCTCAAAAACATGCTCTTTAGCAGCCAAGTCAATTTCACGCTAGTTGTTCCAGTGTGTTAATTGCCACAGAAAAAAAGGACTAAACATTGAGTCGAAAAATAGTTTGATTTTTGGCAGAACGTTAATTGGGTGAACTGTGAGCGATTGATCAATTCCTCTTTTTTTTCCCGTGTCTCCTGTGAGGTGGGTGTTATGTGGGCCTGTCTACATTTACTTCCTCATTGCCGAAAGCTTGGGGACTCTTAACTGCAATCAATTGTGATGTGGGCCCAATTTCACAACACATTGTTAATGAAGCAGAACATATTTGTTTTAAAAGATGCAAGGTGAATAGACGACAGCTGTATCAGCAGCGTGTGCCATTGGTTAGGACCAAACCCTAAAAACTACAATGAGAAACTACTTCTGTACTTTGAGAGGGATGCCTTTTATTCGCAACCATAAAAAAAAGCACTGGGGGAGTAAGAAGATCAATAACGCTGATATGTCACAACACTATGACGCCATCTTTGCACAACAGCCATTCCACTTTAATTCATGTGCTGTGCACAGTACCCAAAACACAAATGGTATGCAATTTATGCCTATTACATACATTTTACTCCCCTCATACTGAAATAACTGTGTGCTGCAAGTAGGAAAGTACATATAAATCTTCCCTCCAGTAATGATTTGACCACATGCAAGTCTGATGGGCAAATGTGGACCTGTCCAGCACATAAACATTAATGAGTCAAATAGGTCAAACGTGTCTAAAAAGCAGGGGCTGGTAAAATTTGCGAAACACTCCTGAAAAAACTTAATTAAGTAATTAAGAAATTAACTAATTAATTTCCAGTAATTGTTTGCATATTTGTTAGGAGCTTAGCAATGTTCAAAAGAAGCATCGGATGCATTGCATTAAGTGTTTAGCCAATGGCTAATTTCCAACGCCTACCCCAAATAAAGAAAATTTTGTGTCAGATGCTAACAAAAACCAACACATGCATTAAAAGTACATCCTTTTTACGCAGTAGAAAATAGCAATTACTTTAACAAAATAGACCCCAAGCAGACATAAAATATGTGAGGCCACCAATGTAGACATTAAAGTTATTCAAATATTATTGCTCCATTAAACTATAGTTAAAAAGCAATTGTTGTAAACTGAAATTGGAGAATAAAAGTTATTATTCTGTCTAAGAACAAAACAAAAGCAAAACCCCATTTCATGCAGACTATGCAATACATCTTAATAGCTAATTTATCTGCTTGGACATCTGCGTATAAATCACATCAGACCACCAACACAAGATGGATCAATAAATCCATATCACACACAGACTTATTCCATCTGACGTTCCATCTCTTTCTCTCGATCAGACATGTGGTTTGTGATATTTAACTTACAGTTGGGAGTTCTGAAGGAGACTAATACCCGTAAACACCATTATAGGCACTCCAAGAACACCATACCTCATGTATCTTTACTACCTGTAGCTAACTAATGCTTGAGGGAAAATCTATTTTGGTGTGTGCGTGTTTTGTTTTACATTGTTAGAACAATGTGAATGTGAATATTTTTTGTGAATACTAATTGTTTCCAAGAACCACAAGTACACAGCACAGTCTTCTGATGGAAAGCAGTTCAGTCCACTTCTTTCACTCAAATTAAGACTGTAAACTTAGGGCCTGATTTACTAAGACCTTTAGCATGTGCTAAATCTTTTAGTGCACGCAAAACCAATAACATGACCAATGATTGGCCATGGTATTTGCTATTCACCAATTATTGGTTGTGTTATTAGTTTTGCGTGTGCTGAAAGGTTTTGCACATGATAAAGGTCTTAGTAAGTCAGGCTCTTAGTCTTTTATTGTCTTTGTGTGATTTGAGCCTCCCTGTTTTTCATTAAGGTATATAAAGGAGGAAAGGAAGTAAAAGAAATAATAAAATGACTACTTGGAGACTTCACCCCTCATGTGTGCGTTTAACACGCGTTCTACCTTTCTAATGATTTTAATTAAAAAAACCCAGATAATTGAAATCATTAGTTGAACTGGATTTGAACTGACAGTCATGTCAAACATGCCCCCATCCCACCTGTTCTTATCTTGAAATAATTATTTTCATACTTACTACTCAATGTTCTGCCGTTACCTTCTGATGGAACCTTTTTTCACTTGCTAAAAATAGCTTAAGGAGAAGAAAAAAAAACCCGTAAACATTCCAGTGATAAGTTAGCGCAGAGGTAAAAGTAAGTGGTATTGGTGTTACACAGGAGGCTTCACTAATTGACTTTTGTTTTTTGGATAATGTTCACTTATTTTATGGCAATAGGCCTCAGGAGTTTAGCCCAAAAGGCTAGAATGGCAAATGCTGCTGGCAAGCAACGGTTTGGAATTCCACATGAGGGAATAAAGTGCATCCAAGGAAATCAGATCAAAGAAACAGCGGGACTGAATACAGGGATATCATTTTTTTTCTCAATCATTTCTTTAGATTGAGGTGAATTCTGGCACACATTTTAGCGATCATTTACAAAAATTAAAACATGAATTATGTTACATGACAAGGCTCGGAAAACTGAAACCAGGCGCAGACCCACAGGTAACGGGAACAAGCTTTAATGGGTGGTCAGACAGGCAGAGTTCGGCAACAGGCAGGGCAGGCTAGCCATAGTAGCGGGACGGGCAGAGTTCAGAGCCAGGAGATCAATCCTGAAGGAGGGCGAGGAAGCAGGCAGGGACTGGAGCAGGGCGACGGGGGCAGAGGGAGCCGGAGCAGGACGGAGGAACAGGCAGGTAAGGAACAGGACGGACAAGGAACTTGGAAAGTAGTCGTTTTATAATTTCCTTTACTTCCTTTCCTCCTTTATATACCTTGAAGTTTCCCCTACGTTCTACTCTAACCCTGCCTGCGTTCCGTCGTGGCCTGAAGACACACCTCTTCAGACTCCACCTTGACTGATATTCTAATCTAAGACCTCATGGTACTAGTTCCTTGTGTTTTCCTGTCTGTTTGTTATAATATTTAGAATAGAAGTGTAGTATAGCTGATTTACCCACAGCTTACTGTGAACTACATTCAATGTTCATTACTAGGGATAGCTGCTACATTATGGGAAGGATGTGCTTTGTCTTATCTGTTCTGTAGTGACTTTGATGACGTTTCTGTATGCACGTATTGTATGTCGCTTTGGATAAAAGCATCTGCTAAATGACTGTAATGTAATGTAATGAAAGAGGCACTGGAAAAAACGCTGGAGAGCTAGGACAAGCACGAAGGCAGGCACGTAGACAATCTGGCCAAGAACGGGAAAACTAAAATGCACAGGGCCGACGAGACACAATGAGGGACAGGTGTGCGGGAGTCATATTAGGAAATGAGGAACAGGTGCGGACAATGAGAACAATAACGAAACTGATAATCATGGAAGTGGGGACAACGGAAAGCACGGAATGGAATAAACAAAAAAACACATAAACCTAAACACAAGAGACATGGGACGTGGCAGTTATAAGCTATTAACTAAATACTTTGCTTGTATTTATTCAAACATGTATGCACTCCATATGATATTAAGGAGCAGGGCAAAGTTTGAGAAAAAGATTATATGCAATATATTAAAATACACACTAATCAAAACACACTTATAGCACCATGAACACCTTTGACCACCAGCAATAGAACAATAGAGAGAAAGAGAGAGAGGACACTTGAAACGCCGTGTATAGGGAGATCTGATTCAAACTCCAAAGTCTTCATTAAAGAAGAAAATGGATTCACAGTCTCATTACAGCTTGGCTCTTTTATTTATATGCTTGTCATATTTAATTTATGGACCTTGATTAGTTAATGAGATGGGACAGGAGGGAGAAATTAATCCAATCAAAGTTGGAAAAAATGTAAAAAGTCTACACTCTGATTAATCTCTTTTCGTGAAGTCACAAACACTTTGGTCGTGACTCTCCAAATTAATCCAATCACCCTTATTCCTGGGCTGCCACTCACGGCAGAAATATCAGTTTGGCCTGTTCTAATTGCCCCTTCTATTCACCGGCATATCTTTGCAGTTCACAACTAAATATTTACAGTGCAGTTTTCATGAAGGTGTTCATGCTGCATTGCACTTTGGAATGTAATCTGCTGCCTGGCTCTAATGCGCTCCAAGAAAATAAATCCCTCACCATCTGTCAATCAATCACACAGTCACTTAATCAATAATTCATGGCTTGCTGGCCCAAACACAGGGTTGTGGCAGGCATAGAAAATATGCCATGATCAATGGTTTACTCACTGACATTGTAGGTGCTATATCGTATACCAAAATGTCATTTCTGTCATTCTGCCAGTTGTAAATTGTTATTGATCACTTTGATCTAAAGTTTCTCTATTTTACTTATGATACTATGGTAAATGTTATTGCTCTTGCTTCAATATGATTTTTATATTACCCTGGTTTTCTGATCTAAATAGGTTCCCCACTCCAGGCGAATAGACCCATACTTTAACAATTACTCCTCAAATCCTTTAATAACTTTGCAATAATTTCACAAGTCTATTTTGTTTCCAGATGACATTTCTTGGTTTCAGGTAAAGTAATAATAATAATAATAAACTTTATTTGAATAGCACCTTTCATAGATAAAATGCAGCCCAAAGTGCTTCACAACAATAAAAACAAAATACAGAACAAAATCAATAAAAGAAAAATAGAAAAAAATGAATATAAAACAGGGATAGAGTGCCAACAAGTACACAACCCCCCTTTGATTGCAGTCATTGGTCTTGTGAAAGTACTTGAACAACACCAAAGGAAATTCTGATTGACCCTCTTCCATTTTTCCATCGTTGCTCCAGCTGCTAAACCCACCTGTTGGGACCAATAAGATTGAGCTTAGTTAATGTAATTCACCGTTTTTCTGACCTCTTCTCTATGGGGAACAGATGGACCCTGTATATTGCTCATGAACAGCAAAACCTCACATTATATGACTTGCGTTATAACAGACATTCTTATCCAGGGTGACTGGAATGCCATACATTGAACATATTGTCTACGTTTGATAATTACTGAAGCATGTCAGGTTAAGTTCCTTGCTAAACGGTTAGTGGCTGTGCTCCATCTGGGATTTGAATGTGCGACTATCTGGTTACAAGTTGGTAGCCCAGAGATCAATTTTCCTCACGTGGTGTCTTTACATCTGAGCTGGCCTGTGATATACACAATACTGCACATGCTGCTAAAATTTCAAATTTCATGAACACAGCATGTGTTCTCTTCTAGTTTTGTTAGTTCTGTATGTCTTAGTTTTTGCTCCCACTTAGCAGATGTTCTTTTCTAATGCGCAATAACTAAACGGCCGGATATTATTCTGTTACAATACAGCGCAAGTTCCTTGCACAAAGTTCCTGCAGCTGTGTGCCATCTGGTATTTGAAATGAGCACATTCTAGTCCCAATGGGTCAAATTACTCAGCCTTCACACCACACATTTACACACACACACACACACACACACACACACACACACACACACACACACGCACACGCACACGTACACGCACACGCACACACACACACACACTGTAGATGAAACGGTATTGATCTGCTGTTACTCTGTTTAAAAATGCTTAAAACTTCAATTACAAATTCATAGAAAGTGTGGCGGGGCATATTTATTCAGATTTTACTTTCAGCAAATGTGAATGAATAGTAATTCTTAGAATTCTTATTTTACAACAAGGTATTGTAGTGTTATTACAGTTTTTTTCGATTGCATAAACACTCAAATCAAAAGTATTACACAATTATCAAAACCTTACACTCAAGGAGCAAAACATCGGCCCAGATTTGCACCTCTATAAGCACAATGTCAGCCTCACACTTTTTGCAAAACAATACACACAGTGATTTGCAAAACACTAAACACACTTGTATACATTAGACACAGAAGTATATCATGATGTCACTTCCTTGCAATTCCAAAGCACTGACTGTCAAATTACCACACCTATGAGCCAATTGGTTAAACACAGCCATCAGGTGTACAAACACAAGATTGCTTAATTGTAGACACACCAATCAGGTTTAAACACTATAAAAATACAGCAGGTGAGTTCACCTGTCTTCAACCAAAATGTAAGGAGTCAGAAGAAGAAGAGTGAGGGTGAGAGGGGGAATCCACAGAGGAGGAGGAGGAGGTAGAGGTAGAGGTAGAGGAAGAGGAAGAGGCGGAGGCCGTGCCAGAGGTAGAGGCCGAGGTGGAGGTAGAGGAAGAGGAAGACCTGAAGCAGGAGGAGAACGTGCTCAAAGAAGAAGAGGACCAAATTTATCAAATGAAATTCGCGCAACACTAGTTGACCATGTCGTGAACCACGGATTGACGCTGAGGGACGCTGGACTAAGAGTTCAGCCAAATCTTAGCAGATATACAGTGGCATCTGTCATTAGGACATTTCGACAAGAAAACAGGTTAAAAAAAATCTGTCTACAGTTACAGTAATCAGCTGCTTATTGTATGCACCATATCAGCACTTTTGATACCCCTTCCTGTGACATTTTACAGTAGGTTACATGTATTCTTTTTCTACATAGGATTGAGGGTCGAGAACGACAAGGAGGAAGGGGGCCCATATTCACGCAAGAACAAGAGAGAGAGATCATAAACATGGTTTTGGCCAATAATTTCAGGCTCAGAGAAATTCAAGCCAACATTATCGGTGACCATGCCATTTTCAATAATGTCCATCAGGTCTCTCAGTCAACACTGGCACGCATCCTGAAAAAACATCAGGTTCAAATGAAACAACTTTATCGAGTGCCTTTTGAGCGGAATTCAGAGAGGGTCAAACAGCTGCGGCATGAGTATGTGGAGGTATGTATTGTTCACTTTAGCACTGTGATGTTGCATACTGCACACGTAACCTTTTTACATGTAAATTTACTGTATACTAGATCTATGCTGAACTACACAATCTTGTCTTTCACTGTATTTCAGAGAGTTTTACAGATGGATGCTGAGGAAATCCCGCATGAATTCATATACATAGATGAGGCAGGGTTCAACCCCACAAAAGCAAGAAGGAGAGGCAGAAATATCATTGGCCACAGGGCTATAGTCAATGTCCCAGGGCAACGTGGGGGTAGCATCACCCTTTGCGCTGCCATTACACAGAATGGGGTCCTCCTCCGTCATGCCAATATGGGCCCTTACAACACACCTCACATTCTCACATTTTTGGACCGATTGCACAACATCGTCACAGCAGTAAACCAAATGCACCAGATGCAATACATTGTCATCTGGGACAATGTGTCATTCCACCGCTCTGCTCTGGTCCAGAACTGGTTTCAACACCATCCACAGTTTACAGTACTATACCTTCCACCATACTCTCCGTTTCTAAACCCAATCGAAGAGTTTTTCTCGGCATGGCGGTGGAGGGTTTACGATCTCCGGCCCCAGGCTCAGGTACCCCTCATTCAGGCCATGGAGGAGGCCTGTGACCAAATCAAGGATGGATTCGACATTCAAGACGGTTCTTCCCACGTTGTCTTGCCAATGAGGATATCGCCTGTGATGTTGATGAAATTCTCTGGCCACATCCAGCTAGGCGAAGAGATAATGTCTAGTATTTTCTGTACTGTATTTTCAGTTTTTTTCAGATTTTCTTTTTTTACTGTAATTGTAACCTGTATTGGATACAGTATTTTATGTTTGTCTGATATTTGCTGAGCTTACAATGTTATGCACACTACTGTAGTAGCATGAAAACTGGGACATGTTTTGTTGTGATTCTCCATGTTGACATGTTGACTGATTTGGGGATATGGAGAGAAATAAATTATATTTTCATCAGTCTGCAGCATTGGTCTTGTGTAGTGTTTGTGAATTTATTGTATATTTGCACTTTCTCTGTGTACTTCACTTACAGTACTCTAATCACTGAGAAGTAGAATTGCTAAAAGTGTTTTAGGTTAGCAACAGCAGTGTCTAACTGGTTCAAACAGAATTAAGTCATATGAAATGTGTGTGTTTCATATGGTAACAAAATATGGTTTTTATAAATTAGTGTATAGTTTTTACAAGAGTGTTTCATTTTGCAAAGGATCTGAGGTGTTCTGCTAATTGGGTGTATGGTTGTGCTAATTGTGTGTAGTGTTTTGAAAAACCGGGCCCTGTTTTCAAAATCGTGCTTAAGCAATCGAAAAAAACTGTATTATGTATTATTATGTATTTTTTTGTGATTATTCAAAAATATTCATAAAAAAGGTGTCCTGTGCAGCAAGATTCTCTGGTATAAAGCAACTCTAACAGTTTTATGAGCCCAGTAGGGAACTAATGTATTCTTTCAGAGAAAATAATTTGTTTTTGCACTTCACTCAGCACTTCTCATTATAGTAAGGAAGTGTTTGTCCTGAGTTTGCTTGCAGGTTCACAGAGCATGTAGCACGGCATGGATTGTTCTTGAGATGGTGGTGTGAGTCCACTTCTGCAGGGCTGGGTGTGGCTACTGCTTTTATGTGTTTCAGCACTAATTGAAGTCATTCATTGGCTAAAGAGTCCACACACTTTGTTTCTAAGGCCTAAGCTGGCCGCTGATTAAAGCCACCGAAAGAAAAAAACCCAGCAGCCACTGTGGCTATCCAGGACTGCAGTTGAATCTGCAGGCACTGAGTTTGAGAGCCCTGCTTTAGTGGGAATGACCCTGTACCTATACATAATTTATTTCAGACTGAGTGAAGCAGGGCTGTCTCTCCGGCAGACCAAACCCTTACACAGACAAAACATTTTAAAAAATCAGCTGAGGGGGTTGGTGTTTTTTGTGTTTTTATTCAGCAGAAAGAACACGCTTGTTAACATCATCTCAAACAGTAATTGCTGATAGTTAGATTCAACATAAGGTTGTGGTTCTGTCAGGAATATTGCATCAAGTATTTTGACTGTTACAGCATGCATTTTGTGAGGCATCCTTCAAATTGGCTGAACAGGCACTGTCCCCATGACCTTGATTACCATTCTGCTCCATGAATATGAGGTCAAGAAAATAATTTTAAATGACCCCATGATCAATGGTACCAATAATTAAAATGTGCGGGTAAATATTATTTTGATATCATTATTTTAGCACCTTAAAATAGTCAGCTGAACCTATCTATCCCTTTACCTTACCATGGGATCTCAGGCTTTAGCACCTCCTGCTACACAATCAAATACATCTATTGTAAGTTTCACAATATGTTTCTTCACAAGTCTGAGAAACAAGTTTCACATTTTCTCACATTTGTACACTGATGGGGGGAAAATGGTCCACAGAACATCTGCCATTAACTACCCTTTCACCTCAAAACAGCTTAAGTATTTATAAAAATGAAAGCACGAGTTATTACTGTACAAATTATGTCAGATAGTCCCCGTTCTGAAAATCCTTGACTAATACACACGTCTTTCCACCGCTACTGTAACAACTGCCTGCTGAACGACCTTTTCCCACTTCCCGCCTGTTCTCACAGGCCACAATCAGGCGTACTGTAAGTCGGCCACACTGTGCGCTCAAGGCTGTGCAAGATGGTGTTTTGTAATTTCATCGAGTCCCTGCTGATATACCTGACCCCAGAGCCATTTTACCCGTCAACAAGTGAATTACCCCCTCACGTCCCTACCCACTACTGCATGGCATTCGTTAAGATACCACGCTGCGCTTGCCAAACTATTTTGTGTGTGAGCAAGTGTGACGGGGCTCAAATGCTTCATACAATTCCAGGTACAATTTTATTGGTCGTTCACCTAAGTTCAGACTTTTATTTTTACTGACATCTTAAAGATTCATCACCGGAAAAAAAATTGGGTTCTCAAAAACTTGCTTATATGGTTCTGTAATCTAGCAACTGTCTTCATTCTTGTGAAATATGAACTGTAGATGTGGACAGTTTACATTTGAAGTAACAAACATTTGAAGCTGTATGCTATTTTGAGGATCAGGGAATTGAAAAAATAGACAAAGGCAAAATAGGTTTTTTTTCTTAAATGCACGAACATACATGCTGTACTATATGTTTTAAAAGCATTAAAAATGAACAAACCTTATTTGTTTCTATCCAAATTGGAGGGTTTTTAATCATTTGTCGGAGAGCAGGTCCTGTAAGATTTTAATCCTATCATTATTCCTCCTCCTGCCCTAAAGAAATCTCTTTTTTTCCGCTTTTTAAATCTTCTTTAAAAAGCAATTTAGATTTCCATTTGCCCTACAGGTGTTTTTGTCTAATTTTGCAACGGCTGAACTAATATTGCCATTTTGATAGTCGGCATGTGAGCTTTGCAGTACATTAATCTGCAGATGTAAATTAATCCGCTGCACCCACCACACCCCATCGCACCGCACTGCACCCCACCACCTCGGCTTTTTCTCAGATGGCATTAAATCAATCTCTGACTGAATCCGTACCTCCCAGGATAGTTACAGGGTTGTTTCTCCCTCTGTGCCTGTAATTAGGTTTTCCGAATTCCAGGGCACACCCCATCGGCTAGGTTGACAAAACTAATTGCTACTGATAACATACATTCTACGGGAAACATGGCCACCGCAGGAAAAAGGAAAATCCTTTTCTGGATGTCAGATAAGAGGAAGCCACTCCACTGTAAGAAATGAACTGAGAGTGTTCGGTGTTTTTGGGGCTGGCAGTGAGAGTAGAGAGTGTAAAGGAGTCTGACGGGGCCAGTTAAGAGAAGGCCGTGTTCGCGGGCGCAGGAAGAACATCCGTCACTGCCTGCAGACAGAGAAAGAGGCCTAGCTAAAAGACTGCCATGTCTCACATCAGATGAACGGGCCCAACTCTTCCCCCGCTGTTTATCCAAGAACCTTATTCTATGTCGTGTTGCCTGCTTGACATGTAGGCATACGGTTCTAAGGATCGTACTCTCAGGTTAAATTTGGAAAGTGGGAGATTATTTCACACAAATAACATACATTTTAGGCTTCCATGGGTCCATTCCAGAAACAAAGCGCAAGAAGTCTTAAACTTAAACTTGAAGTCTTGAAGACTTGAGTGAGCCAGACATGGCACATCCGGATTTCTGAGTTCCACAACAGCGGATATCAAGTTAGGTGATCAAGATGCACATGCGCACACACACACACACACACTATGTCATATTGGACCATATTCTTACTAAATGTAAAAAATGCTCTCGGTTAAATTTGTAACTTGGAATATTCGGGGGGCTGGCTCACAGGCCAAAACGACCAATATCATAAATCATTTAATCAAATTACAAGCAGACATATGTCTATTACAAGAGACTCACTTACCTGAATCAGACCATCAGAAATTTAAATCCTCACAATTCAATCAAATATTCTCATCAACTTACAACTCTAAGCAGAGAGGTGTGTCCATTCTAATTAATAAACGAGTACCACTAATTCACAAAACCACAATTACCGACCCAGAAGGACGTTATATCATCATCAACACCTCCATCTACAACTTTAACCTAACCATTGCTAGTATTTACGGTCCAAACACTGACAATCCATCATTTTTTCACTCTTTTTTTTCATCACTGGCCAACCTATCAAATTCAACAATCATAATTGGAGGTGATTTCAATACTGTTATTACTCCAACTCTAGACAGATCAAGCACCGCAGGCAATTTAAGAAACTGGCACTCCACCGACACACTAATACAATGTATGAACGATTTTGGTCTTGGCGACAGTTGGCGGCAAAAAAACTGCTCAGCAAAGGAATATACTCACTTTTCACAACCTCATAAATCATTCTCTCGTATAGACTTTTTCCTCACCAGCAACTCAGTCCTACCAGATATCTCGGATCCCAAAATTCACCCTATCATAATCAGTGACCACGCCCCTGTCTCCTTCTCCTTAAATAGTAAACAACCCAAACAGCCTGCCCCTAGATGGCGCTTCAACACATCTCTGCTTAAAGATGCTGATTTTGACTCATTCTTTAAAAGTGAGTGGGCATCCTTCATGGAAATAAACGATTCTCCAGAAATCTCACCCACATTACTATGGGAAACTGGCAAAGCAGTACTGAGGGGCAAAATCATTTCCTACTCATCATATAAGAAAATAAAAGATAAAGAATTGGAAAACAATCTGGAACAAAAAATCCAATAATTAAATGATGCATACGCTAATGATCCCAAGAGGAAGAAGAAATACAGATTAAATTACAATTTCAACTTAATGAAATATTAAATAAAAAAACGCAATTCATGATACAGAGACTCCGACAAGACCACTTCGAACATAACAATAAATCAGGAAAATATTTGGCTAACCAACTAAAACGAAATAAAGAAAAATCAATTATTCCGGTTATAAAGGATTCAGCAGGGAAACCTATGATAACACCACAGGACATAAGTAATACATTCAGGACATTCTATAGCAAATTATATACCTCAGACATTGACCAAAGTTCAGCAGACATCAATTCCTTCTTGAATAGAATAAACCTACCTCAACTGTCTAAAGAGCATGTACAAGCACTGGACGAACCATTAACACAAACTGAATTCCAAAAAGCACTAACCCTGATGCCCAACAATAAAGCTCCAGGACCTGATGGCTTCCCCGCTGAATTTTTTAAACATTTTTGGCTAACAATGTCATGGTTTTCACCTATCTTCCCTCTGTTGCCACGGTTTTTATCTCTTTCCCATTTTTTCTTTTCAGTCTATCGGATTTTTCTGCATTCCATTTTGGAGTTTTCCTTCTCCCAGCTAATTATTCATTTCACTGTTCTTTTACCTCTCAGGTATTTAAACCCCTCACTTCCGCCTCCTGGTGCTTCTTTGTCATTTTGTGTTTTCACGAGGTCAGGGTTAGTGAGTTTTTGTCTCTCTGCTTTTGTGAGAATTAAGATTTTCTTTTATTACGCAGTGCAGACATTCTTCCACTTAGAAGCCTAGGGGAATTAGGGTTTAGTTTCCCTTATTGCTCTTCCCTTTCCTTCGCTCCCACTCTCTCATTTCTGAGAGTGTGAGTTTTATTTTTATTTCATTTGTTTCACCATTTA
The DNA here is from genome assembly GCA_029718625.1 of Synaphobranchus kaupii. NCBI lineage: Eukaryota > Metazoa > Chordata > Actinopteri > Anguilliformes > Synaphobranchidae > Synaphobranchus > Synaphobranchus kaupii. The sequence goes on along the minus strand of CM056378.1, from coordinate 94,619,582 downwards.
TCGGACGTTATAGCCACGTACCGAAGGTGTCTTGTTTTTTCTGTTCCTCTTTCGCTATCTCTTTAGCGTTCGCTATTTTGAGATTTAGCTGTGCCCGTGTTTACGTGGCTAACCCGTTTTATAGGGGTGTGTTATTATTTGGCACTGCCAGGGACTTTCTATCCCTTTTTTCTGTTATCGCGTTTGGCTCATCGCAATTCGACACAAACCCTCTCAATCAATTTCTCCATTATTCATCAGAATGGCACTTGAAATAAAACATAACTATAAAATCCCCTCGCATATGAACACAGCGCTTATCTCAGTACTGCTTAAGCCTGGCAAAGACCCAACCATACCCTCCAGCTATCGCCCCCTATCACTTATCAATACCGACATAATAATAATTAGCAAAGCTTTAGCCTCCAGAATTCAAACAGTCACCCCAATCATAATTCATCCCGACCAAACTGGATTTATCAAAGGACGACATTCATCAAACAATATGCGCAGACTATTTAATTTAATTAATGTCATCAATCAACACAGATTAAAAGCTATAATTACCTCACTGGATGCAGAAAAAGCCTTTGATAGAGACAACTGGACATTTCTATTTGCAACATTACAAAAATTTGGTTTTGGAGAATCGTTTATTCACTGGATAAAAATACTTTACACCTCACCTTTGGCCACAGTCACCATGAATGGATTAACATCACAGAGCTTCACTTTACACAGGGGCACTAGGCAAGGATGTCCACTCTCTCCCTCTCTATTCGCTCTTTTTATAGAACCTCTTGCTGCAGCAATCAAACAAAACAAAATTATTAAGGGAATTATAACTCATAACACACACCACAAGATCAGCCTTTACGCAGATGATGTGTTACTATACTTACAAGATCCCACCAACTCCCTACAAGAAACCATTAAACTCATCAATACATTTTCAAAAATTTCCGACAACTCCGTAAATTGGACAAAATCTATAATTTTACCCTTAGATGGAGATGACTGGAATGCTGCAACTCTAAAATCAACCCTCCCCCTCTCCACTGGAAGTTTAGGTATTTAGGTGTCAACATTTCCCCCAAGTTGTCAGAGTTATTCCATCTCAACTTTAGCCCTTAATAAAAACAATAGAAGATGATCTACAACGATGGATGAACCTACCACTTTCCATAATTGGAAGAATAGCAACCATTAAAATGTCAGTTTTACCAAAAATAAACTATCTATTCACCATGATCCTGACGCAACCCACCACCAACTGGTTCAACTCTCTAGATTCAATAATAACCAAATTCTACTGGAAAAATAAAAAAGCCAGAATCAAATTAGCTACTCTTCAGAGAAATAAAAATCAAGGAGGACTCGATGCACCAAATTTTCATAATTACTACTTGGCCAACTAACTGCTATACATCTATAAATGGATTCACCCCACCCAACAAAATAATTCATGGATTGATATCGAACAAGACGTATGCAAGGAAATCTCACCATCTGATCTACCATTCCTCAATACAAACATAAAACACCACAACTGCTTTAAAAACACTGTAATTTCTACAACTCTGACAGCTTGGTGGAAAATCAACAAAATCACAAACTCCACTTTGACACCCTGCAAATACACCCCAATTTGGCATAACCCTGACTTCCAGCTCAACAAAACTCCACTGAATTTCACCACTTGGAAACAGAAAGGTATCACACATCTCCACCACATTTTTCAAGAGAACACTTTAATCACTTTTAAAGAGCTAACCCAGAGATACGGTGTTGGGAGAGACCAATACCTTCAATATCTTCAGCTAAAATCTGTCCTGAAATCCAAAATCAATATAATGCAGAACAATTTCATATTAACAACAATTCATGTTATTAATAGTTTCACCCTCTCAGTACTTCACTTTTTTCTGGCCCAATGTACTCAGCTCATTTGTCCACTCTTACCTCCTCTGTCTATCCATCTGTCTGTCTACCCGTCTCCCTGTCTATCTACCCGATTGGTTTGTCTGTCTCTCTGCATATCCGGTCTGTCTGTCTGTCAGTCCGTCTATCTGTCTGTCATGGTAGGGGTAACACATTGGGGTGTGGGTGGTGTTTTTTTATTTTTTTTTATTTTTTTGTTTGTTTTGTTTTTTTTTTGTTTTGTTTTTTGTTTGTTATACCCTTTCCTCTGAGAGACTGCATTACATAATTTTGCAAATCATAAATAAAAAATAAAGTTGACCTCCCAAGAGGGGGGGGTGGTGGCGGGAATTTAAAAAAATTTTAAAAAAAGAAAGAAAAGATTGATCATGCTGGGATAGGTTAAGCTCAAGTCCTGCATGTTCAAATGTGTGAAGTGATACAAATACAAGCCATATATGTACAGTGCAAATTTACATTATGCATGTGTAAATATACGTATACTGTATACATAATGTAACTGGCACAATAAATGTCACTAGTCTTGTTACACTGGAAATAGAAAAGCACCCTGCTATATAGCAGGGACCCTGGAGAGCCACAGAGCCTGCTGGATTTAGTTTTCACCTTAAAACCAATTTAGACCCAAGATACCAGATGTGCTAACTGTCTAATCAGCTGCTTTAATTGATCAATTAAATGCTGAGTAACAACAAAAACCTGCACACCCTGCAGCTCTCCAGGATCAAGGTTGAGTACCCTCGCTATACAGAATGCTGTCTAAGTATTTGGGAAGGACTTTGACAATGCTCTTATGTCCCCTTTGGTGCAAATCAAAGGTGAACATCCACCCAAATCAAAGGTGAACATCCACCCAAATCAAAGGTAAACATCCACAACAAATGCAAGGTGGTCCGGACTGTAATCTCCACAGGATAGATCGGAAGGCATTACGGCTCCTCTCTGATACCCCACAAGGTCACCGTGAGCACACAAAGTCCCTCATTCAGTTATTCAAAGGATCAGCGAGCCACTGGGAATGAGAATCTCGCAGCTACGTATATCAATCCTAGAGATGGAACTGGCAGCAAGGCCTGCTGGGGAGGGAAGTCAGCCTGGAGGAGGATTACCGATGACCCGCTTCATTAGAAGGGCTGCTTTTGAAAGACATCACCCGGCGCTTCCTATTATCCTAACAAAACAAGGCTTAGAGAGAACAGCACATCATAAACAAGAAAAGCTTCACAAATACATACCAGTGCAAGCAGGAATACCAAGCTTATGCTGCCTCATTTCATCAGTATCCATGTGAAATATATTTTCGAGGGGGGTTACTTTCAAGCTTTACAGAATGCAAATTCATGTGATATATAATGAAAGCAGTCTCCTGAAAAAAAGAGGGCATTTTTCATATTCTCATAAGTGTCAAAGTAACCTCTACATGGGGAAACCAAACATTTTTCTTTTAAAGTGCATCTTTTTAAAACTAAAATTAGTTGAATTCTTATCATTGTAGTAATAAATAACGTAACGTACACACTGACTTTATCAGGTACACCTGCTCGTTAATGCAAATATCCTGCTCCCCCAAAAAGCAAATCATATGGTGGCAACTCAATTTATAAAACATGCAGACATGGTGTTCAGTTCAGTTGTTGTTCAACCAAACATTAGAATGGGTAAGACGTGTGATCTAAGCGTCTTTGACCGTGGTATGATTGTTGGTGCCAGACATAGTGGTTCCAGAATCTCGAAAATCCCTATGCTCCTGGGATTTTCATACACTACGGTCTAGAGTTTACAGAGAATGGTGCAAAAAAGCAACAACAAAAAAATCTAGTAAGCAAAAAACACCTTGTTAATGAGAGAGATCAGAGGAGAATGGGCAGACTCATTCAAACCAACAGAAAGGCCATGAACGCGCAAATAACCGTTGTTTACAACAGTGGTGTGCAGAATGCACAACATGTTGAATCTTGATGCAGATGGGCTACAGAAGCAGAAGACCATGCTGGGTTCCACTCCTGTTAGCTAAGAACAGGAAGATGAGGCTACAGTGGGCATGTGATTGAAGATTGGAAAAATGTTGCCTGGTCTGGCGAATCCTGATTTCTGCTGCGACATGCAGATGGTAGTGTCAGAATTTGGTGTAAACAGCATGAATCCATGGATCCATCCTGCCTCGTGTCAATAGGCTAGTGGTTGTAACATCCGCCGTTTCCCTCCAGTCCACCTCCCTTTCGTTTCCTCCGTTTTCCCGTTCCTTGTGTTTCATGTCGTGTTTTTCAGTTTATCTCGTTTCTGTGTTCATTGGAGACTGGGCGTGGTCCCCGTTTAGTTCCTCGTTTCTCCCCTGATTAGTTAGTCTATCACTCTCCCTCTCACACACATTCATCACTCCTTTTAACTATTCAATTAGCACTTTCACCTGTTCCCGTCTCTATTTAAGTTCCCCTCTTTCGCAGTTCCATTGCCAGTTTGTTTTCTCTGCTCCATTTGCGATCACTCTCGGCCATTCTGTTTGGTACTCTGTTTGCCCTTAACCTGTTTGTTCTGTTCCTCGTTCCAGCCCGCCCGCCCAGCCTGCCTCCTGTTCTGCCCATACCAGCCCTGTCTGCTCTCCTGCCCCGCTTTAGTTCGCCAACCCCAGTTTCCAGCTCGTCACCCCTTAGTTTTCCTCCCTTGCCTACTACTTTGCCTTGCCTAAATAAATATACTCCCTGGTGGAGTTTCATCATGTCTGTCTCAGAGTCTTGCAGTCTTAACGGTGGTGGTGTAATGGTGTGGGGAATGTTTTCTTGGAACACATTAGGCTCCTTAATACTAATTGACCATCATTTAAATGGCACAGCATACCTAAGCATTGTTGCTGACTACGTGCATCCCTTTATAGCCACGGTCTACCCTTTTTCAAATGGATATTTACAGCAGGATAATGTGCCATGTCACAAAGCACGCATCATCTCAAGCTGGCTCCATGAACATGACAGTGACTTCAGTTTATCCCAGTGGCCCCCACAGTCCCCAGATCTCAATCCAATAGAGCACTTTTGGGTTGAGGTGGAACGGGAGGTTCCAGCATGTCCTAAATGTTTAAGAAATGTATCCAGCACCTTGTTGAATCCATGCTGTAAATAATTTAGACTGTTCTGGAGGCAAAAGTGTGTCTAAAGTAAACGTGAGCACCATCATCCAATGATCAGTTATGAAAGTCATAAACATTATCTCACTAACCAATATACATTTCTATTCAACCCTTTTAGATTCATTTCCAAATTGATCCCCTTCATCAGCCTCACCTGCCTTGCTTCACTGATTATTTATTGTTACCACAGCTCTTGTCTTTGTAATTTTAATCTTTTTAATCTTTGATATCACATGAAAAAACACAAATCAAGTCAAAATAAGAATTACTGATGTAATTGCAGGACTAGCACATTCGGACACATCTGTGACAACTAGTGAGATGATTAGCATGTTTTCATTACCTCGTTTGAAGTTGGAGGAAAAAAATTCACCCAGTTTCCCTAAGTGCGTATAGGGTGTTGGTACTTGTTTATGTTGATGGCAATGTATACCGAGTACAGCTTGATTTGTTTCATAAGCTTTAACTCCTTTGAGAGTTTTTAGAAGTCTGTACTGCTTGGTAAATCTAGTCTTCTCATTTAGAATCATAAAATATTTCCCATCAACCATTTCACCATCATCTCAAAGCCATCCTGGAGAGCAATGGGGAGCTTGAGGCAAGGAAAATCCAGTGGATTCTCTTAATTTACTTATTTGCATAACAGTAGTGGATACTCCTTCAGTTAAGAAGCAGAGTGGATGAGAGGAATGCAAGTAGCTGAATATCTTGTGACCTTAAAGATTCTGTGTTATTATGTCGTGAGGAGTCATGTCTGCAGCAGCGGAGCCTAAAATAGACTTCAGACAAAGTTGAGCGCATATTCAGCTCTGTGAATAGCCCAGAGACGGTGCGAGAGTTACCATTGTAACTATGAATACACATTAGACTTCTAATTGTTTGCTCAGTAAAAATAGATTTTTTCCCCCACTCACTGAGTACTTCACATCGGATCTATGTTCTTTCACCACATATCTACTTCAGAAATGAATGGGAAATTAGCACAGTCAAATTTCAATCTGCCAGAACCTTATTTCCAGTCCATTATCACAGAGCATGGGCAATTTACTCAATAACAAAAATCTTGTGAAGTGGGCTGCTAGACAGGCAGTGAATACAGATGTAAATGTAAACTCCTTTCCTCCGTGTACCCGCCGCCTCCTTGTCTCACACATGCAACGTATGGAAATATCACAGGGACAGGCTGTAGTCATGCATAAAGCTTGCAGATTTGTGTGCGCACAGTATAACAGAGGGCTGCATAAGCTAAAGGCAGGCAAGGTGAGCCAAAATGGTAGCCTACAGGTGGGAACTGCACTGCCATGAAATAGACTGCAGCTCTCTTCCCAAACGCTAATATAAAATCCTGTAAATTTATCCCTCATTTCACTTGCTATCCCCTTTAAATGAAGGCAGTAAATGAAGTGTAGCTTTTTATCTGTGCTTTTTTAGATTGTGGTTACACAGTTTTCTTTATAATTAAAAACAAGAATGTGTAACCATAATGATTATCATCACTGAGAAAGACACATTATTATTATTATCATTATTATTATTAATTCAATGCATCATTATTTAGCTGATGGATTTTGAAATGTGACATTCCTGAGATAATAATTTATGTAAAATAATTGTGTAGCATCTGTACCTTGCTGCAAGTATCAAAAGCTTGCCATTTCCCATCATGCCTCACAAAGCCAGGGGAATTATAGAAGGCCCATAGCCTACACTCTGCCCCAGGGTTATGAGGTCTAAGAGGAATTGACAGGGATTGATAGCACTTTAAACATTGTTTGTAAATTTTGCATACCGTTCCCTGGGAACACCTTCAGCGACGTCATAATCACGCACATGAGGGAGTGCACGCAAGCACGTGCGTAGTGCACAGCTTGATCTTAAATGTGTTTCGGTGTGAGAGCAGCAGGGGCATGGCGGCAAAGCGGAGCCATTTAGCCGACTGTGTGCCGTGCTGTGCCTCCTAGATAAAGGGATCCATGCACAGAAAATTCTGGAACATTTTCAGGCCTGCAGGTAATGATCAGCTACGTAATCACTGTCAGTTCTAAAGGTATTGTTTGAATGCTGGTTGCTATGGTTACTGAATAAGCGTCGCTCTATTTCTCTCTCTCTCGCTCTCTCTCTCTCTCTTTCTTTCTGCCCCATTTGTCACAGCTTATACTGCTGGCTCTATTTTTTGTAAAATGTTTTAACCATTTCCCTCTCTCTTTTCTCCTCCATAAATATGAGCACAGAGCTGCATCCCACAATGGGGTGATTGTTTATTTAGCTGTTTGTGATTTTCCTTATTCTTCTGCTTCCCACCCCCCCATCCCCCTCCCCTCTGCAGCAACACAAAATGCTGGTGAATCCTGATCTTGGTATTCCTCATTTTTGATCACTACTCAAGTTTGGGTTTACAGTAATGAATGAATAGGGCTTCAGCATTTCAGTGATGATGAATGTTCATGTGCTATTTCATGGTGATGCTATTGGCCCATATGCTGGCACCCAAGTACAAAGGAGTCCCTCATACTGACTTCATAAACTAATGTGTGCAGGTACGGCACCTTTGTACAGAGATTCAACGGCAGAATTGCAGGCACATCGCAGTTTCATTTGATAGCAGCTGCAGGGCTTTCACTGAGCCAATAAACGGAATTGAGTCAGGGATATTGCTTAATCTTCAGAGAATGGGAGAATATCAACAACCAACAAATAAATTTGAGTCAGTGCTGCTATAAGAGTTTCATCTCAGATGGGCAAAGGCGAGATTGTTGATGTTCCTGAATCGCAGGGAATCCAATCAGAGATCCTGCGGGAAAGCTGATCTGCTGGAGCCTGTGACACTCCATTATGGAACGTGTCCATAATGGAACAGAGGAGAATGAGGGGAATCTCTACATGTGCTTGTTCTAGACAGGTCAATTTGGTTGTCAATCATGTGATGAAGGACATATGTTTTCCATTACCTGTGTAGACAATCCATGATTCCTACTAGGTTGCAGTGTACAGAAATTGACCTTTTTTTGAGTGATCAGTCCAATGTATTTATGACATACAGTATCAGTCAAAAGTTTGGAGACACCTGATTGAATGTATGTTTCTCAATATCTTAAAGGGATATTTCACCTTCGTGTGACAGAAGTCATTTTGTGGAACCTACCCCATTATATGTGCATAGCGTGAATACTAGCAACGTCAGCTGTCCCTGCTGCATCGCCGGTAGTCCCCGGTAGTCCCGGTTGTCAGGCTCCCCATTCACTCCCATTCATTTTCGGGACCTCACCAAAATGAATGGTTTTAAAGCACACACTAACTACGGCAGATAATACATCGATAAAAGAGAACACGACTGTGAAAAGGTATGTGTTTGTTTTGATATTTCATGTATTTTCAACGTTTTATTACCTTTTAAAAGAAAACGAAGATCGAGCAAAAACCTTTGTTATTTTAACTCAGTGAAGAATCCTTGCGTATGATAAAGTTGACGTCAATTCATCAACTGCAGTAGGCTGCCCTTAGTTGTAGGTTTACGTCATAATAAAACTAAAAATCAAACTACGGCTTGTTGTATTTCTACGCAGTAGCATATCCGAAAATAGTTCCACTATTATAGCTAATTTAAACGTGACAACATCTTATAAGCTCAAAACAAACACGTACCTTTTCACCATCGTGTTCTCTTTTATCAATGTATAATCTTCCGTAGTTAGTGTGTGCTTTAAAATGATTCATTTTGGTGAGGTCCCGAAAATTAATGGGAGTGAATGGGGAGCCTGACAACCGGGACTACCGCTGATGCCGTTAACGGTCAGCAGGGACAGCTGACGTTGCTAGTATTCACGCTATGCAAATATAATGGGGTAATGCAAATATAATGGGGTGAAATATCCCTTTAAAGACATTTTGATCTAAAGGCTTATGCTTAACCTCTTAATGCCAAACGCCCCCTAGCGGTCACGCCGGCGTGACGGAAATTATTACATTATACATTTCATTAATTTAATAATATATAATAAACTGCTCACCTCAATATTTTGATTAAATATCCTTAAGATATATCCATTCCTTCTGGGAAAGTGGTTTTTAAGCCCAAAACGTCGGGATAAAACTTCGTAAATAATGTTGGAAACTCGGACCTAATTCTCAAACATATATTGCAGCTTGATGTCACACCATAAACAATGTGCTGGTAAACTGTTCTGCTTAATTGTATTTCACAAAACTTTGGTTTGAAAAATCATTATACCTTTAGGCTTCAAGAAAAAATACTTTAAAACTTTCATACGGCTGTACATTATTTTTTTCCAATTTTAAACCGACTTGTGCTTTTTTGCACTTGATTACGACTCGTTCGGCTGTGTTCACTTTGGCGTTGTGAAACTCAGCCAGTTTCTGGAGTACCAATCCCATGGCTTAGTATATGTTAGCCAGAGTAGTTTTGAACATGCTTGCAGAGATTTATGCAAAACCGTCGTCAATTGGGTGTATTTCTTTGACTGATAGCACAATAGGCCTATCTGAAGTGGGAAAAACCGTCTTCCACCCGCCTCCACTCTGAGTATTATTTGCTTTCCATTGGGTTTTAAAACTGTCTGTCAAATATTCCAGCGAAAAGCCAAGACTCTTATCTTTCACAGGAGCCCTCAATCAACACAAAGCAGTCGTAAAAAAAGGAAATCGAGCCGTGCGTATGAGGAAGTGGCGACCCACGCGTAATTATCGAACCAAAATGGCGCAGTGTTTTTACCTTGTAGCGTAGCTCGCTACATTCCGTTTAGCAAAGCACAATTAATTAGGTAAGGCCCGCAGTTACATTTTTTACTTTAGAGTATTTTTGATACAGTTTTTGTGTAGTTATGTCGAGATTTTTGAGGCGTTTATCCGTGCACCAAGTGCTAGACGAACTGGATAAGCCAGAAGATGTTTTTGCCGAGGGAGACTCATCCTGTCTCAGTGACGCTGAATCCACTGATGACCGAGATGATGTTGCTGACATGTAAGTTGTTTTATCATACTAACAGTGTTATGCTATAAACGCATTGAATTTCGCCATGGCAGGTAACGTCGTTAGGGCTGGTGGTATTACCGATTTTTCGATATACCAGTGTGAATTCACGCAATGCCATGCGGGTTCGTAATTACATTGTCAACTGTATTTTATTGTTTTTCATACAATTAATATTACAAATTGCACATTCCAACGGTATGATAAATAATTTATGAAGTAAACTTAGGGTGTATTGTCTGTGTTGACAAACTCGCACGTGTTACGTGGCGTTGCCAACAACACAGATGTTTGGTGTAAGCATCGAAGGAAATTTAGCTGCAATGCGTGAATCCCTGTGTTTCTTCTGTGAAGCTAACTAACCTTATATACTTATGCATAAAATCGGTCCCTCTCAGCTAAATTAATATAGATAGTATTGCCTTTACAGTGGCAAGCTAGCAAGCATCCCTGTGTTTTCCTGTCTGTTTATTATAGTTTATACGAGTATTAGGAATGGAAGTGTGGTGTTGCTGATTTGCCCACAGCTTACTGTGAACTACAGTCGACGTTCATTGCTAGGGATAGCTGCTACATTATGCGAAGGATGTGCTTTGCCTTGTCTGTTCTGTAGTGATCTTGATGTCTCTGTGCGCACTTACTGTACGTCGCTTTGGATAAAAGCGTCTGCTAAATAAATGTAATGTAATGTAATGCAAGCAAAATTACAGGTAACAAGCAGCTAGCTATCTATTTGTGTCTGAGATGAGCTACTAAAACGATTTTTTTGAGTGTGAAATGGCTTCTGGAAGTGTTTAGTAAAGTCATTGTTCCACCTGAGTAAATTGTTCTGTATGCAGTACAGAAGGCTGTGCAGGTAAACAAAATGGTAATTTATGCATGGTATGAGGGAGAGAACATGATAACATGAGGGAGTACTTGTTGATTATTATTATTGTTGATTGTTGTTGCATAAGGGGGACTAATGGGTATATCAACATGGTGGACAATTCCATGGACAGGGTTAGTGGGATTTGTAATGATGCAGATTGCTCTCCTGAGGGAATGTGTAGTCTAAATGGCTTCTGTATGAATGGTAAAATAATCTCTCCTCAACCTCCACCCCCATGTTTTGATCCTTTACCTTTTTTTGTTTTTAGTTCATTTTTTTTAGCTTTTTGGACCCTGCCATTTTGTACTTTCTTTGTGTAAATACGGTAACTTCAGCAATTAGAGGCAAGGATCTTTTTATTTGTTACAGCAGGGGTGTTTTTATTTTTTATCTAGGAAACTGGTGGACTTTTGATTTTTTATCCACTGCACTTTTAGTAGTACACCTTAGTGCACTTGTATATAGTTGATATATGTTTGTCATGTATAAAGTTTTGCCTCCTAAAACCCAACCCCAACGTCCCTGTCATAGGAGGTGGCAACAGAATAAAGGACAGGACTGGCAAGCATTAATGTGTAGGGAAGTTTCATACTATTCCCATTATTAATTTGAAAACCTGTTTGCACATTCCTGGACTCATTTCTGGCTAATGGGGCTCTGGTGAAATACACAAGATTCACTGTGCTGCTACATGGGTTTTGACAGCTTTTTGTAACCTTGGGTAGTTAGTTGTGTAATATGCAGAACACCAAGAACACGTCTAAAAATTAACTTTTATTGCCAATATTGACAAATTATCTCATTTTATTGTAAAAACCTAAAAAATAAATCATATTGAGACCTTTCTGGAACATTGCCATTTTTGGCACATTTGGCACCATTTGGCACCATTTGGATAACGAAAAAGGTTCACCTGAAAAAAACCCTGTAAAATTTGAATGGTTTGACACCAGATTGTTACCAGAGGTAGGCAGCATATTGATGAATCAGATAGAGGAGTAATTTCCTTGATTGCATTTGTAGCTCCCCAGGTAAAAATTCTTAAACTTGAATGTAGGTACCCGTTTTTTAGTTTTTTTATATTTTCTGTACATAAATTGTTGTAGTTAAGTATCAAAAACTGGATTTCTATGAGTTCTCACTGCTTAGTCGTAATACTGCAGGTGTCTGCTTTAATAAAAGCCATGAACCATATTTGTACCATTTATAGTTTTTGAGATAACCACCTTTGTTTGTCACTAGTGAAAACAGGCAAAATTTGGCCTATTTTGCCCTCGGTAGGAAGAGGTTAAAGGATAAGTTCGCTATTTTGGACCTTGGACCCTATTTGCGGTCTGTCTTCCATGAACCTGACACATTGAGTCCATATTTTCGCTGATCGGTCCAGTAATGAGCTAGCTACAGATTTCCTGTAGGCTCTCACTGGGCTACAATAGAAGTCAACGGGGCAATTAGAAATGTTATGGAAAAACAACGATAAATGTGCTTTCATGTACAATAAATGAGACGGGAAGCTCAGGGTGTATTGTCTCAGTATGCTCTCCTGTGAAATGTATCTCAATCCGAACATTTTTATGTGCTTGGCATGGCTTGGAAGTAAGCATTTCTCTGTTGCTTGTTTTCGCTGCTCCCGCGGAGTACTATGTGTCGGGGGTGGGGGAGCGGGAAGGTGTGCCGGCCGTTTACGAAACTATCTACAGTATGTGAGCAGTCTGCGTTTGTTTACCTGCAGCAACGTAGGCTACAATTTCCACAAAAAAACTTGGATGATGGATGACTATAATGATTACGAAGACGAAGAATTTGATTTTGACTTTGACGTTACTGGCTACAGATTTGAGCCAGAATACACGGACACGGAACTACAAGAGATGGATGATAAGAGAGCAAGAGAAGAGAGAGAGGCTGAAGTTGTGCACGTAATGTAAATTATTACAAATGATGATTACAAACACTGCGTTACAAATAGTTCTGCTGTAGGCTACTAGCTAGTAAACTCCAACGGGAGGTCAGGATTTGTGATCAACTGCTTTTCAAGCGGCCTCTCTACAACGTAGCTAGACTGCGGAAGTTTACAGTGCGAGGTAGTGCGGTCGGAGAAATAGTTCTGTTTCAAATGGAACTGTTGTTTCAACATTCGGTTTGCGTTTGCGATAGCCTACATTTCACAGGAGAGCATACTGAGACCATAAGAATACACACTGAGCTATAAAAGCACATTTATCATTGTTTTTCCATAACATTTCTAATTGCCCTGTTGACTTCTATTGTAGCCCAGTGAGAGCCTACAGGAAATCTGTAGCTAGCTCAATACTGGACCGATCAGCGAAAATATGGACTCAATGTGTCAGGTTCATGGAAGACAGACCGCAAATAGGGTCCAAGGTGTAACGTCCCGTTCCCGTCCAGTCCGTTTTCCATGTTTTACCTTCTCCCTCCGTGTCATGTTTGATTCCCTTGTCCATGTTTTCCCTGTTGCTGCAGACTGGGCGTGTTCCCTCTGTTTGTTTCACTCCTTTTACCCACTCCGGTTTCTACCAATCTCCTTTCCCCGTGGTTGCATGCATTCTGCACCCTTCATTTGTTCAATCACCCATGTCTTCATTCTCATGCTTTTCCTGATTGTTTCCAATTACACTCCCCTATTTAACCCACCTGCTGTCTCCCCTCCAGGGTTGGTTCATTACTTGTGTTGCCTTCCTTACCTTTGTTGCTTTCCTAAACCTTGTTGCTGCTCTTTAACGTGTTCCAGTATTTTGATCCTCGAATCCCTGTCCTTGCTCCTAACTTCAGTTTGGTTCTGTCTAGGGGCTTAAATGCTCATTGCCTGCTGTTGTTACTACCCTGTCCTGTTTGTTTGCGGTTCTCCTGTTTGTACATTTCCTGTCTCGTTAACCACCTCCATTGTTCCTGCCAGTCTGTAGCTGTTTCCCCCTCCCTGTTGTGTTGCGGTACCCTCCGTCCAGTATCCAGTACCAAGCCCAGTTCCGGTTTGGAACAACACCACGTTTCTGTTGGACCTTCCGGTCCAGAACCAGTCCAGTTCCGGTGTGGAACTCCCGTCTCCCGTATCTAGTCCAGTTCCGGTTTGGAACAACACCACGTTCCCGTGATCCAGTTCCTGTTGGACCTTCCGGTCCAGAACCAGTCCAGTTCCGGTTTGGAACAACTCCATCTTCCGGTGATCCAGTTCCTGTGATCCTGTTCCTGTTTCCTGTTCCTGTACCAAGTCCAGTTCCGGTTTGGAACTACTCCATGTTCCAGTGATCCAGTTCCTGTGATCCCGTTCCTGTTTCCTGTCCTGTCCAGTTCCGGCTTGGAACTTCCGGTGACTTCCAAGTCCAGCTCCGGCTTGGAGCAGTTCCAAGCACCGGAGAACTCCCTACCACCCTTTATACTGTTGTGTTATATCTGTGTACAGCTTGGGACCACCCAAGTTCCTTAATAAACCACCTTTTCTGTCCCCCTGCCTCTTGGTCGTGCATTTAGGTCCAACCTCCCTATCAGGATCGTGACACAAGGTCCAAAATAGCGAACGTATCCTTTAAATGCTTGAATTATTTTTCTTAGAAAATATAGTTAGTGAAGTTTAAGCCTATGTATGTATTTCTTTCCAAAACAAATATTTTAATTAAAAAAATTTTTTTTTAAATGCACCCCCAACAAGTAGGTTTCATTTAGAATTTCACCATTCCCACCGTGAAGCATGGGGGAGGAGGTTTGATAGTGTGGGGGGTGCTTTGCTGGTAACACTTTCGGCAATTTATTTAGAATTGAAGCACACTTATCCAGCATGGCTACCACAGCATGTCAATTGTTTTTCAATAGGACACTGACCCAAAACATACCTCCAGGCTGTGTAAGAGCTATTTGACAAAAAAAAGAGTAATGGAGTGCTGCATCAGATGACCAGGCCTCCAGGATCACTTGACCAAAACCCAATAGAGATGGTTTGGGATGAGTTGGACTGGAGAGTGAAGGAAAAACAGCCAACAAGTGCTCATATGTGGGAACTCCTTCAAGACTGTTGTAAAAGCATCCCAGGTGGCTACCCAGCAAACAATGGACGTCCCAAGGACGTCCCCTTTTAGTCCCCACAAAGTTATGATGTGACGTTCTCTAGGGATGTCCTAAAAACATTACTAGGACGGTATTAAAGTTATTAAAGCAACATCCCTATCCGGTTATGATATGACATTGTGCTCATAACATTCATGGGACATTCAGGGACGTTCCTGCAACGTGTGTTACTGGTTACAATATAACAGCATGTAATTAATGTCTTGGGGACGTTAATAGAATGTCCGGGAACGTTCTCCGTGACGTCCACATAATGTTTAGAAAACCCTACAAAAAGATGTCAAGGCGACGTCCTGATAACATTTTGAGATGTTCGGGGACGTCCCGGGGACCTAATTTTGTTAGCTGGGTACCTCAAGTTAGTTCAGAGAATGCCAAGAGTGTGCAAACCTCAATTATCAATTCAAGGGTGGCTACTTTGAAGAAATCTAAAATATAAGATATGTTTTGGTTTGTTTAACACTTTTTTAAGAATAAAGAAAAACCCTTCTATGAGTAGGTGTCCAAACTTTTGACTGGTACTGTAAGCTCCAAGTTTATCCAAGTGCATTTCTCTTGCAGATCAAAGCCTGTCTATTTTCAACACTTCTTTTTGCACAGTAAGTAATTTGGCAAATTGTCCTAGTGACTGAGCTTTATCTATTAAAGCATTTTTAAATAACAATATCTTAAAAACATTTTACAATTACAGGTCTACAGGTTGACAATTCTTAAGATTATAGGGTGATGGTAGTTTTGGAATTGGTATGGTAACTAATGTTCAGATATGTGGTACAGTTAAACATGGAACTTATAGAATGAACGGTTACGACTGTAACCATATTCTATGAGTTCCGGATGACCATTAGGGTTGTCAATATGGATGGCCTTCTGGGGCCAGATGTATCGAGACTCTTATACCAGAATTTGTCATGGTACGTGACCCCCGCGTAGTGACGTAATTCCTCCCATTAAGGGGGGTGCATCACTGCAGAAGTCCTCGGAACAATTTTTTCGCCCTTAAAAGGTCCCGAGTGACCATGATCCCTAATGCTCATGTGGAACTCATAGAACATGGTTACAGTCATAACCGTTCATTCTATTTCGTTCCTTAGACCATTAGGGTCATCAATATGGATGACTTAATACCCAAAGTGTCAGGAGGAAGGTAGCCATACTTTTGGTGGATCTGCCCTGGATATCAATAGGTGGGGGTTTAGCGCTAGCCTCATAGGCTGTGGCTATTGCCTTCACTACCCACCGGGAGAGGCTTTGAGCTGAGAGCACTGTCCCTTTAGTCTTACAGACAAAGAGTTGCCCTGTACGTCTCAAGGAAGCGGTAGCTTCAACGTAGCATCGCAGCTCATGCACTGGACATATCAGGTGTGCGTCCCACAGGACCTTGCCGGGCGGGGGCGAAGCGCCGCGAGCTCGATCGGCTGGTTGATGTGAAATGCCAAAACTATTTTGGGCAGGAACGATGGATTAGGCCGCAACGTGACCCTGTCAGCCGGTCTCCACCTTAGACACTCTGCGCTGATGGAGACAGTGCAGAGCTAGACACTCTGCGCTGATGGAGACAGTGCAGAGCTCACCAACGCATCTTGCTGATGCCATCGCTAGCAGAAACGCCTTTTTAAAAGAAAGCCACTTAAGGCTGATAGTCTCGAGAGGCTCAAAGGGCTGAACCGTGAGCGCTCTCAGTACCAAGAGGAGATCCCAGGAGGGAGCTACCAGTGACCTTGCAGCTCTCAGCCGCCGGGCACCCTTTAGGAATCGGCTGACCAGGTAATGGCTTCCTGCAGGCTTGTTATGTACCCAGACATGCCTGCTGGATATGGCAGCCGCATAGGTTTTCAGTGTGCTGGCTGCTTTCCTGTTATCAAGTAAGGACTGTAAGAAGTCCAATAGTACAGGAACCGGACAGTGTACGGGGTCCGGACCTTCCTGTAAGCACCATGTGCTAAATAGCTGCCACATATACCCATAGGCTCTCCTCGTAAAGGGGGCTCTGGAGTTGAGTATCGCTGGACGAGGGAGCCGAGGACCGTGGGAAACCAGGCTTTTATTGGCCATCTGGGAGCTACCAGCAGGAGCTTGTGGTGGCTCATTCTGAGCCTGTGCAGAGTCACATTGATCAACGACTTGGGTGGAAACGCATACAGCAGGCTGTCTGGCCACTCTTGTGCTAATGCGTCTATCCCCAGAACCACTGGGGGCAATGAGTAGACTCTTGAGAGACGAACAGGTCTGTTTGAGCACGACCGTAGCGCCGCCATATCTCCTCCACCACCTCAGGGTGGAGACGCCATTCACCGGGATGAATCTCCTGGCGAGATAGTACTGCACCGCACCGAATACCTGGTAGGTGAACGGCATGCCGGGAGGTAAGTCTGGGAAGTGCCCATTTTAGCAGGCGCTGGGTCACTTCCAATGATCGGCGGGACTTTAGACCGCCTTGATGATTTATTGGTGCTGAGGTGTTGTCCGACCAGTAGTACGGGCAATAAATGTCTCAGTGCTAGAAATACTGCTTGGAGTTTGAGCACGTTGTCCGACTGATGCAGTCAGGACCATAATCCCTGAGCTGGGAGGTGCTGGCACACAGCCCCCCAACCGGTCAGTGAAGCGTCCGTCGTAATGACCACGCGCCGTGAGGGTATAACCCCCATCCGGACCCCTTATTTCAGGCGGCTCACTTGTCGCCATGGGCGGAGTAGCCGGCAAAATTTACCCATTACCCTGATTCGGGTGTAACGGTCCCATCTGGGGTGCAGCGACTTGGTGTTCAACCAGCGTTGAAGTAGCCTGGCTGTCAGGAGTCCAAGAGTTACTGCTGAGGCGGCCAACATTTCATTTCTGTTCTTTATTTCAGAATCAGAATCAGAATCAGCTTTATTGGCCAAGTATGTGAACACATACAAGGAATTTGACTCCGGTCACAAGGTTCATTTCTAAAATTGCTTGATGATGTTAATCATGTTCATATTATAATAGTTTAATAATAATAAAGATTTTTGTAATAAAGTTATTTGTTTAAGAAAGCAGTCTTCTGAGTACCTTTGCATAGTCATATCAGTGCTAAATCTGTGCACAATCCATGTAGAAAAGGTCTATTTTGAGGTAATCCTGGGTGCGGATTAAGTCCCTGTAGGGGGTACGCATTTCAAGGCTTTTGGTCTTAGTCTTGTAGGCCAAAAGTTTTGAGTTCAGCATTTAAAGTAGCATCGTGCCCAGCACGCCTCAAAGAAGACAACTAGGCATTAGTAAGGTTTTGGGTAGGTAGCTAGGAACCAGGGTGCTCTTTGTGTAAGAGTAGCATCTTGATTTAGTATTTTAGTCTTTGCTCTTTGGGCCTGTGGCATTCAGTTTTTGTTTTGTGATTTTATCTGGCTAAATTTAGTTTGGTTTTAATGTCTAATCTGCTAATATGCTTTTTATTAGACAGATTAGCCATTGTTTATGTGTGGGGGTGTTACGTCCCTATGCTGGCTCGTGAGTGTGGCCCTTTAAATATTTTGCGTGCTAACGAGTTTCACTCTATTCACCTGACTCATGGTTGGAAATTACAGACACCTGTGCTGGATTTCCAACTGCACATATATATTGCTGGTGTTCTCTAGCTCAGTGGTTCCCAAACTCGGTCCTTGGGGACCACTATGTATGCTGGTTTTCGTTCCAACCACAATTGCAATCCCAAAATCCTAACAAGCTGTTAATTTTTCTTAATTAGGTGCTTTTCATGTTTAGAGGGATTATTTACCCTCTTAAGCCACATCATGTCAGAAATAGCTATGCATGCCACGAAGAATAAAAATTCCCATGTTCCTACTGTGCTTATTGGGCTGTTTTGCAAATAGGTAACATTTTTTTAAAACTGATCAAATTAAAGACTGTGGTGAATCAATTGGCTCCTAATTAGGTAGTTGAAAACGTGACTTTTTAAGTTCCCTCATCAAGTTTTTCTTAAATGTATTAACACTGCAAGTTTGGCTCGTTATCATTTTCTTTGTCTTTTTTTCATTATTTATCAAATGGTTAGTTTTAGTGGCCATATATCCACAATTTCACCAATTAGGAGCCTATTGATTCAGCTCAGTCTTTAATTTTATTTAATAAAATAAAATAAATTTGGTCAGTTAAAAATGTTTTTTTTTTTGTAATTATTTGCAATATAGCACAATGAGAATATGGTACGTTTATTATTCATGACATGCATAGCTATTGCTAACATAATGTGGCTTAAGAGGGTAAATAATCCCTCTAACATTTCATGTCATAAACATTATTTCTGTCCAGAGTTGCATTATTTTTTGGCCGAGATCTTGTTTTGACGACGGGAGAGTCAAACCACTCCGTAAAGTCTTCTCCAGCACATCCCAAAGACTTTCAATGGGGTTAAGGTCAGGACTCTGGTGGCCACTTCATGTGTGAAAAATATTCCACATGCTCCCTGTACCACTCTTTCACAATTTGAGCCCGATGAATCTTGGCATTGTCATCCTGGAATATGCCCATTGATGGGTCATTCAGTACATTCAGGTACTCAGCTGACTTCATTTTATTGCTGCATAACGTTGCTGAGCCTAGACCTGACCAATTGAAGCAAACCCAGATCATAACGCTGCCTCCAGAGGCTTGTCACAGTGGGCACTATGCATGGCGAGTGCAACGGCAACTTTTTTTTTGGCCAGGCAGTGTATATGGATGGTACCAGTCATTAGGCAATGCAATAACAATCTTCACACTATGGGCTCTATCTTAACGATCTTAGCGCTTGGTCTAAACGCATGGCGCAAGTGCATTTAGGGTGTGTCCACTTTTGCTAGTTAGATGGTGTATTATTTGAGCGCTAAGTATGCTATGGCGCAATGCAGGGGCGTCATACAAGCCAAAATTCTGGGGGGGGCACAATTAGAGCGGGGGGCATGGGGGTCCTTCCTCAGAAAAAAAAAGAAAATAATGATGCAATTTGACATACGTATATATTCAGAGACTTTGGGGGGATTATTTTAAAACTTCACAAATTAATTTTTGGAGCTCAGTAATCTCCCACTTTATATTAGGGTAAATACTGTATATTTATTTAGAGATTGTCATGTCAATTATTTGTGCTCTCATGGTTATTGAAAATTACACTCACTTATTCACTCACTTCTACACTAGCTTCTACACTGCTGCCACTTTTCTTGAAAAAGTGCTAAATCTTGTCTGCTTCACCCAAAAATTTGAAGGGGCATAAATTCACATAAAAAACTATAACCGCAATGTTAATTAATTTAGAGAACATAGATAATAAAGCCACAGATGAAAGGAACCTGCCAACATGGTAATAGCTATATTTTCAAACACAATGCATAGGAAGCAGCATGAGTACAGATGAGACTGTGCTGACATCACATAGCAGTGTCTGCTCCATTGCCAATAAAAGCACAGACTGAGCAGTAGTAACCTATTTTCCAAACTGCTCAGCCTCCTTGAAAGATCCATCATCACCACTAGCCTAAGTACATATAACCTGTAACCACACCTACACACACTGTAGGGGGGGGGGGGGGGGGGGCAATAATAGCCAAGTGTAGGATTTTCATACTTAAAATAACCTACCTCTTCCACTATCAACCTCCTGACTGAGGACAGGGCTGGGGCTTTGTCGTTTTTTTAAAGAATGACGAGATTTTCTTCTGCATCTTGACCTGGAGTTATCAAATGGAATTCAATGTTTTGCTAACTATAACCTGTGATAGTGGTGGTACAAACTCAGCTCACTGCCATAAGATTCACACAGCTATCCTTTACCAATATTAAATAGGATGCTATGCTATCACAAGTCACGACTAGCTAGCGAGCCAGAAGGCTAAACAACCGGATTGAGGGATGGCTACTAACTTTAGCTGGTAGCTTACTAGCCAAAGCGAACTATCTTGCAAAGCAAACTATGCCTATATTTCGCAAATGCAATTAAGTATGTATAACTAATTGCATTTAATTTTCACACGTTTGAAAAAGGGATTGATGCTCTACTAACCACTTCAGCAAGACACTGTTAAACGGTAGCCTACATCTCCTCCAGCATTGATGCGCAACAGAGTGCTGTGTGCGTACCTGCTGTTGCGATTTGCGAACTGATCTCATCCTGCAACTTTTGGAAGAAACCAATACCATAGGGAAAGGGGGTGTGTGACTTTTTGAGGTATGATCTATGACATAATTAGAATACGTTTGACTCATAATATAAAATTATCATAACTACATATTATAAAAAATTATAGTAATAAAATAAAATAAAATAAAAATATTAAAAATCCAGATATCAAAAATCTGGTGGGGCACGTGCACCCCCAGCTTGAATGGGCATGACGCGTCTGGTGCAATGTGTAAATGAGCGGAACTTTGTCTCTTCATTAATTATAGGTGTCTTGGGCGTAACATGCAATAAACCAATCAAAATGTCCTCCCATTCCCTTTAAAAGCCTGCTTTTCCACCTTTGCGCTTTGCGTATATGACGGTGAAACAGACATGTTCCTGCGTGTGTAGTGCGAGCAAGGAATAGGCTATACGGATCAATAGTATGATCAATATAATTCGCACTAACCATTATGATGCGTTTTGATATACACAATAATAATCATTATGGTTTAACACCGGCACGGGTTCCCGGTAATTCCTGACAGTGCTGTTATTTTAGAAAATATATGCCGTTTCATTTTGTTAAAAGCACCTGCAACAGTTGAGCAACAATATACTCACCTGCAACAATATGGCTTCTGTCTCATCTTAGAAAACGCCAAATTAGCCTGCTTGTTTAAAGGTATACTATGTAGTTTCATTGTAAACAACTCGTTCTTTGTTTACATTCACATTTTCTCCCCAAAAAACATTGTATGTGTCCTTGTGGACTAATAAACATGTTGAATGCATTTCCTACCTCATAAGTCATTCGCAAAGTGTTTTTTTGTTAATGTTTTGAATGTTACACTGTTGACTCGCGCACGGCAATAGACGGACATTTAAGTTATGAAAATGTGCTTCAGATGTCATTACAATACAGCTCTGTTTATCTATGAATACAGCCTGTAAGTAAATAGAATGGTTTGTGACTGAAAAAAGTTCAAAACCTTGTCCAGTGAATATTGCATTTATTGTTTTTCAAATAGCCTAGGCTACAGCGGATTCGCTGTGCATAAGGTTTTTTTCGATAGCCTATGGTTAAAAAACGGAGATGTCACCATGTTAACTAAATTGTAACCTTAGCTATTCTTCGTCCTTCATATTTTTTAAATTACAGTGACCAGGTTTCCATACTCTCACCGTTTAAAACCCAGCTGATTTCACCCGTTATTCCATAACTGAACAAAACGATTTTAAAGAGAACTAAGCGTCTAATTAGAAACTAAAACAAATTTGCAGCACGTTACACAATTAATTCACAATTAATTTTAATGCCATTCTCTGCACGTGCGCTGCATGTTCTCTGTTTCCCCTGCTGTAAGTCGCACGTTTCACGGTCTTCCTGGGAAAGTGGATTGTTTTAAAGGATTACGCTACGGGTAAAACAGGTTGGTCACATTTCCATAAACAGGACATTATTAAACAAGGGGAAATATGCGTGAACATATAGGGTTGCAAACCTGACAGCTTTATTGTAGGCTATTTAGTGTCATCATTAAGGCAAAATAACGGTATGCATGTTATTAATCAATATTAGCCTACTATGCAGGTAGCCTAATGAACTTTGGATGAAGCTTGAACTTCGAGAACTCCATGAGAACAGCCTCTTGGAATTGATGTTTGACACTTTCATTGCATAATCAAACGAAATTCGCTGAACAAGCAGGCTAATTTGGCGTTTTCTAAGACTGAAGCCATTGATAGCTTATTCTCTGCTGTCGCAGGTCCTTTTAACGAAATTTAACCGCATATATTTTGTAAAATAACAGCCCTGTCTGGAATTACCGGGAACTCATAGGGTAATGGTTAGTCCGAATAATATTGATCATACTCCATTTACCCTATTCCTTGATCATACTAAACACGCACGAGCATGTCTGTTTCGCCATCAAGCAATCCGCCAAGGTGGAAAAGCAGGCTTTTAAAGGGAATGGGATATTACATTTTGATTGGTTTATTGCATGTCACGCCCAAGACACACCTATAATTAGTGAAGCGACTAGGTTCAGCCCAGTTGCACCTTGCGCCGTGCTTAGCGCCAAAAAAACACGCCGTTAAAATAGCAAAAGTGGACTTGGACACGCCCAAAATGGACTTTACGCCATGCGCTTAGACTAAGCGCCAAGATCGCCAAGATAGGGCCCCATATGTGTCATTCTCATCATCATTATTATAATTTCTATTGATAATTATTGTTATTTCTAATTGTACTTTATTATTTTACATTATTGTTATTTCTAATTGTACTTTATTATTTTACATTATTGTTATTTCTAAATCCATAATCAAAGAAAAGTTCTTGTTTTCATGTATGGTTACTGTTTATTTGTTTCTGGTCTTTGCTGTTTTGTATTGTTCAGAGTTAGATGTATATCTTCGACTGTTTTAATGCAGTATGCTTTGACAATACAGATTCATTTTCTTATCATGCCAATAAAGCGAATTGAATTGAGTCCACGGTCAGAGAAAATATGTGTGAAACGTCACCACAATGCTCGTGCGTCGTCGTGCGCGTCTTTGAAGAACACGTGATAAGCAATTTTCGGGGAGCCCTTTTCTTCTACGTGCTCAATATCGCCATCTAGTGTTCTGAAACTACATAGTATACCTTTAACGAATTTCGTATGATTATAGGCCTACAATGCAGCATTGTCAAAAATCAATTCCATGAGGCTGTTCTCATGGAGTTCTCGAAGTTCAAGCTACATCCAAAGTTCATTACGTGCATTCTAGGCTGTTGATTAATTACATGAATACCATTATTTTGCCTTAATGATGACACTAAATACACTAAAGCTGTCAGGTACGGAACCCATAGGTTCACGCATATTTTCCCTTGTTTCATTATGTCCTGTGACCAACATGATTTACTAGCAGCCTAATGCTTTAAAAACAAGCCCACTTTCCCTGGGAAGACCGTGAAAAGTGTGATTTTCAACAGGTGAAACGGACCTGCTCGTGCTTGAACTTAAAACGCAGAGACTAGCATTAAAATTATTATGAATTAGGCTAATTGTGTAATGTGCTGCAAATTTGTTTTTGTTTCTAATTAGACCCTTAGTTCCCTTTAAAATCGTTTTGTTCAGTTATGGAATATGTGAAATCAGCTGGGTTTTAATAAGCTGAGAGTATGGAAACCTGGTCACTGTAATTTAAAAAATATGAAGGACAAAGAATAAGGTTAAAATTCAGTTAAAATGGTGAAATTTAAATGAATCTCCATTTTTTAACCATAGGCTTTCGAACAAATCTCATGCACAACAAATCCCAGGGACTGTAGCCCAGGCTATTTGAAAAACAATAAATGCAATATTCACTGGACAAGGTTTTGAACTTTTTTCAGTCAAAACCATTCTATTTACTTACAGGCTGTAGGCCTAGATGAACATAGCTGTATTGTAATAACATCTGAAGTGCATTTTCAGCACTACAAATGTCCGACGTCCGTCTATTGCAGTGCGCGAGTTTTCTATTGAATGACAATTCATGCATTAGGTGTAAATGACAATTCACGCATTAGGCTTGACATAGGTGTTATCAGCAAAGTTTTTCATGGATAGCCATTGTCCTGTAACAGAAAATAAGATTACAGGAACTATTGGCAAACACAGGCTAAGTCATAGCTTGATAACCTTACATATGTAACATCCGCCATTTCCCTCCAGTCCACCTCCCTTTAATTTCCTTCATTTTCACATTCCTCATGTTTCATGTTGTGTTTTTCTGTTCTCCCTGTCTGTCTAGTCCAGTGTTTGTTGCAGGCTGGGCGTGGTTCCCTGTTTCGTTCTTTGATTTCTCCCCTCACTGACTAGCCTATCACTCTCCCTCCTCGCACACATTCCCAAGCCCCTCATTCATTCAATCAGTATTCTCACCTGTTCCCTGATCTATTTAAGTTCCCCATTCTCAGTCATTCATTGCCAGTTCGTTTTCTCAGCTCCGTCTCGAGATCACTCCCGGCCAGTTTATTTTCTCTATTGCTTGCTAACCTGTTTGTTCTCTGTTCCTCGCTCCAGCCCACCTTGGCTGCTTCCCGTTTTGCCCACTCCAGCCCTGACTCCTCTCCAGCCCCATATAGTTTGCCAACCCCGCTTCCAGTCCGTCACGTTCAGTTTTCCCTGTTTGTTTGTTTGCCTACTACCTTGCCTTGCTAATAAATACACTCCTTGTGGAGTTTTCCACAAGTTTGCCTCAGAGTCTTGCGTTTGGGTCCTATCCAGTGTTCTAACCATAACATGTAGCCTACCATCACACATCGCTTGGATGTTGATGGAGTGGGCCGAAAGCAATATAATGTCGCATTCCCCTTCGCTCAGGGACAGGTATGTGGTTTTTGACCTATGGACACTTTTATTATTATGCATTTTTTGATATAGCCTACACAATAATAATATTTTACATTGTAACCTTGACATTTTTAGTCATGCTTGTGCATGCCCCTGTGTGTAACAGACAGGAGGGTGTACGCGCATTGTGCACATGCAGGAAAACATGAAAAACTCCCCACGTGCGCCCAACGCGCATGCGCGCACACACACACACACACACACACAGACACACACTCGTACATAGTAGTGAATCATGCTTTGCTCTGTTTGGTACTTTGTGTTCAATAAACTTTCTTACATGTTTCACGATTGTCTGCATTAATGTTGCTCTTGTGTTGAACTGAGTCAGCCACTGCTAATCGCAGGAATTCCTGTTAGCTGAATCATTTATATTAATTCAGTATCAACTGAGTACATAATATTGTGATTTTGTTGAGATAATTATTAATTTTATTGATAATTAATTTAACTATTAATTGAAGTTGTTCATTTTTAGATATAAATTCTCTTGAGAATATTATATGCAATTTTATGAGACCGATTTATTACACTAAAAATATGCCACCAGTTGTATAAGTATGGTAGAGGCGTGTCCCCTACATTTCTGGTGATGCCTGCGTGAGGACTGATGATTCAGATATAATTTTACTAATCATCTTGCTCACTGCTACGAGATTCATACATATTCCCTATACCTCAAAGCTCAGAATTCGACAGCAAATATCAACAGGCTATTGTTCCATGTTCCTCTGATGCACAAGTCCAATGTCATTCATTTATTTTCATGCAAGTCATCATTTTGTGACCTAATTCAACAGAACTTTGGCTATGGACACATTCTCATTAAAATACAGCTGACTTGGTGTTGAGATGGCCTCACTAGTTAATTGATTAGAATTACATTTTATTTCCTTTTTCCTTTAAAGGGATTGCCAACTCTGCTGAAAAAGTGGTTTTCTTTATTTGACATTACTCCTCGTTATTAAAGTAATCATCCACCAAGATTTCAGCCTTTAAAAACATCTACAGTGGAGAAAAATGAAGATTGAATAGTGTCACTTTCTGCCAACTATGGCAGTTCTCAGGACTGGGTGGGCGTGAAAGCTAGTTAACAAGAGCCTCTAGGCAAGTTTGTGCAGACTCGGAAATGCAAACACCGTTTAGCAAAACAAACAATACCTAAATAGCCTAAAAAAGAAAGTGTGTGGTGCATGTTGAATACCGTACCATATGTTTGAGCCACTGAACTAAAGAAGATCCATTCACATATTTGCTACTGGTACAGCGTAGCTACTAGCTATCTGAGCTATACAGCCAGACCCTTCTCCTTTCAGCAGTCAATCGGTCTAATGCAATGACTTCAGCTTCGAAACATACCTCACGGAAATACGCGAATGTGGACGCTTCGAGCTACGCAGTTTTTTTTTTGCCATGACATTTGTGAAAGTCAAACCAGTGGAAAGCACACATCGAACAAGAAAGTTGTTTACTGTTGTTGCCTGCTATAGCGTCCCTCCCTCGCTGCAAAACTCTGGTGAAGGGGAGGGTGTAAAGAATTTCCGTATAGTTAATCTTTGGATGATAGGAATTTGATGACGTCCTGAAGTCCGTTTAAATCCTGCCCGCTCAAAACCTTGCCAGATCAATTACAGGCAATGGTGAAAAAAAGGAAGGCATATCTTAATTTAGACACATCACTTAGTACTGATATTTGGGTTATGTTTATTCCACCACAGGATGACAACAATTAACCATTGAAAAGCTTAACTACAAAATAAGGCTAAGCACTGGGCAAGAACTGAGGAAAAGAGGTTCATATTGCAAAAGGCCATTTTCCCCCAAAGCCAGGAGGCACTATGTTGTCTTGCTTTAAAGTTTGGTGAGATCCACTGTATGTAAAATTAGTGTGACCGGCCCGGGACGGGCACTGTGGCAAGGAGGTGAAGGCAGGTACTCCCAACAACCAATAGCAGCATGGACCCTCCTCTAGCCAGTCAGGTATTTTAGGTGGGCGACCTCAGGGGCTCGCCCTCTTTTTTCTTTTCTTCTACGACTTCACCTGGACTCCTGCGTCCTTTGGTTAATTCCTGCGACCCACGCCTCTGATAGAAAGACTGAACACCCGAGTTTTCCGTTCAGCTCAGAAGCTGCATTATCACCCGTTGGGCATCCACTGGGCCTTGGAGATCCTTCTTCTTCTCTTCACCTTTTTCCTGGTTCGCGCTCGACTAGTAAGTAACCCCATCATTCCTCTCAATTACCCACCACCAGTCGAGTCGTACCACTGCTTTTCCAGATAATACCGTTCCTATATTGTGTTGTACCGCATCCATTTTGTTGATTGTGATTGTATTGTGGCGGCTACCTCTGGGACATACATATATATTTCACCTCCTACTGTCAACACGGCTACGTCATAGACTGTACCTTCTATGACGTGTTCTTTGGGTTGAATGAGGTTTATAAATAAAGAACGCGGCTGCGTTGCAGTTTGCCGGGGACAAGACTTTCCTAGTGGACGTCGGTGGTAAGCCGGACTACGTTTCCCTGGACCGCCTCAAACCAGCCCATCTGGATCTGGACCAGCCCGTTAAGTTGGCTCAGCCCCCACGGCGGGGTCGCCCTCCATCTGTTGCGCCACCGCGGCGCCCCCTACCTTCTTGTGGTCTCCCTGTGTCCACTCCGGCCCCCGCTCCGGCCTTGCGGACTCGTTTCGGTCGGGCGGTTCGGCCTCCCCCTCGTCTGGCGTTGCCAGTTCTGATTAATTCTGGGGGGACGGATGTGGTGGCTACCTCTGGGACATACATATATAATTCACCTCCTACTGTCAACTCGGCTACGTCATAGACTGTAACTTCTATGACGTATTCTTTGGGTTGAATGAGGTTTATAAATAAAGAACGCGGCTGCGTTGCAGTTTGCTGGACCTGGAAAGAAGTCTCAGTTTGGTAATTTCCCGCACTCCTTCAGTATAGTGTTTAGTAGCTTAAATATAGTAGTGATGCGGGTAAATAGTAGTAATATCAGTGCCTTGGTCTTCCTGTAACCCCACTACAGGGAAAAGTGATATCGCACTTCTATTTCACGCTTAGTTTATGTGTAGTTTTAATTACCGAAATATACTGTAATATTAATATCGCCATATCCCCGTGTCTGTGTATTGTTATATTGTGTTAAATACTCGTAGTGTAATACTGTTAGAGTCCCGGCGGATTCCCGCATCACCCTATTAAACCTCATTAATTAAACTGAATGTTTGGGCCTGTTTCCTCTCTCACGCTGACGGAATGATCCACTAATAAAGTCACATTGAGACATTTGAATCTTATAAGTGCCGAGGGTGAATTCCCTCACTGCATATCACGTGTTAAGGTTGATAAAGGGTGATCTATAGTGACTTGGGTTCAGTATTCAGAGTACTGAGCCGCTAACAGGGCAACTGAAGGTGATCCCTGAACAATGGTCCACAACCATTGTGTTGTAATCGAGAATAAATTGGTTAATTAAATTAATTCTAATTTAATAGATAAAGTCATTCTGAATGACATACCATCAATCTGACACCACCCTTTTTAGACAAATGGCACTGACAATAGCAGGGCACTCAATCTTTGTATATTTTTTGGAAGAAAAAAAAAACAACTGAGTATATAGCTATTCAGCTACCCTTTACTTGAACACCAGGCCTTTGTTTGGTTTGAGTAATGTGTTGTCCACACACAGTGAAACAATGGATACAAGGGTATCCAAGGGATACAATGAAAGGTCTGTTGTTCAGACTTCTAAGACTCAATGCACTCCATATTTATTCTTAGCCCAGATATAATAAATAATTCAAATAATATTTAACAGATAAAACTCTAAAATGGCCAATTATAATGGCCACATAGCGTAGATGTGAATATATGCACTTTTAATGCTAGCAAACCTGCACAGAGGAAAAACATTTCACCAGTATAATGATTTCAAAAACAAAAAACATGATAATGTTAAAGTTTTCTGAAAACAATGGAAAAAACGTATAATTACAGTCCTGCATCAGTTTGTGATTGCCCGTGGCTGAACAGGAGTGTCCCCCCAATCTTCACAGAAGCTTCATAAACCTTTGCATCTGGTATTACGACATGGTACACACAGGACTGAGCAG
Organism: Synaphobranchus kaupii; assembly: GCA_029718625.1. Lineage (NCBI taxonomy): Eukaryota > Metazoa > Chordata > Actinopteri > Anguilliformes > Synaphobranchidae > Synaphobranchus > Synaphobranchus kaupii. Next base: position 94,589,974 of record CM056378.1, on the reverse strand, counting down.
TGCATTAGTTGCATTAATGAGCACAGGGTTCAGAGAGAGAGGTCCGAACTGCAAAGGTTCCATTTGTGTGATGTTTGTCAGGAACAGCATACAAGAAAACTGCAGAAATATTTTACCATGATAAATGTTGTTTCAAAAGTGGTAAAAAAAAAGGCAAGCTCAAACCCAGGGGAAACAATTAGCAATCGTCAAGAAAGTCTCGTTAACACTGATACACTGCAAAACATCTCAGAATCTGTCATTCCAAATGCACGTCAGAAATCACAACGAATAAATATGCGGGACATATCATGAAACTAATCCTAGACAGTTTGAATCATATATTTGTGGTCAGATGATACCCTGTCTACATTAATAGAGATCTTTACTCAGTGTTTTTCAGTAAAGATGAGGCTAAAGATTCAGCTGTTTCAGTGGTCTGTTTTCATCTGTGAAGCTGTGTTGTATATTACATTACATTATAGGCATTTAGCAGATGCTCTTATCCAGAGCGACTTACACAACTTTTTTTTATCATGTTTTACATATTATCCATTTATACAGCTGGATATATACTGAAGCAATTCAGGTTAAGTACCTTGCTCAAGGGTACAACGGCAGTGTCCTACCTGGGAATCGAACCTGCAACCTTTCGGTTACAAGGCCAGTTCCTTAACCATTATACTACACTGGTTCTTCTGTACTCTAAAATGTCTCCACAGGTGTACAAGCTATTTAGTTTTCCTGAAAATAGATCTGGTCTTAGTGGCCCTATCAAAATCAAAGGAAAATATGAGTTCAAATGTATACCAGGATGCATGTGGATAAAGGCCTGGATATCTGCTAAGAGCTCCATGATCGGTTGGAAAATTGACACTGCAGCATGATAATGATCCAACGTGTACTTCCATATCTACAAAGATATGGCTAAATGAACACAAAATCAATGCTTCTGACTGGCTACTATAACCCCCAGACATCAATCCAATATAGATGTGTGGTTTATTTTAAATCTGAGAAGACTGTCAACTATAGAATATAACATCCAAAGGAGCTGGAGAAGTTCACCCAAGAGTCAGAATTCCTTATGGGGCAACCTTAAAAAGCACAACAGAAAAAATAATGTCTTCAAAGCATCAAATGTTGATGTACAAAATACTGAACAGGGACTTGGTTGATTGTATTTACTGTAGTATTGTCTCTATGTTATATGCCTCGAAGCCATTTCATGCCGCAATTCAAATATAAAATGACCACATCTAATAATGAAAGCTCAACACAAGATTCAACAAAAGACCACATTGTAGTGAAAACTCAACACATGAATTAACAGACCACATCTAATAGTGAAAGCTCAACACGTTAATTAACAGACCACATCTAATAGTGAAAGCTCAACACGTTAATTAACAGACCACATCTAATAGTGAAAGCTCAACATATGAATTAACAAAAGACCACATTCTATAGTGAAAACTCAACACATGATTATTAACAGACCACATTGTGTAGTGAAAACGCAACACATGAATTAACAGACCACATCTAATAGTGAAAGCTCAACATATGAATTAACAAACCATGACATGGAATAATGAAAACAAAACACGTGAATTCTTATCAAACACGTGAAGTCCATTATCAAAACTTAAAGGGATTGCCAACTCATATTGATGATTCAGCTTTTCAATGGTTAATTGTTGTCATCCTGGGGTGGAATAAACATAACCTAAATATCAGTACTAAGTGATATGCCTAAATTGAGATATTCCTTCCTTTTTCACCATTGCCTGTAGGCTAATTGATCGGCCAAAATTTTGATCGGCGGGATTAAAAGGTCATCAAGTCCTCACAGCCAATATAGAGAACCGCGGTCATACGTCACTGAAGCGTTTATGTGAATGCCACGTCCAATTTTGTGGGAATAATTCAGACTCACTTCCATAGAAAACAACGGTGCAGGAATAAAGATCACCAAAAAAAAACTATAAAATTCTCAAAAAGCTGTTGCACTGCACAGCCAATACAATTAAAAAAGCCCAACTTGCATTTTGCACGTTTGCCATGTCCAATCGGAAATCCCAAAAGATGAGCCCTGTGGCTACATGCTATTACGAGAGAGCAGGTGGAAGGAAACTATTTAGTGTCCTGCACATATGTCTGCGGAAATAACTTTTTAACAGGTAGGCTAAATAAACATCACATAATATGGATAGTTAGCTACAGGCTACAACAATAACTGTCGCCCGAAACTTGAGCTCACTGTTCCGATCGGGTCAGTGCACTTAATATGCCCTCATTAGGCTAAATGTAGCTACCATCGTAAAGTTGGTTTTATATTGGATTATCAGTGGATATTCGTTTTTCAAATTTCAATAGCTAATGACAGAAGCATGTAATTGCATTTTAATTGACATATTTGTTATCAGTGTAGAACAAAGAGGCTTTTACAAGCTTTTTTTTCATATTTCAGGAAAAGAAATGTCAATGTTCAGCCTATAAAAACACTTGAATTTCAGTAGTCAAACCAACTTTAATCTCTTTGGAGACATTATCGCTCAAATTTACAACTGATTATTTTTCAAATTTTATTTTTGTAAATTTTAAATGAATTTTTCTTCAAAATAAAATGGCTAATATTTCAATAGCTTCTGTGACATGTGACTAATATGCCTCAAACCAACGTTAATGTTGTCAGAGATATGATTTCTCCAATTTACAAGCAATATTCTTTCCAATTTTCCCTTTGTGAATTTTAAATAAATTTGTATTCAAAATAAAAGCCTAAAATTTCAATAGCTTCTGTGATATGTGACAAATATGTTTCAAACCAACCTTAATGTTTTCAGAGACAGTATAGCTCAAATTTACAACTGATTACTTTTCAAATGGTCCCTTTGTATATTTTAAAGGAATGTTTCTTCAAAATAAGTACACTAAAATGTCAATAGTTTCTGTGACATGTGACCAAGACACCTCAAAGCAATTTGACTGTTGTCAGAGACATTATAGCTCCAATCTACAACGGATTATTTTTCTAATTTTCCTCTTGTAAATTTAAATTAAATCTTTCTTCAAAATAAAAGCATTAAAATTGTGACATGTGACTAAGATGCCTCAAACTAACTTTACTGTTGTTAAAGATATTATTGCTCAGATTTACAACATGATTCTTGATATTTTCCTTTTGTAAAATTTAAATGAATTTTTATTCAAAATGAAAGCACAACAATTTCAATAGCTTCTGTGTCATATGAAGAAGATGCCTCAAACAAACTTTGTCGTCATAGATGCAGTGCCCTCCACAATTATTGGCACCCCTGGTAAAGATGAGTAAAAGGGGTATAAAAATTCACCATTTGGTGAATTAGCTTAATCTCGCACTGGAAAAATGAGAAAAATCCAACCTTTAATTGAAGTTAATTTATTCTGAGAAAAAACATCCCTCATCAAGAAATAATTATTTTTAACAAAACCATGTGTGCCACAATTATTGGCACCCCTAGAAATTATTATGAACAAAATGTAACAGAATTTTTTTTTCCATTTATATGTTACTTTTTTTAAGTTGAAAAGAGTGTTTAGGAACTTTCAAGCAGTAATCCATGACTTCCTGTTTCACTGGGGTATAAATATGAGGTGAGACAGAGGCCATATTCCCTTGGGAAAGATAAGAGAACACACAAATCAAATGCCCATATCTACCGTTAGAGCAATACTTAAAAAGTTCAAAGCAACTGGAACTGTTAAAAACTTGCCTGGAAGAGGACCCAAGTTTATTTTGCCCCCACGCACAGTCACAAACATAAGAGCCTGGAGTTTATTAAACGCTACTGGAACTTTGACTGCAACTGTGTTCTATGGTCAGATGAAACGAAAATTGAGCTTTTCGGCAACTAAAGCTCAAGATGGGTTTGGCGTAAAAAGAAGGATGGCTATAACGAAAATAACCTGATCCCCACTGTTAAGTATGGTGGAGGTTCCGTGATGTTGTGGGGTTGTTTTTCCTCCAAAGGCCCTGGGAACCTAGGGTACATGGCATCATGAACTCCATGAAATAGGAGGAAATTTTAAATCTGAATATGGCTGCCTCTGCCAGGAAACTAAAACTGGGTCATCGTTGGATCTTTCAGCAGGACAATGATCCAAAACATACATCCAAATCAACACAAAAATGGTTAACTGAACACAAAATCAAGCTTCTGCCATGGCCATCTCAGTCCCCTGACCTAAACCTCACTGAAAACCTGTGGGCTGAGCTGAAGAGGAGAGTGCACAAGAGAGGACCTAGGACTCTGGATGATCTGGAGAGATTCTGTGAAGAGGAATGGTCTCAGATTCCTTGCTCTGTATTCTCCAACCTTATTAGATGTTACGGGAGAAGGCACAGTGATGTTTTATTGGCAAAGGGAGGTTGTACAAAGTATTAAATGCAGGGTGCCAATAATTGTGGTACAGTTTTGTTAAAAATAACTATTTCTTAATGAGGGATTTTCTTTCTCAGAATAAATTTACTTAAATTAACAGATGGATTTTTCTCATTTTTTCAGTGTGAGATTAAGATAATTCACCAAACGGTAACTTTTTTATAACCCTTTTTACTCATCTTTACCAGGAGTGCCAATAATTGTGGAGGGTACTGTATCTATGATGACAAAGTTTGTTTGAGGCATCTTCTTCACATGACACAGAAGCTATTAAAATGGATGATCTGGAGAGATTCTGTGAAGAGGAATGGTCTCAGATTCCTTGCTCTGTATTCTCCAACCTTATTAGATGTTACGGGAGAAGGCACAGTGATGTTTTATTGACAAAGGGAGGTTGTACAAAGTATTAAATGCAGGATGCCAATAATTGTGGTACAGTTTTGTTAAAAATAACTATTTCTTAATGAGGGATTTTTTTTCTCCAGAATAAATTTACTTAAATTAACGATTGCATTTTTCTCATTTTTTCAGTGTGAGATTAAGATAATACACCAAACGGTGACTTTTTTATAACCCTTTTTACTCATCTTTACCAGGAGTGCCAATAATTGTGGTAAATAGTAGCTATTAAAATTGTAGTGCTTTCATTTTGAATAAAAATTCATAAATTTTTACAAAAGGAAAATATCAAGAATCATGTTGTAAATTTGAGCAATAATATCTTTAACAACAGTAAAGTTAGTTTGAGGCGTCTTAGTCACATGTCACAGAACTATTGAAATTTTAGTGTTTTTATTTTATTTTTAAATGAATTTATAATTTACAAAAACAAAATTAGATAAATCAAAGGTCGTAAATTTGAGCAATAATGTCTCTGACACTTTGGTTTGAGGTGTTGCTGTCACATGTCACGGAAGCTATTGACATTTTAGTGCTTTTATTTAGAAGAAATATTCAATTAAAATTTACAAAAGGAACGTTTGAAAAATAATCAGTTGTAAATTTGAGCTATACCGTCTCTGACAACAGGCAACTTGGTTTGAGGTGTCATGGTCACATGATACAGAAGCTATTGACATTTTAGTCATTTTATTTTAAAGAAAAATTCCTTTAAAATTTACAATGGGAAATTGGAAAAATTATTGGTTGTACATTTGAGCAATAATGTTTTGGACAACAGTAAAGTTGGTTTGAGGTGTCACAGAAGCTATTGAAATTTTAGTGCTTTTATTTTGAAGAAAAATTTAAAAAAGGAAAATTAGAAAAATAATCAGTTGTAGATTTGAGCTATAACATCTTTGACAACAGTAAAGTTGGTTTGAGGCATCTTAGTCACATGTCACAGAAGCTATTGAAATTTTAGTGCTTTTATTTTGAATAGAAATAAATTTAAAATTCACAAAGGGAAAATTGGAAAAAAGCATTGCTTGTACATTGGAGAAGTAATGTATCTGACAACATTAAAGTTGGTTTGAGGTATCTTAGTCACATGTCACAGAAGCTATTGAAGCTATTTCACTTCTCAAAACTTCACTTCTTCACTTTTCACTTCACTTCTAACCTGTTTTACACTTCTCAAAATTGTTGTAGCAAATACATATGTAGCTTAAGAAATAACTATGTTGTGGTCTCAGTAATGTTAAAGTTAGCACACTGAAATCTCAAAAAAAAAGAAAATTGTTGATGTTTATTTCGCTGGAAGCGAAAGAGGCATGTCGCCAGATCAAGTCAAATTTAACATTGTATATTGCCCGCTCGATGCTGGGTAGTGATGTAATAGAATCGGTTGACATTTTAGTTATATGCATTAACGTTACAAAACATCTTTTGTTTGTCTTTTTTTATTTATACTGGGATTTTATTGTTGTGTCTCAGTGCAATATAGCGCATGCTACGCTGTACCGGTAACGTTACTATTTGAAAGACGTGGGTCTCTGAGATTAACGTTGGAATTATTATGTGAACGGATCTTCTTTAGTTCAGTGGCTCATACATACATTTTTATTTAGCTATTGTTTGTTTTGTTAGAGGATGTGACCTGAATATTAACTAGCTTTCATGCCAACCCAGGCCTGAGAAAATTTACACTATTCAATCTTCATTTTTTTCAGCTGTAGATGTTTTTAAAGGCTGAAATCTTGGTGGATGATTATTTTAATAACAAGGAGTAGTGTCAAATAAAGAAAACCATGTTTTAATCACAGTTGGCAATCCCTTTAAAACTTGCAGTGAGGCATAAATCAATTAATTCTTAATGTAATGTGAATCTCTGCCATTTGTCATTCAATGCTTCTCCATTTTCCATTTGATGCCATGCTTTCATTCAATTCGACAGTTGCCTTTTCACTTTGATGTGTATGCAATTACTTTGAAGCCTGCCTTGCATCTGCCAATCAAAGACTCCTCCCCATCTGCGTCATTTCCATTCCCAAACTACTTTGTAGTAGCTACAAACTATATTGAGGTAACTAAAAAAGGTTTCCATTCCAACAAAGGAAAACATTTTAAAATATCACTTCACTTCTCTTCTTATTTGAATTAAAAGATGTGTCAGACTGTTGGATTGCGTATCCAACTGAAGCACTTATGGCAGGGGTGTGCCTCACTATCCAGAATCAAGTCCTGACTGATTTCTGCAAGGCACAAACATTTGGAAAGTATATACATTATACAATATACATTTTGGAGTATATTTCACTATGACAAGACAGAGCTCCTCTTCATGCCGTACAAGACCTCCCCACTACATGACCTCTCCATCACCGTTGACGGGACCGTGGTGGCTGCCTCCCGCTCTGCAAGGAACCTGGGGGTGGTCCTGGACGACCGGCTGGACTTCAAAGAACACATCAGGGCGACGGCTCGGTCCTGCAGGTTCCTCCTGTACAACATCGGGAGGATTCGACCGTACCTGACCACCTACTCCACCCAGCTTCTTGTCCAGACCATGGTCATCTCATGCCTGGACTACTGCAACTCCCTGCTCGCAAGCCTACCAGCCTGCACCATTCTGCCTCTTCAACTGATCCAGAATGCAGCTGCCCGGCTTGTGTTCAACCTCCCGAAATTTTCCCATGTAACCCCCCTGCTGAGGTCACTCCACTGGCTGCCAGTTGCAGCCAGGATCAGGTTCAAAGTTCTGTCCCTGGCCTACACTGCAGCCAATAGGACAGGCCCCGCCTACCTGCAGGACTTAATCCAGAACTATGTTCCTGCTCGACCACTTCGCTCTTCTACAGCAGGGCGACTGGCACTTCCCCCCCTCCGTGTCAAAGGCTCTCGCTCATCCCGACTGTGGAGTTTTTCCACCTTAGCTCCTCAGTGGTGGAATTAACTTCCCATTCCCCTACGTTCTACTCCAACCTTGCCTGCATTCCGTCGAGGCCTGAAGACACACCTCTTCAGACTCCACCTTGACTGGTATTCTAACCTAGGAATTTCAGAATGAAAAGTAGTGACGGCTGGTGTTTCGGAGGGTTGGTATGCTAGTCTGAGCTCTCCCAAATTGATGGAGGCCCTTGCAGTGAACAGGCTTACAATTGTGATCAGTCCAAATTAGAATAACTGCAAGGGGCATTGACTAGTTATTTTCTTATTGTTTTATTGTACTTATACCGTATGGCTGCAACTGTACTGTCAGCCTGAAAGAGTCAAGGAGATGACCTCATATTTCAGAGGTTAAATTAGGTTTGCCTTATTTAAACAGTAACAGTGTCTCAGTCCCCCACATACACATTTACACTACTCGTGTTTAATATGGGTCAAAAGGCCCTATTTATATATGGTTGCCTTTACCTTTTAGAGTAAAATATGCACACGTATGTATCCCTTACACTATTCTGAGACTATTCGTCCTTGTTCATCATGTTTACAGACTGACAGTCTTTGTTTCTGCAAGAGCACATGGCACAACTACTGCGCTTGTAGTTGTTTGTGCTTAAAACACGAATCAGGGAAAATGTACCGAATCGACTTTCAATTGATTTATCATCCAACGATGATCGTGATCCCGCTCCCCTTAATGTTCCATCACTAATGTGACCGCTACGGCTACTTGTCTCGTAACCTCACAAACCGCAATATAAGCACAGACCATTAAGTCCATGATTTATACAGAACATGAACATGTCACAGGGGGTCACCATGAGGGGTAGATGAAAGCCCCTCTCCTTCACATGGTGGAGTGAACTGAACAGGTCTCTATTTAAAAATTAAAAAAATGCCCTGCCAGCACCATTTAAAGTTGACAGGGTGAAACTGATGGGCAGTATTCATTTCACAGTGATTTGAATTATTTCCTGAAATCATTATTTAGTCTCAGTGAATCAAATTGCTAGGCATTTAACTGTGCAGAGTATTTGACACTGTGCAGAGTATTTGAATTGCTTCAGTACAATGTATTATATTGGAAAAAGGAAAGACTGTGTAAGTCCTTCTGGATAAAAACATCTGCTAAATGCCTAAAATGCAAAGTGCATCCATGCATTGGTGCCAAACAGGAAGTAACCAGCTATGTAAAGAAATGATGCTTCTTAGTTCCAGTTTGGCACAAATGTGGATATGTCAGAGACCGTTTCAACTCTGGTTTATTAACCTTGTGGGCACTGAGGAAGCTGCAGTCACTCCATGAGGTGAAACACCAAAAACTTGAAATGGCTTCTGGTAAAATTCGGCAAAGAGGGATAAGAGCTCTCATCTCATCATGCAGATTGCGTAGAATGGAAAGAAAGAAAGAAAGAAAGAAAGCCCTCTTTAAATTGACTCTGGGTAGTTGGATGGGGCCCAAATACTATCTGAGAGTCAGTACAGAAGGATGGTACAGATACAGAATGTTCCTTTGGACCATTCGATGCACTGGAATTTCATTGTAGCTTGTTCAAAGGCACTGTTTTCATTCCTAAATCTATAGCTTTTACTCTAAAAGCTTGGTGTACTTGGTGTGGCCTTGTTAAACTTAGAATGGAGGGGGCTACCATATTCTTTCTGATATGAACCAATAATTAGCTTGACCAGGTTATTTTGATTGGTCACATCTCTCAGGCCCCTCAACTCCTACAGTCACAGCCCAGTCACTGTCTATCTTCTGTAGGCTATTTTGGTTAAGCAAATCCTAAACCCTAATACTTTATTCTTGGTTGAATAACCCTATTTATGCTACATTTAATGCAACACACTCAAATTAATTTGCTAATTAAAGCACTACATCCCCAGTCTCCTTCTTTCACCTACTATAGTGCTTAACATTATGTTGTAGGCTGGTGTAATTGCTACTGCTATCAGATTTAATTCTGATGACTTGGCATCGTCTCTGCTATTAGGCTAACAGTTCTGTATGCACTTTTGTAAGTCGCTAAAGATAGGAATAGGGAAGCACTGTTGTTGGAGTTGGGCAGGGGTTCAAAAATATTTCAGGAAATTTGAATAAAGTCACAGATGCATTTCATGATAGCAAACCATTCCGTATTTCCAAGAGTTTTTATTGTTTACGGGAGTGCAGGAGCCAAGGCGTAAATCCAAGATACTCCTGGAACTTGCAGACAACTTAGCCTGCCTAGCATGATAAATGTAATGGGAGGGGTCTGTCTTTACAGAGCTCTCACCAAGACAGTCTTTGTGCATTTGCTTATTCTCGTGATTCTTTCAAATTGCAAATCGTCAGGCATTCAAACCCTTGTAATGTGTAAAATGACGAGTGAAAATATGCTCAAAGAAATGGGATCTTTTTTAGTTACAACCATGAGGGTAGTTTGCTCCCTTTAAAAAATATCTGACAACTTATTATCCATTCAAATGCACACACACATACACACACACACACGAGACTCAATCTGAACCAGATTTTACATTAAGATACATTATCTATGTAATGAAATATGTTTGTCATGGAAAAATAAACAATTTGTACAAAGTTTTTGGATATACTCATTTTCACCAGGGAGGTTCATTCTCAAAGGCAGAGTCAAGGCGAGAGTGAATCCAAGTGGATGTTCATCCAGAAAAGGACACACAGGGTTTTAACCTGGAGGTTTCACATGAGAGGCCACATCACAAGTCTACTGGGTTCTTGAACAGTGCCCAAGAGTGAGTACGCTACCTTACCAGATCAAAGAGTGCCAAGGCACAGACAGAAAGGGGTGAATAGAGATGAATAGATAATTTTTGTGAGCGAATCATTGCTGAAAGACTTTGGGTCAGTTATGGGGGAAAATAACAGTCGTAGAAAAAACCAAAGATAAATGTTTGGGTTTCTTTGATTGCCTAGACAGGACATGAAGGCTAAGAAGGTCCACAGCAATGGAGGAAGTATCAAACATTTAAAATATCCAGTGGTTTATCTGTCAAGTCACTTATTCCCTCCTCAAGCACCACCTTTTTAGAACACATGCCCGAAAATGAAATGGTTACATTTCTCAAACCTCTTTGACTACATGCATAATTCTGGTCTTGTCTGTAAGGTAAACCCTAGGAGTTTACTGTATTTTAGAGTCAGAATTACTCTAAGTATTACTGGGATAAGGATACCGGCTTTAGCGTGATTTGTGTAGTCTGTGGATTTCGAGAACACAGTGGGCTTCATTTATGAAACGTAAGCAGAACGAATTTGTACGTAAATCGTTCGTATTACCAATTTTGTCTGTATTTTGGCATTCATCAATATTTTTGTATCTGAGATTTGCTCGTATGTACAAACTTTAAACCTGCTCAGGACCATGGCACCACGCGTACCTCATACGTAAATTCAAAATGCCACTAAATTTAGCTTCTGAATATCAATTTGAATGTGAATTTATTTTTATTTTCTGTTAAATTCACATGACAAAATGTAGCCTCTGAAATGCACAATGCAAACATAGCTAATAAATTACGATTTTAAAGGGCAAGGCCGAAAACCAATATTGAATGCCCGTGACCTTTGATTCCTCAAGACGGCACTGCATTAAAAACGGACATGCTTCTGTAATGAATATAACCACATGGGCTCGGGAATACTTTGGAAGACAGTTGTCAGTAAACACAGTTTGTCACTGCATCCACCAATGCAAGTTAAGACTCTACTACGCAAAGCGTAAGCCATATATCAACAACATCCTGAAACGGCGCTGACTTCTCTGGGCTCGAGCTGAGATGGACTGACGCAAAGTGGAAACGTGTGCTGTGGTCTGACGAGTCCACCTTTCAAATTGTTTTTGTAAATAATGGACGTTGCGTTCTCCAGGCCAAAGAGGAAAAGGACCATCCCGATTGTTACCAACACAAGGTTCAAAAGCCAGCGTCTGTCATAGTATAGCAGTGTATTAGTGCCCATGGAATGGGTAACTTGCACATCTGTGAAGGCACCATTAACGCTGAAGGGTACATATGCATTTTGGAGCAACATATGCTGCCATCTAGACAATGTCTTTTTCAGGGATGTCCCTTCTTATTTCAGCCAGACAATGCCAAGCTACATTCTGTACATGTTACTACAGTGTGGCTTTGTAGTCAAGAGAGTGTGGGGTGCTAGACTGGCCTGCCTGCACTCCAGAGCTTTCTCCCATTGAAAATGTGTGCCGCATTATGAAGCGCAAAATATGACAATGGAGACCCCAGACTGTTGAGCAGCTGAAGTATTATATCAAGCAAGAATGGGAAAAAAATTCTGCTTTCAAAACTGAGTAGCTAATATCCTACATCATTGCAGGACCCCTACCCATCTATCATGCTGTCGTTGAATCAAGTCTGGTTTAACCCAAGTAGAACCTAGCCTTCTGAGGCTGACTAATGTTTATGGGTGGTATCACATTCATAACCTATAGCAGCAAAGGCTGTTACTTGCTTTTGTTAATGTGTTAGGCCTAGTTTGCCTAGCTAGTCCAAAATGAAGAGAAAATATTTGAGTGTTGCTCAAAAAGATGACTAGCCTGAAACAAAATGCGGCTGAATAAAATGAAGCCACCCAAAATACCATCACTCTGGTCACTGTTATATCAAGTCGGAGAGTGAGTAGTCCCCTGTGTGGTTTATTTTGCAAGATGATGGGTAAAATGGCTTCCAGTGGTGCCAAATAACGCCGCAAAATATTATCTGATCAAGCTAAAGCTAGAATAGCACAGATAATGTCATTATTCCTACCAGGAAGAGACGGCGAAGATTCCAAATGTACTGAGGAAAAGCAATTGCAGATAGCTAGTACCTCCGCTGCAGCAGCTTGCAGCCTCCCGACAGATTCAGGCTGTCCTCAGCATTTCCTATACATTTAGCGTCACGGTTTCACCGGTTGCCATTCTTTTTCGGCAGAGGTTGTTTTTCGCAGCTTCGGTCCGGAGTACTTGCTGGGGTTTTTCCACCACTCATAGCCTTCACCTGTTCAGCTGTTCCGCTGGCTACTTAAGCCCTGCGTCTTCTGGTCTCGGTGCTTCCGTGTTGTCATTGTTCTCTGCCACGAAGCCGGTAATAGGTCTAGGTACTAAGCACTAAGCGACCACTTCATTTTAAAGTTCTGCTTTAATTTAACGTGGGACTTTCTTTAGTTGCGTTAGAGTTCCTTTATAGGATTTTGGTTTTCTCTTCTGCACTTTCTGTTCCTCGTTCTGGTCCCTTACTGTTCTCTCTGAGACAGTTGCCTGTATTACCTCTTTTCTTTACTTCTCTTATTGTGTTCTCTCGTATTGAGAACGAGAAGTAATTATTTCCTTTTCTTTTTACTACTCGAACCTACAAGTTTTTTCGTCCAATTGTCTGGGTCACTTTTATTTATCCTCTGTTTCTATTACCTCCGTCAGTGCTCTCTTGTATTGAGAGCGAGAGGTAACTCTCTCCTTTTCTGTCTATCACTCGAACCTACGAGTTTTTTCACACAATTGTCTGGGTCGCTATTATTTATCTTCTGTTTCTGTTACCTCTGTCAGTGCTCTCTCTTATTGAGAGTGAGAGGTATTCTCTCCTTTCCTCATCTCTGCTCGAGCCTTGAGCCTTCGCCCACTTTCTTTGGGTTGATTCTCTTTTGGCTCTACTTCGGGAGTTTTTATTTCCTATTTTTTATTTTTTCCTGTTCCTTTCGCGGAAAACCTTTCCGCTCTTGTGGTTATTCCACTACGTGGATAACTTTTAGATTCCCATCTGTCATGTCTGGTCCTCCGAACCCGACTCCCCGTCATAGTTAGGGCCTGATTTACTAAAATTTACTAAACTTTTAGCACACGCAAAACTAATAATACAACCAATGATTGGTGCAAAACAAATACCATGACCAATCATTTGTCATAGTATTGGTTTTGCATGTGCTAAAAGGTTTTGCACACGCTAAAGGTCTTAGGAAATCAGAAATCTTTCCGTAACACAGTGAGGCCAGAATTTAAGGAGAATAAGACAGGCTCAATTAAAGATCTAGCTGAACTACTGTATTTAAAGCACCAGTCCCTTCTGCCCATTTTCCTGATGTTTCCACGGCATTTGAGTTCTTTTTAAGAATTCCTGTGAGTGTGGCTTCTGCAGAAAGATTATTTTCAATACTGAGACTACCTTACAAGCAACGTGATGCAGCCACTAGGCTACTACTAGTAGTTTAGCAGTACTAGTAGACAAGTAGCAAGACAGGACCAAAAAAGGAAAACTGCATCAGAGAAACTGCGCTATGCCAGCGTATGCAAACACCAGCAATTTTTATAAGAGCTCTTCTTTGTTATGATTTTGAAAGTTGTGTAATGTAGCCATAATCTGCGCCAATCATCACTTCAAGAAGTAAAGAGAATAGGCATTGCAAAAGCAATATACCATTATTAATGTTACTCTGTACATTTAGTGTTGCACTGTGTTACATAAAACATTATCAGAAGAAACCGGGGATTATGACTTTTACATATGCATAACGTTGGCCCAACAAGGCCTTGTCAGACTGTCTCTTTATTTGTCATGCATAAGCAATTTTTTACATTTTGAAAAGTTTTTTTTTAAATCTTGTTGGCTATTTAATTTATAGTGTTGGTAGGCTTTTAAAAGCTCAAAGGGATCCAAATTTATTCCTAATACATAATCTGGTTTCACATTAATATTAAAGACATACCACATTCTGCATTAGTCCAATGATCCCAAAGTGTTTCAGTAGAACAGAGAGTTGAACTGCTCTGAAAATATGTGGATGAACGTTGATGCGTAATCATTGAGTAAAGCACCCATTTAGACTTAAAAACACAACAGTGTAATGTGGAAACTTGCAACTAACTGCCGGGTTTCACAATGACATTTCAAAGGATTGAGGGATTTAATTAATTTTGAAAAGGCCACAACTTCCAGTACATTACATTCTTGGTTTGTAGGCCATGGTCCCTGGCTAAAGCTTATTGGTATTCTCTAAGACCAGGCAGCAGTGAGAGACTCATGATTCCCAGCAGAATTAATTAAAAGCCCAAAATGCTCAGCATTAAAGGGGAAACTGTGGACATAAAGTGGAAATGCTTGATTCACCAACCAACTTATTTTCATATTCAGTCACAAATACATTCTGTGTATGAATAAACGAGGCAAGGCTGCTTATGAGTTTTAAACGTTTGATGGCAGACCTGAAAAAAGGAATAGCATGTGATGTAAGTACCCGTGTACTGTGTGTAACCTACATTACAGTTGTTATCCACGATGGACTGATGTTTGTTCTTAAGTTTGTTTTACAGTAGTCTCCCTTGACCTTTGCTGGGTTTTCATAATTGTGTGTATATATAGGCCAACTGTTAATAATTCTCATGTATACTTTATTATCTTCATAGTTCCTATACATCCGCTGTCCTTTAAATAGTGGTACCCCGGAGTGCCCTGTGGAACCTGAATGGTTAAAACAAAACATTTATTATTAATTCTTAACTACTTACATGACGTAGGACTCAGATAGTTGGGTTTGCATTGGATAATTTTGTGTCAATTCATTGTAGCTACATCCACAGAACAAACTTACAACCTTAATTAGGCTATTAACCTACAAATGTAAAACGATGCCAAATAAAATTAGAATTCCCTCAATTAATTTAGAAATCTGCCTTTAATATTTTCCTAATATTTTATATTTCTGTTTGACTTTCTCTTCATTGGCCCTCATTTCGAGAGTAGGCAGATATGCCACTTGCCTAATTGTAACAAGCTGCCGCACTTCTAACTATAGCTTGAGTATTTGATTACATCTGATGATTTTTATTTTTAGACTAAAAACGGAATAAACGTGAAGTGGAAAATGAAAACTAAGCCAAAATGTGCAGATATTGCTGTGCAGATATTAACTACAGCACAATGCTTTATCTAAATGGCCTCATTTTGGCTATGACACCGCACTCCCGCGGCGATCGTGTATATTAGTGCCTGAAAGTAAGCGGACACTGCCTCGGTGTGTTTCTCTTGCAGCGGTCTTTTTCCGCGTGCACGGAAGAAAGAGAGAGGGAGAGAGAGAGGGGGGGGGGGGGGTGCTCGCGAGCACGAGCAGCTGTGTGGACAAGGGGGGGTAGAGAGAGAGAGAGAGAGAGAGAGAGAGAGAGAGAGAGAGAGAGAGAGAGAGAGAGAGAGAGAGAGAGAGAGAGAGAGAGAGAGAGAGAGAGAGAGAGACTCCTACCTCTGTCTGTCATCCTACTATTCCAGCGAGGTGCCACCAGGAGAGCCCAGCCTTTCAGGGTACCATTTCCAACTGATGGAGCGAAAGGAATCAACGTCCACGCCGCCGTCTCTCTTACAGAGTAGCCTAGGAGAAAATCACACGTAGCCGCGGTAGAGAACGAAAGAGTGACAGCGTTTTTGCACGTTCTTACTTCGTTTAATTACGCGTCGACAGCCTGTTGTTGTTCTTTTTTATTTGTTTTACTAACATATCGTAGCTGGATTTTCCCTCACTGGTCTCAGCAAAGATACACAGCAACAGCTTTTTCTAAAGAGTTACTTTTCCAAAAAGCAGGCATTTTCGTTTTTATTTTATTTAATCGGATTCTTGGAGGTAAGTGTGACCAGAATTCCGTATCTCTGTAAGCTAAATGGATAAATCCAGTACTTGTGATAAAATAACTTACTAGGCTATTCAATTCTACAGAGCGTTTCGGGGAGGTTGCTGATGTAAAATTGCACCAGTATGCATTACTTTACCTATTCGTAGAGTAAATCACCAAACAATGTTACTGTTATTTAATGTGTTCTATATCTGTACATTTTCGACAAGCCCATTAACGAAAAATGCTTCATGACACCGGATTGACTGGAATTGCTCGACTTTTTTAGGCTTCGCAAAAGCTAAACGTAGCATGCGTAGGCTATTAAAACAGTGAACGCTTTTGTGTAGGGCAACAAAAGTATAAAATGAAACCAAAGCCTTCAAATGTGATTTGTTAAATATACATTTGTGATAGCCTATGTTAAATTGTTGCCATACGACAAACACAGCAATTGATAAAAATCAGTGTAACGTAACAGGTTGCGGCTAAAGGAAACGACCAAAATGTTTGCAAGAATCGCCAGAGTTCTTCTGTAGTTCTGACTCAACAGGTACCGAACCTCTTTTAGAAACCCCCATCTCAGCGCTCTTGGCTCTTTTACTTATTGTGTGTGTGTGTGTGTGTGTGTGTGTGTGTGTGTGTGTGTGTGTGTGTGTGTGTGTATATATATATACCAAATGCTACGGATTTATAAGGTTACGGATTTAATATCACCATATGAAAG
This sequence comes from Synaphobranchus kaupii, assembly GCA_029718625.1. Taxonomy (NCBI): domain Eukaryota; kingdom Metazoa; phylum Chordata; class Actinopteri; order Anguilliformes; family Synaphobranchidae; genus Synaphobranchus; species Synaphobranchus kaupii. The sequence goes on along the minus strand of CM056378.1, from coordinate 94,572,908 downwards.
GTTCCCATCTTTTATAAGTAACATTCTACGGCATTAAATTATCTGCATATCCAGGTAGACGGTTTGCTGAAATGATATTGGTGTATATTTTTGATGTTACTCACTTGTATGATTTTTTTAATGTATACAATTATCTTGCTTGCACGTCTGTGAAACATGAAGTCAAAGGTTTAATAATTTATCATCATTAACTAAACATACACATGTGTATGTATCCCATATAATTTATTTGCATTGTATAGCTATGATCAGATCATGATGATAAAATGTTGTCCGAAATAAGAATAAGGTCAAAATATACAAAATATACTGTATTGGTGCTGAAACAGTTCTACGCTGTTGTTGTTGTTGTTGTTTCAACAAATGTAGGCTACATACTGTAGATCTATCTATATAATTATACACCATGTAAGGGGTATAGCTACTATGTAAATTATTGTTGGTAAAGATGGATATTCTTAAAGCAATACAGGTTTTACATCACATCGTTTTCAACAGAAATATGCTCATAATGAGTATGGCACCATTAATGTTTCTATCATTGTTATGCATTTAGGATTTTATGAGCATTTACTGTTTTACTATATATGTAGTCCATTATGAGATCATTTACTGCACTATAGCTTTTATGGTATTTGGACATTATTATGAAGAATTCCCTTTCCATGTCCAGGATTTCTGCAGTACAATTAAGCAATAGCTTTCCTAGCAATTACTGACTTAGTGGTGCAGGGTTATGTTAATATTTTAGTGTTCCGCAACATCTAGCCCCAGTTCAAACCATTTTATGACAGTCTGTGGGAGGCAGCTCTTTAACAGCCAGGATTCAGCTGGGTGACCCCTCTCTCTCTCTCTCTGTCTCTTTCTCTGTCTCCTCTCCTTGCCTTTCCTCTCCCTCTTTCTCCCCCTCTCTCTCATTCATTCTCTCTCTCCCAGATGGTTACAGATCTAAAGGCAAGCTGGTTTTGAAGGTGGTGGACTTGTTCCCCTCGCCCCGAGCCGGAGTCACCATGGCGGCGGGAGTGGCGGCATGGCTCCCCTTTGCCAGGGCTGCGGCGATTGGCTGGATGCCCGTGGCCAACCTGCCCATGCCCATCGCTCCCACCGAGAAGAACAAGCGACAGGACGAACTGATTATCCTGAACGTGAGCGGCCGACGCTTCCAGACCTGGCGGAACACCCTGGACCGCTACCCGGACACTCTGCTGGGCAGCTCAGAGAAGGAGTTCTTCTACAATGAGGAGACTAAGGAGTACTTCTTCGACAGAGACCCTGACCTTTTCCGCAACGTCCTCAACTTCTACAGGACCGGCAAGCTGCACTACCCGCGTTACGAGTGTATCTTGTCCTATGACGAGGAGCTGGCCTTCTTCGGCATCATCCCGGAGATCATCGGGGACTGCTGCTACGAAGAATACAAGGACCGGAAGCGGGAGAATGCTGAGCGGCTGTTGGATGACCAGGAGGACAACAAGGACAGCAAATTGCCCAATATGACCTTCCGTGAGACCATGTGGCGGGCCTTCGAAAACCCCCACACCAGCACCATGGCCCTGGTCTTCTACTACGTCACTGGCTTCTTCATCGCCATCTCCGTCATCACCAATGTGGTGGAGACGGTGCCATGCGGTGCCACGCCCAACCAGAAGGACATGCCTTGTGGGGAGCGCTACACGGTGGCCTTCTTCTGCATGGACACAGCCTGTGTCATGATCTTCACTGTGGAGTACCTGATGCGACTGTTCGCGGCGCCCAGCCGCTATCGCTTTATGCGCAGCGTGATGAGCATCATCGACGTGGTGGCCATCCTGCCCTACTACATCGGTCTGGTCATGACTAACAATGAGGACGTGAGCGGCGCCTTTGTCACCCTCCGGGTCTTCCGCGTTTTCCGCATCTTCAAGTTCTCGCGCCACTCGCAGGGCCTGCGCATCTTGGGCTACACGCTGAAGAGCTGCGCCTCTGAGCTGGGCTTCCTGCTCTTCTCCCTCACCATGGCCATCATCATCTTTGCCACTGTCATGTTCTACGCCGAGAAGGGCTCCACCTCCAGCAAGTTCACCAGCATCCCGGCTTCCTTCTGGTACACCATCGTCACAATGACAACGTTGGGGTAAGAATAAATCTTACCCTCCTCTACCTTCTCCTTCTCCTCCTCTGCTTCTTCGTCCACCACCTTCTTGCTGAGTGCCTCCTGTATTTTGGCTGCAAAGGCTCCTTGGAGGCTGGCTCCAGACAGGTCTTAGTGAAGCTGAAAGGTGAAAGGATGGAGGCTGGCTCCAGACAGGTCTTAGTGAACCTGAAAGGTGAACGGATGGAGGCTGGCTCCAGACAGGTCTTAGTGAAGCTGAAAGGTAAAAGGGTGGAGGCTGGCTCCAGACAGGTCTTAGTGAAGCTGAAAGGTGAAAGGGTGGAGGCTGGCTTCAGATGGGTTTTAGTGTAGCAGAAAAGTAAAAGGGTGGAGGCTGGCTCCAGACAGGTCTTAGTGAACCTCAAAGGTGAAAGGATGGAGGCTGGCTCCAGACAGGTCTTAGTGAAACTGAAAGGTGAAAGGGTGGAGGCTGGCTCCAGACAGGTCTTAGTGAAGCTGAAAGGTGAAAAGGTCTGAAGGTGATCAGAGGTTAGAGACTTAGAGTATACTACTTTTGTTATTTCTGCCCAAGAGCTGTAGATAAAGAGGATGAGGGGGAATGATTCAGGTGATGGAACCTGCCCTTTCTTCACTCTTATCTCTCTCTTTTGTGTTCTGCCCCTCTACCTCACTCGTTCCCCAGCTTTTTCTTTCTATCTCTCACTATTCCTCTATCTCTATCACACTGTCTTTCTCTTCCTCTGTCTGACCCACTGAAGTCACCAACTATGCTTTTCCCGAAGTTAAATTGGATTTTTTTTGTCCCCCCGACGTTGTGAATTCCATAGTGTTGCAAGGACCAAAGTGACGTTGGAGAAATAATTTGTTCTTGTTTGTGACCTGTAAAAACAATTAATGTAATGAAATGCAGCCAGATTGGACTGCACATCAATTCCCAGCCTGCGTTGGGTTTCTCATTTGAATTGATTTTCTTGGGCTGACTTTGTTCTTTTTCCATTACGGATCACCTTTTGTGCTTCACTTGAATTAGTGGTGCGGTAGATGGGGTGCATTGAAGTGCGCTCTGCTTTTGCATTCAGCGGCCCTCCCTGGCGTCACGTTCGCCTCCGTTTTTGTGATGTGTTTTGTGAAGTGTTTTTTTTTACTTCCATTATAAATATGCATTATTAATATGCATTATTATTAACCCTAATAATGTTTATCATAAAAGGCTTGTTTGAGGGTACCATGCGAGTCAGGCTGAGACAGCTGTTAAATTAGAGCCTCTTGCTAAATGGCAGAGCTTTAAGAGCCCAAACTGGGTCAGTATCCTTGTGGGTAGAGCGCTGCGCTGCGCTGACGCTTTAAGGTAGCGGCTTTGGACTCCGGCCAACTTTTCTCAACTCTGTATATGGAGATAAAGCAGGGATACTGTGACGGGACGGCATCCAGCACTCTGCAGAAATCGATGTATGGAGGACACTGTTGTTATTGTACATTCGCATCCGTGTTTTATTACTAGCATCCCTACATCTATTGTGGTTGAGGGTGTTTCTTTGATAGCCGTGGTGTGGAGGCAGCTCAGTGACATTGTGTGGTTTAGTGTAGTGCGCGGGTTACACACGAAGCAGCGCGACCAGCTTGCTGAGACTTGAGAAGCTGGCGGGTTCTCGTGTTGCGGTGTGTGTGTGTGCGTGCATGTCTGCGTGTGTGTGTGGTATATCTGTGTGTGTGTGTGTGTGTGTGTGGGTGGGTGGGGGGTGGGGGGGGGGGGGGGGGGGGGGGGGGGTGGAATGGGGGTGTGGCTAACATTATGTTCATGAGGCGAGGTGCTCCTCTTCATCAGTAAAACACTCAGGCAAGTGTGGGTGTCATCGTGACTAATTATGTGTCCCTCTACATCTTGCTGACTAACGCCAACCTTCACCACATCCTCAGAGCTGTTTACCTTTCCCAGGGCCCAGCTTAATAAGGTCATGGCTGCTGCTTGGTGGGGGGGTTTGTGGGGGCCTGGAGCACGTTCCACCTCCATTCCAATTCACCCGAGCGTGACGGCTGGGGTAGGGGAGGGGGAGAGCGTCTCCTCTGTGTTGGATTTGGAACCCAGGCAGTCAGATCTCAAGAGATCTGTAGACACTCCCACCTTTCAGTCTGGGAACAGCAGTAATAGGCATGCCAGGGATGTACCAGCTTAGACACGGGTCACATTCTCAGGTTTTCTCCTCTCGCTATTCAACTGCTACCTTGTGTCTTGTACATTTGAATCACCGCCTTCATCTTAGACAAATAAGTTGATGTGATAGGTTAGAAAATATTGGTTAAGTCCCAAAAAGTGGCCGGGCCCTCATTCCTTCAACTAAACTGTAGGTAAATGGCGACCCCGGATGGGCTTTAATGGCCTTTTCTCGGCGTGCGTTCTTACGCTTTTGTGTTCTTATGTTCCTCGTTAGCGCACAGAACGCAGAGCCCGTTGGTAGAGCGTCGTGCCCCGCCCCCCTCGGTGGGTGAGCGGTCGCCGTTTTACGGTAGCTTTTGAGAGAACCGTTTTGGTTTCCGGCGGGATCCCTTCACATCGCTTGCGTTTCATGTTTAATTCAGCCCTCGTATGACGCACCACCTGCCGCCGTGACTGTGCTGTTGTGTTTTTGGCACAGATGCGCGTGCTGTTAAAATAGGAGACTCCGGAGATGGATCACTCCAAGCTGAGCGAGCTCTGGGCCAGTTCATCAGCGTTCTACCTCTCCCCAGAGCTTCCACAGACATCCACAGTAACCACACACTGGTTAGTCTCCTTTATCTGCCCTCCTCTCGTCTCTCAGCCACTCTGTTGTTGTTGTTTGTTTTTTTTGGAAGGTTTTGTTCATTTGACATTAATCTCAGATGACAACAGAATGCATAATCTGCCAATTACAATGTGCAGTAATAGGATTTAGCTAAAAGATATTACGAGAGCAATTTAATTGAGGCGTTGAATTGCTGTGGGTTTGTTTCGGACCATTGTGTAACATGAAGCAGGCAGTCGACCATGGGCCCAGTGGTTGTTATGTGTTCCATTTGTGCTTCCTGCCTTACAGAACAGGGAAGATTATGCAGTCATGAACATGAAATCTCCTTACGAAACAATTGATTTGATTTGATGAACACGACAAGCTCCATTGGTTTTCATTGGCTGATGTCCTCACGCTGTCACAGTTTACTGGAGTTTTCTCAATACAGTTGGGTTGTTAATAAATTCAGTGGTGACCTGCGACGGTCCGGGGATTGTCCAGGCTGCCATTATTTGCCTTGACCAATAAAGTTTTAAGTCCTTTTAATGAGCAAAAATGAGGGAGAGGGGTAGGGGTTTGGGAGGGGCGGGTTGGGGTGGATAGTTGCTGTCGTAGAAACCAAGGCTTTCGCTTTGAAGTGAAGTCGACCTTTCCAAGGTTCATACATTTCCTTGACCTTTTAGAGTATACATGTTTCCTTTTGTTTTCTCGCCAATAACGATGCTGCAATACCGCCCAAGGAAAAATAGCCCCATCTGAAAGGAAGGTCATTTTACAAAAAATGAATGTGAATGAAAATGAATTTCAGTTTTCACTGCAAAAAAAATAAAAAAACTGCACATCAATTTAACGGTCTCTCGGCGCTAGTGGGATCATTTTGTTTTGAAGGAGATTGAGTTATAAGCGACACTCTTTCAATGTTTGTTTTCCTTTTATGAATCTTCAAGGCTGTCGTCTGCATTTATGCAAAGGAACGCTCGCTGCAGGCACCCCCTAAATTTCCACATGCTCTGGACTGAGTTGTCGCTGTCCAGCCGGAACATTGAGATTTATCCGACTGAACATCCCCCATAAGCAAGCGCACATAAAACGTCTTGGGAATAATTCATTTTTCCATAAAGAGCTGTTTATATAGCTGTTTATATCGATGGCCCCTCCCCCCTTGTGCCTCATGTAGTGAAGTTGCCCCCATGCTATGCTGCTGTTAACTGTGGCCGAATGTCAGTTTGATATGTTTACAGGTGCCGGCCCATCTGATGTTGGCAGAGAATGCCCTAAAGGTGGAAAGCAGATGTGTTTACACAGCTATAGAATCTGTTTAGAACAAGCTCCTGCTCGCACTACGGTGGTGAGCTGGCGGGAAGCCTTTTTTTTAAAAGTCTGCCACTTTATGTACATGAAACTGGTCATTTTAACATGGCTTTACCGTATTTTCCTACGAGAAAGTACCCCTTCTGGAAAACCTTTCAGTCTTTCTGTAATGCATTGCACCAGGTATTTGCAGCACTGCTGAAAAAGGCTTGGGAAATAGAAATGGATCTGTTGACCTTAAAATCAATCTGATAATCTGAACACATCCCTTCCAACAAAAATTCTGCATATTGAAATTTGTATTTAATTTAGCAACAATGATTTTGTCATCCTATTATTAAAAGGCAGGATAGCCTCAAACCAGGCGACATAACGGGTAATTATTAACCTAGCTGTTGTGTAAGTGATTTTAATTAGCCGTCCAATAAAGGCAAAGAAAGTAATTAGCGGAAGATGAAAAAAAAAACACTCCCGGAATGTCTTTTTGACTTTGTTACAAATGTGTCATTGCCCGAGTGGCAATGATTCAATAAGCTTTTAAGAAATGCACATTCGGTTAATCAGCACTTCTCACATTTGCTTTCTGCCCCTTGTGCATCGTAGCTTTCCTCTCCTGTAAACAATGGCATCCAGCGAGCGCTCGCACACAGAGGCCGCTCTGAGCATTAATCATCGCGGACGTCGCTTATCACTTTTATGACCGTCGTGGCGGTCTCCGTGTAGTCTTGCCGCTATCATTAAAAATATTCTTTTCTTGACGTCGATGGATTATTACAGGCGCTAAACTACAATTGATTTATTGTAATTAGGGAGCTGTGGGAAAGGTCTATATCGGCCTTTTCCTGTGTGACATGGACTCGGTGGTCTACGGGCTTCGTTTGATTGAGGTGTCCCCCTCGTCAAAACCACGATTCCTTTCAGGCTGTTCGTTGAGGACATGGGGAAACGCTAGGAGCTTTGTGTTTCTTTTAAGCCCGGTACATCTTGCACTTTTGTTACGCGTCAGCTGAGATGACCCTTTCTGAGAGAATAATGGAAGAGAAAAAATGAACTGTTATCGGCCGGCAGCGCGGGGAAGGGGACGGTAGCAGGACAAATGTGTCTATGGAGTCCAGAGTCCCTCCAGTCTGAGTTGTGCGACCTTTATGACGCGCAGATCTGACACGCTCTGGGAAGCGGACCGCTGTTGCCGCCCGTGTCGGAGGAGAGACGAATTGTCTTGCGCTGCTCCCACCGACCCACCCCCTACCTCAATTCTAAATATCTATTAGCGCATTGGAGCACGATCTGCCCGTGACCTCTCATAGGTTACAGAGATGGAGTGGTAAACGGCAGTGGTAGGGTGTCATAGGGTGGGGGGGGTGGGGGGGGGGCTGGTCACACTGGCAGCTTCATGCCTTGCACCCAACGGACCAGGTTTGTGGGGGAGGGGGGGGCCTGTGTGTGATTGCGCGTGAAAAGGTGCGATCAATGGAGATCAGCGGCGCGTCAGGAACGTTCCCGCCCCAAAGGTGATGACTATCGATCGGGGTTATAATTACAGCCGGGCTCTTAAGTCAGAGCAACAGAGGAGCCGCTGTCTCTGTGGACAGGCGCCAGCTAATGATCACGTCTGGGAGAGCGTGACGGATGAATCGCGGTGCTCTGTCAGGGCGGGGGCAGGGGACGGAGGGAGTGGCCTGTCTGTCACCCTCCATCACGCTCGGTAAGCCCATCTTGGGATCAAGGGTCACCCGAGTTTTTGTCATCATTCATCTGCGCAGAGGACTCCTGGGAAACTTGCTGTACGCAGCTTACATTTCACTTACTAAGCATTTATTTACACGTGTGAATATTTACGGAAGCTGCAGTATTCAGGTTAATCATCTCGCTCAAGGGCGGGAATCGAATCTGCAACACCACACAGCTTGTGGAAGACACTTGATGTTAAATGCATAAGCATTGCGCTGATAACTTTGCCCCCCACATATGCGATTGTACTGGGGTAACCACAGTGTCAATGTCCTGCCTTTCTGGTCCCCGAAAAGGCCCTTCTGCTTTGTGTGGTTTTGCACCCCCTCCCCGTGTGTCCATGGTTATGATGTTGCCACCACAACCCCCCAATTCACCCCCCGCCCATCACTCTTTCGTCTCCCTTCCCTGGTTTCTGATCCCACTAACTCACTCATTTGCCTTGAGCTCCCATGACAGGGGGCCTTATGAAGGCCAGCAATGGAGAACTTCCTGCTGTATCACAGAGCTGACAAATTGACTGACATCGCACACCCCTCTCCCGCCCTCCCGCATTAGATCACCCGCAAAGAGGGTCTATCCGGCAGGAAAGGCGAGGGGGGGTGGGGGCGAAAGGCAGCTGTTTGTCTCCTCTCAAGGCCAACTCAGACAAAAGATTTGCGTCGCGACAAAACCGTTTTAGAATGTTGCAGAGAGGAATTGCAGTGGTGTGAACTACCCCGTCTGATGCCGGCGCTTGGCTGTTGCCGATGATTCATCGTGTCTAATCGCAGGTTGCGAGTTTTAGAACGTCAGTGCTGTAGTTACGTTTGTCTAGCCACTCGGGCGTGCAGTACAGTGTAAACACAGTGATGACAGAGTTTTGGACTGAGGAGAGAGAGGACCTCCTGATTCAGCTGTTCGAGGAGCAGTATTTATGACATGAGTTTAAAAACATACTGTGCATACGCTCCGTGTACCAGGTGCAGAAGCACTCATGGCCGGCTCCAAGGTCTGGATCCTCGGCTCATTTTTACGAAGGCTTGCTTTTATTAGCAATGCTGCTGCTAGAGCAAGCATTTCACTATCGCTAGTACTTTCGCCCATTTTTGCCATTTTGACCTGGATATTAGCCAGAGGAGTATTGTAACTATAAACAAGAAAGTGCAGAGGATCGTTGCTGTGGTTAACATAAACAATGTCTCATCTCATCGCTTTGATGTGAACAGGTCAGTTTTAGGACGTTGGAAACCATGATTTTTGAGATTATTTTGCGGAGTCACCAGTTGCAGCTTGTCTCTTTGTGAATCTTTGTGAGCCTTCAGTTCCCTCTCCCTGTCCGGCTGCCCCCTACCCCCACCCCCAACCCCACACGGTGGCCGGGTGCTTCGTTGATGTCATTCCCTGAAATTTCACGCTGTGTACAGAGGCAAAAAAATAGGTACAGGCCCCTCTGGTCTCGCTCTCCCGTGGTTAATTCCACGCTGCTTGATTATCGGGCGAGCACGATTCAACCGTGGTGCATTGGATCATGGGAGCACCCACAATCCTCCAAATTAAACCTCTCCGACACCTGATTAGGGGCCAAGCCGTGTCTGCTGGGGCTCCACACTTAACCTGCTTAGGAACAGATGGATTAGTCTTTATGCACAAAGTGCCTAATGCAGTGCAGAGGCAGGGCTTTCAGGAAACATTGCTCCCTGTGGGCTTTTTTGAACTCCAGTCGCTTCACGAAAAAATCGCAGTTGGAAGGTTTTTCAGGGGGAAAAAACAAATGTTGAGTAGTTTAGCTCTTAAAGCACATCATTCGCTACGGTGCACCCTGGCCTCCAATCTCTTCCCTGTATCCAGGTTACAGCAGAGCTTTCGGTAAGCTGCCTCTGAATTTCCAGAATTTTCCCTGCGGGTGAGGGGATTCAGCAAAAATTTTTTGGACGAAACAAAAAAAAACGGTTCGTTCAGCGACGTGTGCTCTTTGAGTGAGAACCGTCGTTGATGTTGTGCATTAAAGTGGCATGCTGATGCGGGCCTGCCAGTTTGTTTCCCGCAACATCGGCAAGAGAGTGAGGAGAGAAGGGAGTCATGCGGAATACATCCAATTGGAATTCCATCAGCATAGACCGGGGAGCGACAGCTAATCGCACAAATTCCATTTCAAACGTCTGACGGCAGCCGTCTAAGAATGTTCTCTCGCCTGCAGATTTTGAACCGTGCGGTATGAGGTTAAAAAACGGGGCGTGAATGTGTGTTTGCTTGTGAGACTGAATTAAATGCGGTTTTTTTCAGAAACGTTACAGGACACCGGCTGCATGTTTAATACAGCCTCCCCTCTCTGCCTATCCTGTAGCTCAGCCTCTCAGAAGCTCAGCCTGCCCAGAGCTCCGCCTCCTCGCCCATGCAGATCCACCCACTGAAGTTCCCCTCCCTAATCTCATGTGTTTCAAATCAGATGCAGCTGCAGAAGGTCACCTACCTGCAATCACTGACGCGTCATCACAATGGACCTTGAAATGGACTATTATCACCTCCCAGATCTTTACATGCCACTCTGGAGAGCTGGCTCCCTGGCGAAGAGACTTCACGCCATTGACATTGTAATTGTTTTGTGCTGCACGTGATGGCAATTTGCCTGTTGCGCCAGAAAGCACATTTTGACTGAAGTAATTGCTGTGAAAGTGCATTTGTCCTTGTTATTTTAGAGCAGAAGATAGGTGTAGATGTGTCCACCATCTTGTGCATCACCACATTAAAATATGTTTATCACTTCTGAATGTGAATACAAACAACTCTCAGTTTTTTTGAGGAAAAAACTGGCCATGGCTCTAACTAGGGATGGGCAAAACTCTAAATGTGTTTAAACGTAATTTTTTTTTCTCTAAAAAATAACTCTGTTATATTATTCCCGTCTGTATGTGCCATGTCTGTAACTTTTACGGACTGGGTGCTCCCGCGGCAGTAAAAGTACCGGTATCTTTTACCTGTTAAATGCCCTGTGAAAATAACCCCAGGTTTTAGCAGTCCCATGTGAAAATATCAAGACATTGCTTTAATTCAAAGCTAAAACATTGCCTCGCATTACAGAGTATGTTGTGTTCTATAGAACATTAACATAATGTTATTGGTAGGCTACTGCCATTCATGTTTAGACAAAATACTAGCCTATTACTTTACTCATGATAGGTCTTGTCAATTCTTGCGCTTAACTTTTCAGCTCGGCATCACATATCCTGGCTCGACATAAGCCATCAGCTTGGTGAAGCCCTCATCTTACACCAGAGATATTGGCTGTAGGCTACATTATTCGTGGTAATCATTTCGACGATCAACCTGGTCACGTGTTCTTGTCTAGTATTGTCGCACCTTTTCAAAGCGAAAGCCCTCGTTGATGTTTGGCTGCTGTCCTCACTCACTGTCACTGTCGGGTGTTTAAGTCTCACATGATTTTGCATCGTTCCAGACAGTGCTGTTGGAGTATGTTAGCTCTGTATCGAAAAGTATACATTTAACTTTATTTTCTGTAATCTGCCCAAAGTGAGACCAAATGGCGCTTTTTTCGAAGCATTTCGAGGAACGTCAGTTTGAGTTACGCCATGCACACTCATGTTATTGCGCGAGAGCCGTTCAAGGAACATAGGCTATTTCCCCTGTTAGTCCAACGTTACCTCACTGAGCCAAGATCAGCATTAATAGTCTAATTTTAAAGTGGTACTGCTGTCAAAAACCGACTTTTCTCGTTGAAAACCGATGGTTTGGGTTAGACTATGATCATACACAACAGTTTTTATCTGAAAATCTCATATTGCGTTGAAGTGGGTGTTGTCTGAGTTTCTGTGTCGGCTTACCATGTGCTGCATTTCCGGGGATTTGTGATGTCCCGAAATCCTTAGCATAAGAATAGGTGGAGTCTCGGCTAGTAAAGTGAGCAGAGAGCTCCGTGGCAGAGAGCAGGAAGGGGGCTGAGTCAGTTCACCAAGACACACCATTTCACTCATTGACCGTATGAATATTCACAATATGACCTTGTAGCATCATCGTCATATAACCACACCTACCCACGGCTCCAAGTTCAAATTGAAGCTGTAAAAAAGGCCTTAGAAAAGCGATTGCAGTATCACTTTAAATACAACCCTATGACAATCACAGTAAAAAAATAAAAAATAAAACCTTAAAATGAAATGGTTAGAAATAATTTTTAATGTTATCAATTTATCTTTTAAATTGCAATTAAACATCTAAATATTTTCCTAAACATTTAGCATTTTTGTTAACGTTTAGCGTTTTAATGGTTTGAAGTCACATCCCTAGCTCTAACTTGCTGACTGCACCAGCGATGTATACTTTTGCTCAGAACATAGAACCAAATTGTGCCTAGATGGCGTATTAGTGCTTTCTGTAGTAAATATGTGAGGGGTTTTATTGAATCGTGTCACAGTTCCCAATGAAGGACCTGAGACACTGTAGCTTTAATTTACCGTTTATGTTCTTTAGCCGTTATTACACAGTGACAAAACAAACTGTTGTCACACTCGATCTACTCAGGATTAATGGCCGCTGTGCCAGTGTGTGCACACCAGGGTTTCCTATCAGTGGCGTAACATCCCCTCTCTCCTTGTGAGAAGGGTAGCGGTGCTGAAGGCAAGTCTACGTCATCATTATCTGCATTATCAGCGCATATGGCATAATGTGAGGGTCGTGTCTGAAAAACAGGAGAGAGAAAAGAAAATGAGATCATCTACCCTGACTGCAACCCAAGCTTTCATTCGCAGAAATATTTAGGGATTACGCAAGCTAAATCGGGATTAACACTGACACAGTTGGTGACATTTTCTGTCTGTGGGAAGTATATATAAACAGACTTTTTGGGCTTAAAGAACTAATATATTTCAGCAAGCCTGCTTTTCTCTACAGCAGGCTGAGCGAAGCCGTTTTTAATTTAATTTCGGAGCCGTTCGAGACTCGGGCTAAAACTGGCACCCTTGAAGGTTTATGTTAATGAAGCCCACAGCGCTTCTTTGTACACAAAGTCATCAGGCTCCAACAAAGCTTGGATGCACCATGCCTGAAGATTGGCACAAGTTCCCCTGGTCTCTCTGCTTCCCGCTTATCCTTTTTTTCCTTTACGTCATTCTGCCCCCGCCCCCCCCCCCCCTTTCCACTCTGCCTCTTGTTCATGGCCGTTTATAAAGAAGGGGTCCGTCCTTGCCTCTGTGACTCCTCCATGCACCCTTTTTAAGACGTTATGCTCACCTTGCCGTGCTAATTGCTTGCAATAGTTGTCTGTGTACTCCTGCCACAGGGTATGCTGGGTATTCCAGACAGACTTGGTTGGAGATAAGAGGTGAGATGACACGTTAAAAGTGAAATAAATGCATGCATAAATGAATGAATGAATGAAATAATGAATAAATAAATAAATAAATAAATAAATAAATAAATAAATAAATAAATAAATAAAAGGCTAGCTGAAGTTCATAGAACCATCACAGCTGTGGCATTCTGTGCATCTGCCTTTTTGAGTATCACCGTAAACATTGGAACCAAGCCATCGTATTCAAATTGTGCTTTCATTAGGGTGAGTCAAATTAAATGTTTGTTGTTGCTGTAAAAAAAGGTTGCAGAGACCTATACCCACTGTGCAGTGAGTAGGAAGTATACAGTATGTGATTCCATTGGCTATAAACAGTGTTTTTTCTCAAGTGAACAATAATAACTAATTCACTTCACAAAACAGTGAAGTGATTATGTTTATGATTATTTATCTTATCTTCTATTTAATTAGATCAATTCAATAGAAAACTTGATTTATTTTTGTCGTGATGTCCTAGGTGGGATCAAATTAGGTAGGGAATACTATTGCTTTAAAAAAAAAACTATGAATGTAGATTCAATATTTGGAGGTCCTACCATGATCAAATTGTTGTTATTATCTAATGCGATATGTTTGTGACTACCAAGCTGAATTTATAGCAGTCGTAGCTTGGAACTGCAGTGCAGAGAATTACCATGGCCTGTTCTTTTTGTGTAACAATTTGTGAATACAGGGAGAGATAATGTACAAAGATGGGAAGCGATAATTAATGGGTAAATATGCAGAGAAACTTTGGGTTTGAGTTAAAACCCCACAGCAGTGGAGCCGCTTTTAAATCGATGCGATGCCGTTCTTTGCACTGTCCAGTCAAAAAACTGTCACTCGTTTTTGAATGCTCGCAATGTCCTGAACTCAGTGGTCACTAAAAGGCGGTAAATATTGAGAACCTCTGATTTGACCTTTATGATGGTTGTTGGTGGATAAGTGCAAAGTGTGTTGTTGCATGTTGTAATTAGGGGTGGGATCGCTTACTTGAGTACTCATATTGCGTTCTTCACATCATTCCCAAAGTCATTCAGACTTTGTATTTATTGGGAATGGTTTGAATTGCATTTTATAAACGGACTTTCTACACAGGTACCACAGGCTTATTAAACACCTGGATGATGTAATCTCAGATATTCTGAACTTCTGAGCATGTCATATTAAACGTTATGGCTTTAAATCGAATTTAACAGTTATAATTTCCAAGTCTTCTCTTCTGTAATTAATGGAATGAACACACAAGGAGAATGATACAAATTAACAATGAAACCCCTGGTAAGTGTTTGGTTGAGCGTACCAAGCATTCATAAATTAACTTAGCATGGCCTGTGGATTGACATTGGGTTAATTTTCAAATGCACTTCAACCTTGATTTGTTTTATGTGTAGGGGTCCGTCTAAGATCACTGAGTCCAAGGGAGCAACGTAAATAAATAAAAACAGTGCTACCTACTATGTACAATAAAACGGACACCATTTGTCAAGTTAAAGGGTGAGTTTTTACCGTAACAGCATCGCAGTATTGCAGGCCTAAGGTCAGATATTATGGGAATAAACTCACAGATCATTTAATGCCAAATACTGTTATTATGGTAATCACCACCAGGAAACATGAGAATTAATTTATCAAAGCCTGGCCATTGGGCTGAAAAGCTCCAAGCTACTTAAGGTTAAGGTTAGAGAAACCAATTTTGCATATGTTCTCTTTCAGAGTATTTTCAAAATAAATTGCTTTACCAGATCAATATTAGAAGGTGGAGAATAGATCTAAACCAATTTTATTTGAATTTCCTCCCTGTAAAAACATACAGCGAGTCAGTGTTTCCTTTGCAATAATTGTGTTTTACTTAGAGTTATTTTTGAGTGGATATTGGTAATGAAGGCAAGAAACACACACCTTTGGGGATATATTAAGCTTTGCTGCAGATGATAGCACTGTAGTATATAACACTAAAAGAGGCCCAAATGGCATCCTCAGTTGCAATCATCGGTCTGCAGTAATCATTGGACAGCTTAGAGCTCCCCGGAGTTTGGGCCTTATTTCACAGTAATGGCTCGGCGCTAAACCTTCCCTGTGCCCAAATGAGCTATACAGCTCACCGCACCTACAAAGGGTTAAAATGACCTTTCTCCATTTTATTCTCCCTCTAATGGCACACTCAATCAGCCCTGCTTTTCAGCATGGCATTTCAAATGCACAAAAGCCTGCTCCTTGGCCAGCATGTGTAAGTGCCACTGTGATCTTAGCCCGCGTACCTCTGTGCAGCCGAGCCATGCCATTATAGCCATTTCAGTAATGACATATACCCGAACCAGCGGGCACTGACATCAGCACAGTGAGTTTCAACAGTAACTGACAGTAACTGACCCAAGCTGGCAGAAACAGACAGTCAATGACAGCACCAGCAGACAGAAACTGGCAGTCGCAGGCACTGTTAGTCACTGACATTAGCAGGCATCGACCCTTGCGGGGACTGCCGCCCCAACAGGCATAGACGCCAAGTAGTCAGAGACACAGACAGGCACAGACGCAAACAGGCAGCCAACGGAAGGCTTTGAATCCGCCAGGCAGGGACCCCAGCAGCCACAGATGCCATTAGGGAAGTGACATCAGCGGGCGAAGGCCTCATTAGGACCACAGCGCCAGCAGGCGCATACGACACCTGTCGCAGGCACCCGACATCAGGCCCTAGTCGCCAGCTTCTCGTGAAGCCGGCCGCATGTCCAATCACTATTTAGCAGCAGATCGCCCTGGTGTTTAGATTACCCTGGGCGAAGAGCGCCAAGAGCAGAGGGATAGGGTCGCAAGAGTCTGTGAGTTTTCAAGGGACTTTGTGAGAATTATTTGGACATTTATGGGAATTGTTTGTGTCTTCCTTCCCTCAGACCCTTCTATTCTCTTTGGCATGGGTTGATATTAGTGGGCGAGGAGTTCGTAAGGGAGCTGGTGAGCAGGTTAGAGCAGCTGCCAGGCTCCCACCGCACGCCGCAGCGCGTCTCCACGTATTCCTGTGGGGCCCGCGGCGCCGGCTTCCCGTGACGAGATGCCGGTGCTGCTGCGCGCTCGGTCATCGCTCGCTCTCGCCGCGGAGCTCTCGCTCTGCCCCGCTGCTGCGCACCGCTGCGCAGTTTGCCCTTAATTTTCTGCCTCTGTGGGTAAACTGAACATAGCACGTAAACTGAACCCATTATTTTCACCCCTGTGTTATTTTCACAACGGTGTCCGCTCTAAGTACTGCGTCACCGAGGTCTGCCGCAAGCTTTAACAGCCAACTTTAGCGTGCTACCTGTGGCACATGCCCTCCTCCTGCATGCGCCCGAAAGCAGCAGCTCCTTTGCGTTAATGTGACCGTGGTAGATAAGCAACACACTTGCACACATTGTTCAGCTGACGTTCAGACCTCACCTCACTGCAGGGGTCTTTTTTTTATTTCACCTTGGCTGAACGTCCGGCTACAGATGCACGTCAAACAATTGCACGTCAAACGCAGTATACAAACGTTTTCACTGTGCCGTAAGCAGTCAGGCAGTTTGAGGATCAGCCTCATTGCGAGCAGCGGAAAGAGCAGTAGGAGCTGAGCCTCCAGGGGACTGCAACCCCCCCTGATCAGAGGACCATTTGTGCTTTTGGGGAATGACTGGCATTGTGGAGGGGGCCCAGCGCCGTGCTCCAGGACGATCCCTGGGTACTGCGTTTCATTTGTACTGCGTAAGTTGGGAATTTTGTGAATTATGTGCTGTGTGGCAATTATGAAAACATCAGTATACTCTGGCATTTTCTGCAATACATGGCATATTTTTGCACACCATTCAGTCCTCAGATTTTATATTCTGTCATTTAGGCCTATATGAGCATGTGTTCCTTTTTTGGTAACAGATGAAAGTACTTTGCTGTGAACAAAGTGAATAGCATGTTCTGTCTGTGTTGGCTTGCCAAACAGTTGGCCGCTCATTAAGAATGCGTGGGCCGCGGGTCCACTCTTCATCCAGAAACCGTCTGATGGACAGCTGTCGAGTCACGCATGCGGTTTTCGTACCCGGCACCAGCCCTCTCGCGCTCGGAGAGCGAGCGAGAGAACTCCTACGAGGCTCCAAAAGCACCGCGTTCTTAGCCAGAGGCGCAAACCAACGAAGCTCAACTAAATGCAAGAATTTTTTTTTTCAGATACCATTGACTTGTATCATTGCCCCAGGCATGTGTATTAAAAATAAATGCTCACCACAAAAACTCTTTCACTGAATGGAAACCAGAATAATTATGGTGAATGCAGAGACAGGGCTCAACTGGGCCCCATCCATTCTGTTCTGATGGACTGAAACGACGCTGCTGTCCGTGATGATTGAGGGGTAAATTAGTAAAAAATACGGAGTCTCTTTTGTGCGTTTCTGGCGAGTGTACTTTTGTTCTCCTCTCTAGGCTCGCATCCACCACCCTGTGCATTCTCAGAGCATTTCTCCTCCTGTCCAGAACATCGCTCTGTATTCCACAGCGGTAGTACAGGCGTCGACAACAAAAAGCCGCGAGCAACAGCATGCGCGCGCGTGTTACCTTGGGAACGGAACGCACAGCCTCACCTCTGGGGGGGGGGGGGGGGGGGCGGAGTGCCAAGAAGCCTTTCTAGGTACTCTCCCGAATCTCAACACATTTCCCCCTTCAGAACTGTACGGATGCGCGCAGGGTTTTCACACGCCTGTGCTGCCGTCCCACAGGACTGCAGCTCGACATTTGAGACTCTATTCCAGGTTTGAAAGGGATGCAAGTTAAGAACCGGGCTGCTATAATTAGAAGGCAGAGCCGACATACAGCTTTCACATTTAAAACGAATGTGGGAGGGCGGTAGGATACCAAAAGGCTGTCCGTCATCCGACGTCCGTCACTCAGCCTCTACCTGCAGTGCGGCTGCAGGTACATCACTTCATGTGTTCGCATACATTTGTACACCTTTGAATTTGAATGTGTGTTGGGTATTGTGTAATCTTTAAGTCGGTTTTGTTGCTCGGAGCACATGGCATTTGGAGTGAAAAGACTCCTGGGTCTTTTCCGCTGCTTTCATTTGATCCAGTTTTAATCACTCTTGCAGGCACCCTTCAGCTTAACAAAGTACTTTTTTCCTACATTTTCCAGCATTTTCTAAGTTGATGTGCCTCTCCTGAGTGATTTTTAATTCAAAATTCATATGCAGAAAATTATGCAGCTGTTCAATTTTTTAAGATAAAATTGCAGTTAAATGAAGGGGCTAGCTGCTGCTCCCTATATGGGACACCGTTCCCCCCTGTGGTCTGGAGTTCAGAGCTCAAACTTGTTAATTACCCAGAATGCCTCGCTTCCCCGCATTCAACCTCGCTTACGTCAAACCTGTGATCTGCAGCACTGGGACAAACAGTGTGGGCCCCCGTGGCACCGCTGGCCACCAGGGGGAGGTGCTGTAGCAATGAAAGGGAGAGGGTGAAGCCATGACCCCACCAAAGGAAAGACGATTACACATCATCCTGAGCGTGAGCAGCGCTCTGGCTCCAAGATGTCTGCCATTTCAGACAGCTACTGCAGTGAGAGAGAGATGGAGATAAATGGCTAAAGTGTTGCTTTTTCTACATTACTATGATACTGTTATTCTTTGCCAATTCTTCTTTTGAGAGCTATGAATGGCATGCCAATATAACACTTACAATTTAATCGAATTGGAGTGGCTGTTTAGTGTCATGGTTAAGGAACTGGGCTTGTAACATCAAGGTTTCAGGTTCAATTCCCAGGTAGGACACTGCTGTTGTACATTTGAGCATGGTACTTAACCTGGATTGCTGCAGTATACACTGCCTGGCCAAAAAGAAAGTCGCCGTTGCACCCGTCATGCATAGTGCCCGCTGTACAAGACTCTGGAGGCAGTGTTATTATCTGGGGTTGCTTCAATTGGTCAGGTCTAAGCTCAGCAACATTATGCAGCAATAAAATGAAGTCAGCTGAGTACCTGAATGTACTGAATGACCAGGTTATCCCATCAATGGGCATATTCCAGGACGACAATGCCAAGATTCATCGGGCTCAAATTGTGAAAGAGTGGTTCAGGGAGCATGAGGAATCATTTTCACACATGAATTGGCCACCAGAGTCCTGACCTTAACGCCATTGAAAGTCTTTAGGATGTGCTGGAGAAGACTTTACGGAGTGGTTCGACTCTCCCGTCGTCAATACAAGATCTCGGCCAAAAATGAATGCAACTCTGGACGGAAATAAATGTTGTGACGTTGCATAAGGTTGTCGAAACAATGCCACAACGAATGCGCGCTGTAATCAAAGCTAAAGGTGGTCCAACAAAATATTAGAGTGTGCGACTTTTTTTTGGGCCAGGCAGTGTATATCCAGCTTTATAAATGGATACTCTGTAAAAATGCAAAAAGTTCTATCACTCTGAATAAGGGCGTCTTATAAATGCCCGTAATGTAATGAATATTGAGAGAGTGACAGAAAAAGAGCAATGGAGAGAGCGTAAAAGCTAGTATTTCTATTGACCGCTTGCTATTTATTTTCTGAATAGAAGCCCCTCCCCCTAGTGTGATTGGCCACTGTACCATTCCAGCTGGTTTGTGTTGAAGGGAAATAGAATGAAAGAGGCTAGATTTAGAAGCAACTCGCCATAAAACGTCTCCAGCCAAGTGTTCTGGATAATAGGACTCCGATCTTACAAGAGACGAGTAAATTATTCAAAAGAAATGAAGATAATGACTGTTCTAACACACTATCTGCACAGCCCCAGAGTTAACTGTTGTTGGCAGTCTCTTTGGTGTGACAGGAGAGAAAATGGTAGGATAATACAGCTCACAGAGAACGTGCAAGGGGTTCGCCATCGAAAGTCACGTAACGCGTGCCTCGCTTTCTAGGAAGCCCCTGGGCTTGTACCTGTAGGTCACAGAGAGAGGAGCGGTAACAGATTAAGATCGCGATTAAATCAAGGTGATTGAATTTGTTGGCTCCCGTCTGCAATACGTCACCTGTTGACCTTTTGTTGCACGTTATTTATCTGCCCTCGGGTTCTGGCGTATAGAGCCTATGGTTTTCCTGCCCGGAGAACAGGTCTGAATCAATGTAGGAACTGTTTGTCTGTCAGCTTTTCTAAAGTCCATCTATCTAGCATCATCTTGGTCCAATCAACCCCTTTTTCTGGGTTTAATTTTAAAGTGGACAAACAAACACTCATGTACAACAATGCTGGTGTGGTAACACAATGATATATTATCAGTTGGCATCCACACCTGCTATGACACTAAGGAGAGCTTTAGAAGTCTAGGATTAGTATTAGGGCATTAATATTATCATTCTAAATGCTCGTCAAATAGATTTTTAAAAGAACAGGTGGCTATCCTATCTGCCGTTCCAAACTGCAGGTGCTGTTGTCACTGGGACTAGAGCCAGAACAGACAAAAAAAATCTAAATATTCAAAGCGTTCCCTGAATAATGTCAATGGCATTCTAAGCATCTGCCTCAAAAGGACAGTGTGATTAATGTGATAGTCATGAAATTAAATAACAGCATAAGGCCCTCTGACCTTAAGCAATAAAAACTTGAGCGGGAACTACTTGATAGGCTTGACCTCCTTTCCATTTTTATACATTTATTATTCATTTTGAGTTCAGAATACAATGGAAGTTGGTGTAGCAGGCTGCCCTATATTTGTAGGATTTGTTCCGTGTGTAAGCACTGTACCTATAAGCGTGTACTGTGGGGTGGACACTGCACGTGTGTAATTGTGAACGAGCATTAAAAGGCTGTGCAATTTCAAAACGAGCAAATTGTGTACTAAGTATGATGAATGCTGCCTATTAAAAGTCAGTCAATAGAAGTCTCCCGGGAGAGTTCCCTTTTGATGAAATGTGTGCTTATCAGATGTTTATCTCTCAAGTTGCCTGCACATTTGTAGCCTGAATTGGAACAAATACTGGCACACATAACACAGCTGGTCTAAAAATATCTGCAACGCTTCCCTGCTCCACACACACACACATACACGCATGCACGCGCACACACACACACACACACACACACACGCACACACACACACACACGCACACATACCAGACAGATGGTTATGTATGCATGAAATGCGAGAATCTTACTGCTCCAATTTTGGGGCTTCTTTTTTTAAACACCCCTCATTTGTCACTCGCCCCGGCGCACGTTACTGTGGAAACAAACCCAGGGTGTGAATGGGAATTATTCAGCGCGAAGGGCACGTTGTTAACACATGCAAAAAGTGGAAGACTCCCACAGTGGCATTACACACCCGCTACGACACTGGCGCTAGAAAAGGCGCCACCGCACAACCCCCCCACTCACCCACCCCCCCCCGCCCCTATTCAATTCGCATGGAATACTGATCCGAAAACCTGCCAACCTGCGTCACATGCCGCTAGTTCATTTTGCAGCCCTGTTTTATTACAAAGGGGGGCTGAGATAAGGGGACAGCTTCTCAATGCCAAATGTCCTGACGGCTACCGTTAGCGCCGTCTCCGTGCGGCCCGACGGGGCGAGCGTTTCGGACGACGGCCGCCGTCTCCACTCCGGAGAAGGTCATTAATTTCCCCAGGTCGCGACCTCCGCGTGTCCGCTTGGCCGCTCCGCGGACGGGTCGCGGGTAGAGACGCGTACGCATCACATGGCGGATGCCCTTGCACAAAGGAGCGCGCGGCGCCTGAGTAGTTTCGGGCCGTGTGACAGCGGCTCCTTTTCCCGTTACTGGAGGGTGCGATGAGCACGTGGGGGGCGGGGCTCCGCAGAGAGTCGGGACATTAATCGCACCCGTGATTTGACAGGACGTGTCAGGGCTGCCGGAAATGCACTGATGCTCACGGATAAGGGTTCTTTCTCCCCCTGCTCCTCCTTGTCTTCCCCCTCTCTCTCTCCCTCTCTCACTCTATCTCTCTCTCTCTCTCCCTCTCTCTTCCTCTCTTTCCCTTTTGCTTTCCCAGCTCCTTCATCATCCCCGATTGCAGGTGAAGATTCGGCAAAGGGTCCACAGCCATTTCCCTCTAGTCTATTTTCAGGGGGTGGCTAATTTAAAAGCTATTTATTTGCCTCCCCCACAAAATCAATAACTCCTGTCAGCCAGCTGTGTGTGCGTGCGTGCGTGCGTGCGTGCAGTGGCTGCACATGTGTGCACATACTGCACATATGCGTGCGTATGTAAACATGCGCACGCATATGTGCAGTATGGGGTGGGGGTTGTGTGGTGGCGCCTTTTCTAGCGCCGCTGTCGTAGCGGGTGTGTAATGCGTGCGTATGTAAACATGTGTGTGAATGCATGTGTGTGTTGTTGCTGCATATCTTTCACCGTGTGCGTTGATCCAGGACCCTGTTGAAAGGCTGAGCATCATAAGCTGGGTTATCATGCCGTCCGCCGCCAGGCGCTCTCATCTGTATCCCCTGAACACTGACCAACACTATAACAACCACAACAATAAACCCACAGACATATAACCAATAGAATATACCATCAACTATTTTGTCCTTGTCGGTTACATGTTGAATATTGACTAACATCAATCAGATCCTCAACCATAAAAATTTTGATCAGATTGGGGCAAACCTTTGCCCCTTTGCTTCTTGTGGTTATATTTTAAAACATTGAGCAGCACCGTGAGAAGCACACACATCGAATCACACGGGCCGTGCTTTTCTTCTCTCGCTCTTTCCGGGTGCGCAGCTCAGCTCAGTGTTAGTGAGCGCGTGTGGCCACACACGGCTCCTCGTTCTGTGGCCGTTTGGTGGGTCCGTTCCCCGCCACACGCCATCGAAACCAATAAAACGGCCCAGTGCGGAATCCGCTGTGATCCGAGCCTGGGAAAGGCCACCGCCTTGACTGGCCCATGTAATGTCACAAGCACGCCGTCTGTGTCCTGATACCACCAAGCCAAAGTGAAGCTCATTGTTTCCTCATTTAACACAAATCTGCCAAAGTTAATGCACTTTCCATAAAGTCATTTTTTTAATAACAGCTGTCTCCAGCTTCCAAAGCCGTTCAGGATTGCCTGTATTTATTTATTTATTTATTTATTCTTTCTTTTTTTTAAGTGTTCTGGCTCTCCGAGACGTTGCCGGTTCCCTGTTTATTTGCCTACACTGTCTGGGCGATGACTGATTTACGGAGCAAACGATATGGTGTTGCTCCAAAGACGCGCTCCGCCACTCGGCAAACAACGACAATATTCCCCCTGTCAGCACCGCGCACTGCCTTAAATCAATTATTGATAAAGGAGCTGGAGGGACATTAACATGGCCAACGCCGCTCTTTTATTGAGTGGCCCTGCCATCTGTAGGCCCCGGCTGTGTATAAAAAAATGTATTGAAGCAGTCAGGCAGCCAATGAGCATCAAGTGCCTGGGGTGTCAAACCAATCAGTGTCAGCGGAGTTTTGACTAGGCATTACATCACTGGACAGAAAAAAAGCATAGCGCCGCACCGGCCCCTTAATAATGCATTCCCCCTGCCAGTGTCAATGACTGTATGACCATAGATGGATTTTTTATTTATCGTTATTATTCTGTAATTCTGTCAGATGAGAGGGAGTTTAAGGATACTGCCTTTTGTGAAATATTGGGCAGCATTGGAACGGCAAAAACACACATGTATCGATGCATGAAGGACGTGTGAAGGACAGACACAGCAGCCGTCCGTCCGTGTGCTTATTTGAATGTAGACTTAAAGAATTCAGAATTCATGCTTAGAGCCATGCGTTTGCATCAGACGTTTATTCTGTCAGAATATGCACAGAAAAATGAATAACGGTCAAATCCCGCGCGTAATAGATTTAGCGGTTTACATGCGCATGCAGAAGACGTGGCACATGACGGGCGGGGGAGAGCGCGGTAGACGCGGCCAGACCGAACTACCGTGGTAACCGCCATTCAGACGTGCACAGCGATTAGTTACAACGAGCTACCAAACTGAAAGCTACAATTAGGCTGTATCAACCCTTCTCATCGCACACATTGGGAAAAAAAGCAATCCTTGCTTGTGGATTAACGCCTCATAAATTCCTGCCATCTAGGCAATTAATTTTCACAAATAATGCAGCGGAAGAAAACGGGGTGATTATTATCGTCTCCATCTGAATTGCGGCTGAATGCAAGGCAGGGGAGGGCTAATTATTTCAAAATCTGCTTTTTCCTTATTTTCTGATTTGCACCTTAATCTAATTTGCAGCCCCCGGATCCTCTCCCGCAAGGCGCTTTGATCCAGATGAAGCCCCATTCTTTGGAAAGGTACCCCCATCCCCTGCCTGGATTATAATGAATTTATAAGGAACGCCCTCGGGACAGACAAAGAGCCCAAACTACAGCGTAGTGGCAAATAATTCTTTCATTGATTTTTAAGTAAGAAGTAATGATAAATGGCTATGAATGGGAGAGCATTTGTTTGTAATAAGAATAATAACAATAATGAAACTTTTTCAAGTTTACTCTTAAATGTTTTACAAGTGTGGCACCAAAGGCACTGCGCAACAAGAAAAAGAAAGTTCATAGATTTTGAGCACTTATATATAAAATCCAAGGAGGCACACTGAAATGTTCAGCTCTGATAGTATAGATTTTACTTTGATGGAGTACATTTGGTCCTTTCTGGACTCTCTCTAACATTTTACTGTGGATATAATAGTCCCTGCTTCAGTCTTGTCATGATCTGGGGCTGGCCCAGGAAAAGCATGGTTGGCATATGTAGAAATCAGAATATAGATACGTAGAACACCCTGTGATCCTGGCCTGAGGCTTCTTTGAGGTCCATATGGGGTCCAAAGTCATTAACAAAACTGTCCACTTGGCAGACCAGATGTGATTAATGACTAGCTGATTTTTTCATCCAGATCATGGTATTGTTTATTATACTTAGCCAACGGCTGAACAGGTTTGGTCAGACAGTCCCAGCACATGCCGTACTGCGTAAACAGAACTGTTCCTGTGCTGTAACACTATGATTGAGCTTGTGCTTAGAATCGCTTTGCTCAGAAATCACTGGAATCGCAACCCCTCAACAGAACGGGGCTGCCGACTCAAAAAACTCTCAAGCATCTCTGTACCAACCAACCCTGTTCCCATCACTTTATTGGTTGAGTGGATCCAGGCATTTATGCACAACCCCGAACATCACAAACAGCATATGACAATGTTGGGTGACGCGGGCAGTGAAGAAGGATAGATACTTAGCAGCAGGTGGAAATACTACCCGATGAGCGTGCCAATGATTACATTTACATTCATGAATTTATCCAGAGCAAATTGCGCAGCTTACATTTTTACATTCTATTCATTTATACAGCAGGATATTCATTTCAATAGAATATTTCAGGGGTCTTATTTCAGGCTTTGGGTTAAAAACAGAGATGCGTAGATCCAAAGAACTCAGTATCTTCATTCAGAAAAGATCCGCACTCGACGTTTTTAATTAAGATGAGGCTAAAGGATTCTAACATTCCAGCATGTTGCCTTCGTCAGTGAAATGATGTTATGTATATTTTAACTAAAGGATCAAGCACAGGTGCAGAAACTAATTAGAGAGGAACTACCAGTCAGAGCCTATATTTTCAGGTAGCGTATTAATGAGTACTTAACTCATTTTAGCAGCACTGAAAGCGTTGTGTGCGGATCTGTTCTGAATGTATTTACAGCTGGATATTTTATTGGAGCACTTCAGGTTAAGTACCTTGATCAGGGGTACAACTGAAATGGCCGACCTGGGAATTGAAGCTGCGAGCTTTGAGTTACAAGCCCAGTCGGCGAATAGTTAAGCTAAACTGGAGCCCCAGTGTAGTGATGTGAAGATGGAAGCTGCTTGGCCGCGGTTCCCTCCCTAATCCCATTTACTGTTTTAGTCTTCAGTTCTCCAGACCCGTCGAGCTTGAAGTACATGTGCGTAAGCCCCCGAAAACCAGATTTGACCGATCCAGATGGTCATCTTCGATATTCTTGAACGTTTTCTCTCTCTCTCTCTACCTCTCTCTCTCTCTCTCTACTTTTGAACCTGAAGCATTCACATTTCATGCACATCAATATTCATGAATGCCACAAAAGAAAAATACTGGTGGCAGTGGATGTTCTGTCCTTGGGCACGCCTCTTTCATGAATATTCATAACCTGTAATGTTTCACTGGATAATCCATTTAACAACCAACATTTCCTAGAGTAAGGAAACAAGAGAGGACGGAAGGAACTCTCTCAGGAGCTGACCATCTGGTGATAGCCATAATAGAGAATCTGTAGCAGAATGCCCTCGGGGTCAGGTAAGCTCAGATGTCTGGGCGGCCACCAGTCATTGTGGAAAATCCGCTCGGTTTGGCGGTTGCTTGTTGCAAGATTTGAGGAGCAGAAACGCTGACCTGTAACCCCTCCCGTCCCATATGTGTCTATTTGGGGCTTCACAGCATCAGCTACGCCTTTCTCCCCTGTAAATGACATTACGGCAGCCGGCTGTTATCCTCTATGGCTCTCTCTGAGTGACAGTGCTCTCCTGTGCAGCCCAACGAGCCCCTCGTCATGGCTCCAAGTCGCTGGAGGGAATTCGGAGAGACGTGAAGGCTGTGCTTTTCCAGAAGCTGGGAACATGGCACTTTTTAATTAGCGCAATTTCTTTTTTCCGAGGCATATTTTCCAAGCCAGGCATAATGTGAGAGAGATGTTTCTGTGCATGTAGGTCATGTTCCAGTCTGCCTTAATCAGTAGCTATATATAAAAGCCACTCCAGAGCCACGCTTAGCGCTCTCTCCCCATCGCTGATCTATAATTCCGAGGAGTGAATGGAGTCAGCAATCGCTGGTGAAGCAGGAACACCGTCTGCTGCGCAAAATTTAGTCCTTAGACTGAGATTTGGGGGTCAAGTAATTACAGTTGCGATGTAAGCTGTTTCACACCCTGCGCACGGCTGGGCTCTCTCTCCCAGCCCTCTCGGTCTTTCATTGGTTCCTACCTTCTCTCTTTCTCTCCCCTTCTCTCTTTCTCTCAGCTCTTCTTTCTCCGCAACTCACTCTCTCGCTCGCTCCTCTTTATTCTGGCCCTCTCTCCGGCATCTTCCATCGATCTGCAAATCTCCCACCTTTCTCCCTTTCTCACTTTGTCTTTCTCTATCCCTCTTTATCTGTCTCTCGTCTTTCTTTGCTCTTAATCCCTCTCTCTCATCTTTAGGCTCGTTTCTGTGCCTCACGTGTTCCCGAGTGTGGAATTGTTGCGCTCGCCCTACAGGCGGTGTGCTTCTCCTGTGGCTGTGAGGAAGGAGGAGTGAGGGAGGCAGATCCTACCACATGGGATATCCATGTAAGTGGCTGGCCGGCTCGTCTTCCAGGCCCCGGGGGTGCTGGAGGGGTTTGGGTGGGGGATAAAAGCGATGCAAACGAGGTTAATTGCATGTTGTGACCAGCGATTCCCGCAGCGCTGGCCGGCCGAGACGAACAGCCGAACCGACAGCCATTCCCACGGAGGAGGGGGAAGAGAGACGCACGCGGCCTTCCGATCGGCATAGCGACAAGCTGTGTCGCGGGTGACCCCTAACCTCCCGCCACTAACGTCTTCCCCCCCGTTCCTTTTCATTGTGATTTTCTTATTTTACTGATATATTCTTTGCGTTCTTAGTTTTGCCGCATTTCTGCCTGGTAATTCCTGTCGTGCTGTGGAGTGCCTCTTCTTGGGGGAGGGTGTGTCTGCCCCAACCTTCACGAGAACAATCGGTGACCGTGCAAACGAGAATGAGAACGAGTCTTACTTGACAAGGCCTCAGGAGAGAGAGGTGAAGGCCCACCAGAGATCAGCCAGACCCAACAGCAGATACACGTCCTTCTGCCTGAACCGCTGCGCAGCAAACATCTGTGAATTATTCAGCCTTCCTTCGCCCAGATGAATCATATGCATGTGAAATGTAAATTTTTTATAGGAAGGAGGGTTTTTTTTCTTGTCCAATTCATCTGGGGAACCCTACAAAGCGATGTGAACCTCAGACAACTTTGGCTACAAATGGATTTAATGGGCCATTTTGCCATTTCTGGATCCAAACAGCCGCCATGCGACCTGTAGTAAATTGAAATCACCTCCGCTATCTGTGCAAAAGAAAGAAAAAAAAACTTGGAGCCAATTTCCTAACGCATGCATCATTCATGGGACGCCTGCTAATGATAGCTGCAGAATTTAATTTAGCTTTAGTCTGAGGTGCATTAACAGACAAAACCCATTAAAACCAAATTATACCTACTGACAACGCGCTGCCTTTTAAAACGCAGAGCAAGCTGCTCTCTGGCTGGGTCTATTTCAGCTGGGTCACAGGATGACTTCATCGGAACCGTTTGACACTGTCGCTGTTACTGAAAAGGGATTGCGTCTCCCTGCCTGGCCCTGTGTGTTGACCTCAAACCTCACGCATCAGGCGTGAATCACACACGCTGAGGCGCAATCTCATGCCCAGCTCCAGAAGTCTCACCCATTTCCGACTCTCAGGTTTGAATTTTGGAAACTTATATATCTATACAGACGCGGGTGGCTTTACTCACCAGCACATGCAGCACATGCGTGCACGGCGTTCCGAAAGCGGAAGGCCTTCCCCTCAGTGCCGCGGAAAGCACTTTGGCGATATATTTAGCCCAGTCGGCCTGGGCAACAGGACGAGGGCAAATGGAGCTCATGCTGTTTTTTGAATTTGCACCCGCCTCCCGATCCCAGAGGAGGACCGGCAGAGCCGTACCAACGTTCCCTGATCCGAAATGAGAACGCTGCGAGCTCCCAGCGGGCCCCTCGGTCCCCGTGTCCCGTCCGTGCTGTTCCACCGCGTCCGCTTCGACGGTTTGGCAGCGGCTCCTGCCGCTAACAGACGTGCGCTCCGGCGGCAGGCCAGAAGGCCTCCGCCGAGCGGTAACGTCCCCTCCGCTCGGCGTTCACGATGACGCGAGGCTCGACGCTGCCAGAGTCAGGGGTCGGCCAATTCAGAGAAACAAATTCAAATGCTATCCGCCAACTGAAAAATGTCAGTAGTAAGTTTCAATTTGTGACTTGAATTTAACTTAATTTCTCTGAATTGGCAGAATTGAAAGGGGAGTGACTGGCCAACCCTGGACGTGACGCTTTCGAGGATTCCGTTGAGCTGGCAGTGATCTCTGGGAACAGGGCAGTGTATCCTGTCCATGGCTCCTCGTAAGTTTTGCGCTTGGCATGCCGCACAAAGACAGATGGGCCGCAGACCTTTCGTCAGATTTCAAGATTGGGCCTGCAGACTGTAGCAGCAGGTGCGGGAGAAAGTTCACGCTACGCAAGATAATAGGGCCCGCCTGGCTACGAGCTGTCTGTTTCGAGGGGGGCGAGAAGGGGGAGCAGGGCTGGGACTGATGCTGCTGCCGAAGGGGGAGGGACATTGGTAATGTGCCAGCCTGAATCCAGCGTTGGATTACGTCACTTATTTTTACATCACCGAGGATTTTGTGTGTAATTAATTTTTTTCTTTATTCTGAAGTTTAACTGGTTGGAGCTTTCGAATTGCGCATGCCTGAGCAGACATTTCAGGACCCGGCATACATTCTGGAACGACAGAAAATATTGTTAAACTGGACAAGAAACGGCTTGGCAGCCGTCGATCCAGCATACTAATCCCATCATGCATCTGTTGCAGGTTTTTGTGTGTGTGTTCAGGGAGAGGACAGCGTTACAGCGCAAAGGGATCACTCACCCTTTCATTTACAACAAGGGCACAGCCTGGGGTGGGCGGGGGCGGCTGCTCGCTCCCTTTGGGGAGACGGCGTCCTCGGTGCGGCAAGCTGTCTGAAGTGTGCTCCCACCTTGCTTCCACCTGTGATACCGGAAGAGGAGAACACCTTGAAGCAGCCCTCTCACTCGTCCTGTCATTCAGACCGAGGGCAGGGGTCAGGCAAACCGCCGGTAGCGTGGCGCTAGTGCGTAGCCTGCTTTCCGGAACGTTCCGCGGGCCTGTAATTACATGCTTACACTTCTGTGATATAACTGCAGCGCGCGGGTGCCCGCCTGGCGTTATTATGGGCCACCGTGTTTATTTACTGTCATAAACACAGCTGGAGGAGGGAGCTGTAAGTCTCCCTCTCCCCATCCCCGCCTCAAATAACAATTTATGCCCTGCACTGGGCAGATGTAAAAACTTTCCAATGATTTGTTTTCTCTTTCTCTCTCTATTGCTCGCTCTTGTTCTTTCTCTCTCTCGCTCTCCCCCTCTCTCCGTCTCTGAAATAGCACACTGATGAAAATAGGAAAATCAGTTTTGACTCGCAGTAGAAAAGAGAGAGAGCCAGAGAGAGAGAGAGAGAGAACATGCTCCTGCGTTGACTTATGAGTGTTCTGCCTTGTGATCCCTAGCAATCCGTCAACACAAACAGATTTTCTGATTCGATTGTGAAAGCTCTTGGTAAATAACAGTTATTACACAGCCTGACAGTTGCATACCTCCCCTAACCCCACTCCACCCCCCACCCCCCACCCCCCACAACCCCCACTCACACTGCTTTATATTCATAGGCTGTGCAATAATGAATATGACAAATTATCTACTTTGTCAGCCGGGTGTAAGCCGAGCACTTGAAGTCCCAGGCGATGGCAGGGCCTAATAATCAGTCATTTCCTCATATGGACACTGTGCAATAACAGATTAACCTTTGATCTGACCGCCCGCCACCTTTGTGTCACTGCTAGTGAAAAATGGCAAACCTGGGATGTCTTTTGTTGTCGTTGTTTTTCCACACATTTAGTCTGTCTCACACCCCGTCCCCAAAGCCGCGTGTGCACCTCCGCAAGTTTCTTTGACAAGTGGGCTAACTCGTGTCCCTCGCGCCTCAGAGGTCTGACACCTCGCTGGTTAACGAGAGGCGCATCATTTACAGCCCGTTTATTTTTGATGCAATTTGGTTTTCGACGGCAACAAGCGGCGAACGGTATCGCTCAATGTGAATGGAAGGGCTTACAGAAAGCCTTTCTCTGCAGCGCACAAACAGAAGCTCTGAGCTGGTTTGCAGAGTTCCTTCATCTGTATTGTTCAGGGTGATCGAACGCGGTTTTGCTAGCCTGCAGTATGTTTGTTCCTGTGATTACACAGTGGGTGTTATGGAACACATACACACACCCCCACACAGGCAGGCACACACACACATGCACAAACAAACAGTCGCACACACAAGCACAAATGACGGTGCTGTGGCTGGGATGGCCAAGCACAGAGAGCTCAGAGTGTGCCAGAGCAGGGGAGCAGCAGGAAGCATCGAGTTTGCGAATGCCCCTCCATCAATTAAAGGGGAAGGAGGCCCACGGGTATCATTAGCTCACTTTTAGAGACACGCGAGTCATTTTGTTCCGCTGTCTATGAATTTAACACGCTTTCACGTTCTTTATGGCTGAGGAAGTGGTCCAAGGATTGCCAGATAGTTCTCATGCACCTTAGGTGGGGGGGGCAGTAGTTGAAAACGGGTTCTTAAAATGGCCCTTTCAGTGAACAATAAGTTTAGAAACGTGCCTCAGCCGTAAGAAGGCACGTTAACTCTATGGTGTCGAGCACCTCCCATTTTGAGAAGGATCATGCCACATTTCTACCCTGGTCACGAATGAAACTGTAAAACTGTGCTTTAATGATAAAAATTCTCATTAATGGGAAGGGGGAACAGGCTGTTCGTGCAGAGATAAAAACAGATGCATTAATGTGTGGCTACGAGGAGAAATGCGATACTTAGTCAAACAGCAATGAGTCACAAGTATGTGCGCTACGGTGCAGCAAGGTCGCCCATGTCTCGGGATGAATTCACACTGTTCGGGCTCACGCTGGTCCATTGATGGATGGTTCCGGCTAATGGAGGGCAGATGGCCAATCTCACCTACGGAGGCAGAGGCCAAGAGAAGTTGATTTGGCCTCGGCCAATCAAGGACACCGATGAGTCTGGGAGATGCATGAATTAAGCCGATTCGCTCTCATTGACTGCGATCGGATCAGTATGCAGCTGCCAATACAGTGGGTCCTCTAGGTCCCGCAAAGCCATTAAGTGGATGGGATCTCTGCGCTGTGAGCCGCGATAATGCCTGGTGACCTGCTGAAGTCCAAACAGTAATGGTAAAGAAATGCTTATGCCATTGATTGGGTGACGCTAAGCCCGAGGGATAATCCCATACAGTAGACCCGGGCTCAGCAAAGATCTCTTACGCTCTGGAACCAAGCTGTGTGACTGCAACAGCTCTCTCCGCGTCGCTGCAGCCCGCCTTTGATTAAAACACAGGCGCACTTTAGTCTCAGCAGTTTTTGGTAATGTAAAGTCACGGACTGGGACAAGAGCGAAATTTAATAGTTAAGGGAGCCAGTCGTGGGGAGAATGGAGCAGGGACAAGACTCGGGCGTCATCCATAGACGATTCATCATTGTGTTTTTCTGCTACATTTGATTAATGGAAAACAGCGGGACGGTAGTTGGCGCATTTTTAGATCATGTTCCAATCAATAACGCAGCGCTTTATTAATGGCTGTTGTTCCGACATGATGGATTTGCGTTCCGTTTCCCCGGTTTTTGTGTAAACATTATTCAGCCGTGGTTTACAGTCAGCTGCCCGTGCTCCTCCGCACGGACCCCCGGCCGCGTTCGTCAGCAGTGTTTCAGACACTTTGCAGACGTCTTCCTTTCGCCTGTCATCTTTCTTTGTACTTTCCTTTCCACCTGAGGTCCTGGCCACCTAATTAATTACATTATATTCTCCATTAATGAAACCGCAACTCTTGAGTGGTGACAGCCTTGCAGTTCTCCAGAAATGGTTTTTTCTCTCATGAGAACAGCGTCAGACACCGGCTGAGTTCTTCTCCTTGTCCGTATTTTCCAAGCTGCTCCTTGTCCCATGATAGAGCGTTCTTTTGAAGTACTTGTGCGAGCTCGGTTAGGGCACATGCGGATAACCATTTGCAAAAGGAGACCCTGGGCACTAAGGGTTTGATTAAGGTTTTTAAATCATAAAAATGGATTAACACTGATCTGTTTTTTATGAGCTAGAGTTGTCAATTTTCTAAATAGCTAGCTAGCCAGCCAGCCAGGATGTAGTTGTTGCAGAGAGCCTTGGGGGGTTGAGGTACTGGCTTGATAGAGTGCTGAATACTCTCTGGTTTGAGGGTAAATGATGAGCCTCGACAGGCTGAATGGTTTGTTCTCATCATTATGTATTCTTATGTTATTCAAATTTTCTGCAGTTTATGCTGAAATGGCAATGATTTAATCACCATCTCTCTTTCCCTCTCTGGACGTACAACGCAGTTATGGAACTTTTACCCGGAGACATAAAGGACTTCCTTAGTTTGAGAAAGCCCCCCTGCAGCGGCCCCGGAAGCCCAGCCCAGCCCCCACACCAGGGGTCCTGCCAGCATGGGATGGAAACGCTCAGGGGCGTCCAGAGGGATAATTGGCAGGATCCCTTTTAAGTGAACCTCACTCATTCAGTCGGGACAATTTTCTTTTCCTCAAGTGGATGGATGCCGACAGACTACCGCCATGCATAATTTGGTCAGCAATCAATAAACAGCACTAAAGTAAAGAAATATGGCCTAGCTCTCATTCCTCTCCTTTCTCTGTCTCTCTCTTCGTCTCTCTCTCTCTGTCTCTGCCTCGCTTTCTCTCCTCTGCCAGCCAATCTCTGAGAGACGTTTGAACCTTCTCTGCTCTGGCACAATGTTCGGGACGAAACTGTCACCTTGTGTAATTCACAAAACGTGGAGCTTGTACTCATGAATCTTTCATGAGACATGAGACTGGGCTCCGTCCATTAACAGAAAACTTCAGAGCCCATCAACCCAGCTCTGTGTATTGGAACACGTCTTTCACAATATCCCTAAATCACAATATCCCCATATCACCTATGTCACCTATGTCACAACATCCCTATATCACAATCGTAATGCCTGGCTCAAAGCCGAAACATAGTTCCAGGAGACGCCAGTTGAAAGTGTAAAAAACCAAAGTACACAGAAAAACAGTGGGGTGTGAAAGTCTGCAAAATGTCTGTGCGGAGAGAGAGAGAGAGAGAGAGAGAGAGAGACCACCTGTTGATAATCTTCCCAATCAAGCCTGGCCACGCCTCCACCGTCAGTTCTGGCAAAACAGAACACAGCAGGTAGCCAGCACAAGTGCACATGGGACGTGACACAATATCCCCCACCACAACTGTAGGTTTCTACACAAAAACAAAGAAATATACCTGCAGTAGAGCCTGTACGTCAGGGGCAGATGGATGGAAAATCTGTCTTGGAGCGAGGCTTGCGATAGGTTGCATGGGCACACTCAATCAGAGGAGGTCATCCACTCTGAATCTGCGGTGAACGGCAGGTGAAAATCAAGGGCGTCAAGCCAAATCCGGCCTGCCAATCATAGCCCGCTTGTTCAGTTGGCTGAATCCAGCTGCTTCTCTTTTCGCATTTCTGCCCTGGAGAGCTTTTAAAAGGAGAAAATTACACCAGCCGTGTCTTTCTATGAATTGGGACACAAACGATAATTTCAATAGTATTTTAAATTGTCTTTTTTGCAAAGGGAATGGCGGGAAAGCAGTGGTCTGTCATAGTTCCATTCTGTTCATATTACGCTTGGAGGGTTTTCTGTCAGACGAAGCCAAACTCAGAGAATGTGTCTAGGGAGCATATACAATCAGCTATGTTCAGGGCCATCTATTTTGTATGTGATGGTGTAGTCCAACCAAACACATTCCCTAAAACTTTTAATTCTTCAGGGGAATTTTAAACAGTAGAGCACAGCTCGATCAAATAAGGCAAATGCATTTATGAAAATGTACAGATAGGATGGTTTTTATATTTGATAAGTGATAAATAAACACAAATATATTAGGAAGCTTCAGCACATATTCATGAGCATAACCTGTGAATCAAAAGTGCAATGGGCTGTGAAGCAGACCCAGGTGTCACCCCTCATTTAGAGCATGTGATGCATTTTGACAATGTACTGTTTTACTCGACCATACACGGTCTTCTGTGCCGTGCTTTAAACACAGGTAGAGAGACACCCATATCTGCTCTGTAGTTGTGGAGTTATTTTTGTCTGAAGAATTATATAGCAATTGTGCGTGTGCATTCAGTCATTTCATGAATGGTAAATGCCATTTGCAATGAAGACTTTTGCACAGATGAGCAAAACATAAACTTTGGCATATTTCCAAGCATAGCACAGTCCTGTGGGTTCACCAAACCCGCAAACATTGCCACAGATCACTGCACACCGAGGCCTGATCTATTTAGGAAATTTGTGCCATCTTCTGCTCTTCACTTCCAGCTGTGGACTGTTACAGATCTCATGGGAAGGGGAGGCTGTGGGAGAGTGCAGGGGTATCCCACACAGCCCGATCTTAACCGTGGAGAGACTGGCACTGTGCCGGCCGCGCCGGGCCCATCGCACCAAAACACCGGCGTTCCCACATGTGCCACATCTAAGGGTGCGAGTCATTTATTATCACATTATTGAATCATGTCCCTTCTCATAGACTGTAATGGAAAATGAACAGGCGCTCTGAGCACATCCATCAAACGAAAACAGCCGAACCGGGTCCTGGCGAAGGCCCAATCTTGACGATCAGGTAATTTAAGTACCCTTGCAATTCAAAGCAGCAGCCTGTTAGAAAGGCTGTTTGATGTGCTGCTCTGGGAGCTCTCATCATGTGCTTTTTTAGGGCCCAGTCCCAGGTAGTACTCTCTCTTGGAATGCTGAACGTACTGATCTGACATCAGACGGCATCGGGTTAACGGCTGCACCAGGGCCAGACCGTCGCAGAATGTACAGATCTGAGATCAGCTAGCCTTGCTGCGCCAGGGGCGATTGTGCTGGATTTCTTAAAGGGATAGTTCATTTTTTGGGTTTCTTTGATGAGACCACAAACCCATTGTAAAGCCATCAAGTCAGAAATTTGCCAAAGATGAAGGGTGAGGAGCCTTTCACTGGAAGGGCGGAGGTGCACTGTATTTTTTTCTCATTAAAAAAAAAGTATATTTACTATTATAGTAACTATTCCTGTTTTACTTGTAATATAATTCTGAAATGATATTACACAATAATAGGAATTATGCCATAATGGATAATTATAATTCATAGGCTGGAGGCTATTGTCATTTCAATGTGGTTTGTTCCTCGAATACCATACTATTGTAGGGCCCCTGACCTGCAGGAGACAGAGGACAGGCTTGCCTAGTGCATTGTAAGAAGAAGAAACGTAATGTGCTCAGTCCATAGACCATAGAATAGAGGCTAATAATAGACCCCTTTCATGTTTGTGAACAAATGAGGATACACACGCTACCCTGGGGGAAAAAGTATCACCTTGGTAGTATATCACAATCAATATCATCAATGATTTAACATAAAACTTTACAAAATCCTCCGCCCTGCAACATACACCGCCAAAAAATAACCCCGCCCCCATCGCTCCTGTTTTGCTCTCGGCCTTGGCCTGCCCAGATGATTAAATGAACAATTTGGCAAAATTGGATTTATCATTTTCTCACAAGTTTAACTTACCGCTCGTCCCTCTTGTGAGAGGGTGTCCAGTACCCCAGAGGGTCACTTTGTCAAAAGCTCTTTATCCTAATTGCATTATCTTACAGTCTTGTCGCATTGTTTGCACCAGTGGGTCCAATAATCTTTAACTGTTGGGTCATATCGCCGTGGTAATTCCCCAAGATGCTTTGGAGCTGGCTACTGAGAGTGTAAGCGGACGATTACTCGGTTTTTCCCAGCCATGCTGCACTCTCAGGCCTGGGATTAAGTGGTAATTACAACATGGAGCAGGACACGGACCAGCCATCTCTAAATAAGGAAATTTTTTTAAAACAGCCATGCCCAGCGATACACGTTAAACAGCAGATTACAACCTCCTGAGCACTGTGTGTTCTGCGGTATTCTTGCACGTAGCCTAAAACATAAATTTCTACCATTCTGTTTATTATACCACATCGTTTATTCTCCGTAGCAGACAACATCTTAAAGTCTGCCTCACATAGATTGCATTTTACGTATTATCAGTGTACGTAGCTGGATATTTACTGGGACAAATCAAGTTCTGTGCTGGAAAGAAACAAATGGCAGGAAGTTGAAGCCATAACCTGGCTCCATCTGAAGTCCCTGACTCTGTATTCCCCAGTACTCTGTTAACTGTGCAACAAAATATGAGATTACTAAAAAATGTGTATCTAGATCTCAGTGAGTCATTTTTTTTCTCCCATAAACACAAGCAATAATACTGTAAGTTGTATGTACATGGCTACTTGGGGTCTTTTGTTATCCCTTGACATGCCATATCAGAAATATGGGCAGCTGGGAGAACCCATGCAGGGCAAAGAAATCCAAAAATATTTCTACATCTATCTCCATGGCTGTCAGAACGGGGTAAACACTGCCCGCTGCTATTGTTATATGACTAAGCTCTATTAATATTACCGAATATTGTCTATTTGATTTGTGTGCGCCGCCCTGCAGATTAGAATTGATATGTTTGTTTTCCCGGTGCAGATTGGCTGGGTAACAACGCACGTGTTTCTCTTCAGGGCCAGCTGCTCTCTTCTTCTATTGCATTACCCTTCTTCAAAAACAAACAAACATGAAACATGAAAATATATGGCCCTTTCGGTTTACCAGTATACTCTGAACCCTTCTCAATATGCAATTTCTGTAATGCACAGCCCATTGCCACTTCTCTGATTTGAGCGCTAAGAAATTAGATTGTGGGTTGTGAGGTTAACGTCGTGGAATGCTACTGGATGGCATGAAGCGGCGTTGATTTGTGATGTCGTTATCTCCACCCCACCTTGGCTGAATGCATTTGTGATTTTTAAGGTAGTGCTTCAAGGTTGCACGTTCAGGTCCTAAAAAGCATATGTGCTCTCCAGGTTCTGACCCATGAGGGTCACCATACCTCATGCCTCCGTGTTTTGAATGAAGGCGTGGGCACAATCCAGCCCCCCCCCCCCCCAACAGTTCTATCTGTGGTCTCAAGCCATGTGTGATTATAATTGCGTCTGCCCCGGCACCCAAAAATAGCATGACAGCCTCCCCTTGTGTTGCCTGCATGCTCCACTGACATACTTCTAAGGGCAGCACAATGCCTGCCCCTTTATGCTGCATGCTGTATTCATTGAATGAAACGGGAGAGGGACACACACAATGAGGAGCATCATAGCAGGTCTGAAACCAAGGGTGAGGGAGGGGCAGAGTAATAAATTCCAGGGTGCAAAAAACACTGCAGCATCTGTTGGTAACTGTACCGGCTTTTGGTAGCTAGCATCTGTGGGTGACTAGAGTTTGCAGGTAACTATTAGCTACAGGGAACTATAACGACTGCAGGCAACTAGCGTCTGTGGCTAACTAGTGTTTGTGTGAAACTAGTGACTGCAATTTGTGCCACAATGGTGGAGCACAAGGAGTGGGGTAATGGGGCTATTTCTGTGTTTGAAAAAATCCATGAAGAATTCAGTGGGATGGAACAGCTCTGTATCCACCCCAAGAGGCTGGGTATAATCATCGTGACCTGTGAGGGCCTTGACCTCAGTTAGATTGACTCCTCAACGGTCAATCTAACACTCAGTTGGGTGTTACAGTGAGCACCATAATTCATTGCACAATAAATTTGGTTATTTTGGTTCTGTACTCTAGCACTTTGAGTTTGAAGGGATACAATGACCATTGAAGTGCAGACTGTCAGCTTTAATTTGAGGGTTTAGAAATTATGGAACCTTTTGTACATAGCCCCCCCCCCCCCCCCCCCCCCCCCCCCCATTTTTGGGCATCAAAAATATTGGATAGTTTAACATAATGTAGAATAAAGTAATCATTTCTAATATTTGGTCGCATATCCTTTGCATGCCATGACTTCCTGATGTCTGTGACCCAACAACATCAAAAGACTCTTGATATCTTATTTTCTGGTACAAGCGATAATATAACTTCTCTGCATTTGAATGGATCTCTATGGGAATTGAGGGGTGTGACTAGATTTAGCTGTAAATTACCCTGGAACAGTATGGAACACATGGTTGGCTAAATGGCTCTTAAGTCATCAAGGGTCTGACGTATCAAACAAGCCTCAAACCATCACTCTGCTGCCAGATATGTAGTAGATATGGATGGATAACTTGAAGGGTTTCTTCTCCTGACTTATTTGTCCATAGAGTTCAATAGGAAGATTTGTCAGGAGAAACAACCCTTAAAGTGATCCATCCATATCTACTGCATATCTGGCAGCAGAGTGATGGTTTGAGGCTCGTTTGTTACCTCAGACTTGATGACTTACAGCCATTTCGCCAACCATGTAGTCCGTACTGTTCCAGCATAATTTGTAGCTAAATCTAGTCCCCCCCCCAATTCCAATAGAGATCCAATGAGATCAAATGCAGAGAAGTTATAGTATCGCTTGTAAGAGTACCAGAAAATACAATATCAAGAGTCTTTTGATGTTGTTGGGTCATAGACATCAGGAAGTCATGGCATGTAAAGGATATGCGACCAAATATTAAAAATTATTACTTTATTCTACATTATGTTAAACTGTCCAATATTTTTTGATGCTCGGAAAAGGGGGAGGGACTATGTACAAAAGGTTCTATAATTTCTAAACGGTTCATTCGATATGGATGAAAATACCCTCAAATTAAAGCTGACAGTCTGCACTTCAACCTCATTGTATCCTTTCAAACTCAAAGTTCTAGAGTACAGAGCCAAAATAACAAAGAATGTGACACTGTTGAATTATGAATGAATTATGGTGCTCACTGTATATAACACTAGATGGTGACATGCTGGATGGATTTCCGCCACCTCCATAGAGACACCGTAAACTCTTCAGTGTTGTGAAACTATGAGGCTAGTGGCAACATGCCCCCACTATGATTAAGGATACTTGGAGACTTTCACAAAACAAATCGTTGGATTATTTGGTCCACATTTGAACAGGCAAATGGCTGCCAAGAGACATTACACAACCGTAATTATTTTGAAATGCCACCCCTGTGGAAGGCGGCATTAATTTGGTTTAGCAGCAATATGTCATTATTGTACGATGGTCCAAATATCGCTTCTATTTTTGACAGCGTGCGGAGCTGGGATAGAGAGCAAATGACCAGTAACTACACAGTGAGTGAGCGAAGCTGGTGGAACCAGCAAGTATGGCCTCCGCTTAACTACACTGCGGCGCGGACGTGAATTGCTGCGTTATTCCTCTGGAAACGAGGGCCGAGGGTGCGAGCGCGAGCTGGCGAACAAGTCGGGCCTTTAAAAAAAATAAATAGAAAAAGGAGTCCCATCTACGCTGATCACCAAGCCCATTTAAAATGTTCACAGATGTGCGCTAATGATATGCAGGCGCCCGGCGATGGATGCTGGGCACAGTTCCGCTGCGTTTTTTGATGCGGCAGATGCACCGGCGGGCCGGGGTGACAGCAGTTCCGCTCCCCTGACTAACGGCTTATTTCAGCCCCTCTTAATTGGTCATTGGGATTGTTTGGCACTGTGACTGATTTTGCAGAGTTGGGTCAGATCCAGAGGGCTGTGTAGCACACTGCCTCACGGCTCAGAATCGGCAGGTGTAACGGAAGGATCTAGATCTCCATTACGTCAGAGAAGGACGTACAGCATTTATGTACAGAGTATATATACATGGATTATTTGTCTCTGTCTCTCTTTCAGTTTCTTTCTCTCTGTCTCTGTCGTTTTGTTCATTATTTATTAATAATAATAATAATAATAATAATAATAATAATAATAATAATAATAATAATATTGCTTTATTATTTATCAATAATAAAATAGATACACATGCAGATATACGTACATTGGAACAGATCCAGACCCAGAGCAGGTATATATGCATATGTATATTTTTATATTTTGCTGATTTTACACAGCAGTGCTGTGTGTTGGATCAAAACTGTACCCAGTGTCCAGGTCAACAGAAATAGCCAGACTAACACTGGCTCTGACAGTGACACTCCAGGGAAGACATGGGCCACCTGTTCTCCTGAGGCTGTTGGCCATGATGTCTGTTTAGAAGTCAGTAGTCACAGTGTTGCTTTGATTTTGAGCCTTATGAGCAGGTTGTCCCATTTATATTTACATGTTTTTATTCATCAGAGTCTTATCCAGAAAGACCTACATAGCTTAAATTGAATGCATAGAGCCCTTCTATACAGCTCTGGATAATTTACTTAATAGGTACAGCCTAAGTTCCTTTGCTCAAGGGTATAACGGCACCGAGTTACAAGCCCAAATCCCTAAAGGTTACACTACACTGCCAGCGATGCTCCATTAAAGCCACCACTAAAGGTGCAGGCGACCCGATTGATGCTGTTCAGGGCAGCGTGAATTAGCTCCCTGGGTTTCCCGCCCAAGCGCCCATTTGGTAAACACACAGACGGCAGCGCGCTCAACGCACAGCGGACGCTCGGCCTAATCCCCAATTTTCTTTGGCGGGGAGACTCCCGCCTCTGTTCTCGCGCACATTGCAGAAGAAGCCAGGACGGCCCGTGGTCCGTACCGTCATTTGTTCAGTCGCAGGTTTAGGAAACTCGCTCTGCCTCCAGTCAATTGTGCCGCAGTCCGTTCGCCTTATATTTCTTGCTCTCTCACTGTTCTTCTTTCTCTTATCAAAGCTTCGGCAAATATTTTGAGGGATTATTGAGCATCCGGACTTATCGCTCGCACCGTGCGAGCAGGCTAAAGGCTTATTACTCGCTTTTTTTAATTAAAAAACCGAGTGTGGCCCGGGCTGGAGATTAACCGAATCTTACTCGTGCAGAAGTGGTGGGCGGAGCCAAAGGCCCGGCCATGTAAATAGAGAGTTTTTTTTTTTTTCTTTCCCCTCTTTCCCCCCTTTTGCATTTATCCTCCAGACGAGAAGGCTGGTTTTCTTGACTGGAAAAGGAAATGCAAGACTCACATTCCCTTCATGTAGCATCACTCACATTCACTCACATTCACTTTATGTTGCACCTTTAAGAAATAGTACAATCAAATGTAATGGCTTGCAGTGGTATGCAAAGTTGGGCACCCCTAGTCGAAGTGAAAAGAAGGTAACGCAACCTCTGCACTTAAACATGACATATTTCCGCAAATGTTAATGCACAATTACTGTTTAATTTCTGAATAAAATAAAACAATAAGTGTGGAATGTAAAAAAGTTTAGGCACCCTTCCAGTTGATCCAAAAATTATTTTTCATGGTCTCAAATTAAGCCTGGTGAAATCTAGGGGAAGTGTTTGAAGAAAAGAACACCTTGCCAACCGCCAAGCATGGGGGTGAACCTATTTAAGCTTTGGGGTCGTGTAGCAACAAGTGGCACAGGAAATATTTTGCGGGTGAAAGGAAGAATTAATTCAACAAAATATCAACAAATCCTAGAACCTAATGTCCCAGAGTCAGTGAAGAAATTGAAGCTGAAAAGAGGTTGGATATTTCAACAAGACAATGACCCAAAACATATCTCAAAATCAGGTTAAGGTCTTGGAATGGCCTTGACAGTCAAATCTGTGGGAAGATCTCAAACGTGTAGTGTATGCAAGAAGACCTAAGAATATTTCTGAACTAGAAGGTTTCTGCAAGGAAGAGTGTGAAAAAATAAAGCAAGAATAGAAAGACTGTTAGCTGGCTACAAGAAATGTTTGGAAGCTGTGATTTCTGTAAAGGAGGTGTTACTAAGTACTGACTGACAGGGTGCCCAGACTTTTGCACATACCACATTTACTGTTTTATTTTATTCAGTCTGTTAATTTCAGAAAATTAATTAATTAAAGTAATAAATAGCAAATAAAGGAATTTTGTAGATTAAAATTTACAGAAATATGTCATGTCTAAATTTGTACCCTGTAGAGGTAACTTATTTTCAATTAGAAAATCAACAAAAACATGCACTTTGACCAGGGGTGCCCAAACCTTTGAGTACCACCGTATGTGAGTTTTAAAATGTTGAAAACGTGATTTCAGATGTGAATTTGTGTTTTTGCAGTATGTGTGTGTGTGTGTGTGGGTGTGCGTGTGTTTGAGCAAATCACTGACCTCATGAATGAATCAAAACAACTAGCTAGATACTACTATACTACTACTCGGCCATCGTGGGCTAGCCTCTCAATCTGGAGAAGGCACTGCTTTTTATATCCCTGAATAACTGCTTTAAACAGCATACATCAATTAAGCAAGCTGTGTAAACTATGCCATTTATGGACAATAACACTGAGTAACATGGTCTACGGCATCCCTGACAGGGCTGGGGTGAATTTCACAAACATTTTCTGTCAATTCATAATATCAATTAATTAACTGAAAATGTCTATGAGGATTTTTCAATTCAGCCCAGACATTTGAATCACCTGATGGTTGTTTAACTGCAGTCTCAAATAAAGATTTGAAATAGTGTGTGTGTGTGTGTGTGTGTGTGTGTGTGTGTGTGTGCGTGTGCGTGTGCGTGTGCGTGTGCGTGCGCGTGCGTGCGTGTGTGTGCATGTGTCTGCATTTGAGCAAGTGTTTGTGATAGAAACAATGGATTGTTTGACAGTGTCTTTCTTTAGGCCTGATTGTCACGTGTGCCTCGTGCTCATTATGTTCCTGACACTCACCGTCTCCCTACCGCGGCTGCAGTGTTAATGTATGGATGATATTCCGCCATGACACATGTAGAATCAGAATGGCAGGAGAGAGGCATAAATCATACTGGGAGGACCCAGTGCCGCGATGTTGGGGGGCACATCTGGTATTCTGCTGCCGAGAAATATCTCCTCCCCAAGGTCTTGATGGCAGGTGATTGTCTTCATAAAGGCTGCTGTCATTCATAGCCAATTTAATGGGTTCTTATATTAATGAACAGAAAGTGCAGGTTGGGGGGGTTGCCTCTGAAGTGAAGGTAGGACCATGAGAAAACGCGGCCACACCGAATTCGGCAGAGGACCCCTTCCACCCCAAGGGCCGCCACGCCTGTTCAAACTTCAGAAAGTTTTTGGCATGGAAGATCGCCGCAGTTGGTGGCCAAAACGAAGATTACGTCTTTCTCAGCTCTTTCATATTCAGCTCGCGCCTGAGTCACGTTGCATCTCTGCAGGACTGAGCCATACCAGGCAGCCAGAACGCCGCACCCGTGTCTCGGATCAGTCCGATTGCCACAAATTGTGAATCAATTCTTTCTTGATTCCTTGTGCCTGTGTGCAAACCTTGCACAAGTAAAACCGCAGGCGTTTTGGCGGATTTCGCGTAGGGTTTGGTGAACAGACCGGTAGAGGCAGTGTGGCATACTGCTGGCGGTCCTTCACGCTAATGTGCGCCAGCCCTGTTTGAACCAACGTGAGGCTCACTGTCCTTATCCTCCGCTGTCCGCGCTCCTCTGGGGACTAGGGAGGAGAGAGAGAGAGCAAGAGGTCTGGCGGGATGCACAGATGACCGATGACTCGTTTCGACGCCAGGGATGCGGTGGCCTCTCGCAGAGGGGACAGACAGGCAGCTGCTCCTTCCTGTGCTCGTCCTCTATGAATGATGGGATATTAAAGGCCTCCGTGCTCAAATCAATTTTATCGCTGTAGTTAGCGAGCCTCTTTTTTTCTCCCTCTTTTCCCAACATAATGTTATTACACAGCTCTCCAAATCAGACTGCTCACTCATCCCTCATGTCCTAGCAACAGGCGTTCCCATAGTAACTTAGGTCGGGATGAACGGAGCCTCTGTAAAAAAAAAAAAATTTTAAAAAGGGCAAGCAGTGGGGTGGGGGTTGTGAGGTCTAGACAATTAGATGCTGTGTTCTCCCCTCTCTGTG
Source organism: Synaphobranchus kaupii (assembly GCA_029718625.1). NCBI lineage: Eukaryota > Metazoa > Chordata > Actinopteri > Anguilliformes > Synaphobranchidae > Synaphobranchus > Synaphobranchus kaupii. The sequence goes on along the minus strand of CM056378.1, from coordinate 94,527,926 downwards.
ACTCTTTAAAAAATCCCTCGTACTTAACCAAAGAAATTAATCCCAACCTAATTAATTTCCTTTGCATAATTGAGCAAAAGCAGAGAGGAAGCTTTGTATTTATTTTATTTTTTTGTTCAGGAATAGCTGTTCCTCATTTCTTTCACTCGATCTCAGCATCTTCCTTTTTCCTCCATTTGCAATCATCAGTGCAGCCGCCGGATAAAGAGTATCGTTGTTATGAAGCAACACTAAAAGGAAGAATTTAGTTTAAAGAAAGAAAAAAAGACCAAGGCTGCCTCGTCTTTTCAATTAATTGGACGTGTTTTACTTTGGAGGCCTGTGAAATGGAAACCAAACTAACAATAAAGAGGCTTCCTTTCATGTGATGAAGGCTGTGATGACTGCTTTGGTCTTGGCTCGTCCGAGCTTAAACGACTGCCTGCGGTTGGCACGGGTCACAGAGCTGGCTTATAATGTTTCTCAGTCACGGTAATTATTTGCTAATGCTAGTCCAGTCAGTGGCAGGGAGAGAGAGACACAGAGGCCACTCGATCTCTGGTGTCCTTCATTAACGTGTGTGGGGTCTACCTGAAGAGGAAATCCCCAGACCTTGGGTAAAGGGGAAAAAAATGAGACAAAGCAAAGACGTAATGCTTTTTTTGTTATTTGTTTGTTCCCTGAAGCCCTCCCCCCCCCCCCCCCCAAAAAGAACATCCAAAAAAAAAACAAGCAGATTAAGAGAGGGTTTGTGCTCCTTGGTTGATCTATACAGAGTCCGTAGCGCTAATCATAGCAGGAATCAGGATCAATGGGCAGCACCAGAGGAGGCTTTTTTATCGACTGGAGGTCCTGCTGAGATCTCAGGCGGGGAGCGGAGCATCAATGAGCGGCTCCTGATCAAATGTCAAGCACCACCCCCCCCCCGCCCCACTGAGTTATTTTTAGCCTTCCTAATTAAACCCTGACTTTGCTTCCTCCGCCTTCAGTTTGTTCAGCAGATGGTTAACACAATTGAGAAGTTGTCGGCACAGAAGGAAACGGCGCCCTCTGTTCCACTGACCCCCCGATCTCTCTCCTTCTCCCTCTCTCACTGACTCTCTTCTTCCCTCCCTCTCTCTCTCTCTCTCTCTCCACTCGCACTCTTTCTCTCCAGCTCCCTTTCTCCCCCTTCTCCCTTCTCTTTCTCTCCCTCTGTCTCTTGCATTCTTTCTGTTTTTCACTCTGACGCTCTTGCAGTCTCGTTCTTTATCTTTATCCCTCGTCTCTGTCTTTCTACCTCTCCCCTCTTCCTTTCTCTTTCTATGTCAGCGCTCGCAGCAGGTCTGTTCTGTGGTAATGCGGCAGACACTTGTCAATTTGTACCTTTTGAGGATTTTCTTTCCTTTTGTGTTTCTTCCTGGGTGGTACTCAGTCTCCGCATCCTTGACACAATTCCCCATGAGGCTATTTTTAGATCTCAAACCCAGCTATATAAAGTTGATGAAATGTGCGAAACCAACATTTCATGATCTGGCCCAGGAGAGTGCTTTATTCTGTACTCTGTACTGGTATTTCTTTGGATAAACATAGACACGCTCAATCTTTTAAAATGGCTCCCTCTTCTCTCTCTTCTGTCAGGCTCTTGGCATGATTACCTAGCCTGATTCCACTAAATAATAATTCACAGATAAGGGAAAAAGATTCAACCAAATGCATGCATGGAAATAGGTATGTATGGCCTGACAAGCCCCCAATCTCTTATTCTGTCATATTGCCCTTCTTCAAAAACATAACTAACAAAGATGAAATATGAAAAGATATGCCCGTATTAAAGGTTTCCCAATACTCTGAACCCTTCTCAATATGTAATTCATGTAATGCCCAGCCCATTACCAACTTCTCTGATTTGAGCGCAAATAAATTAGATTGTGGGTTGTGTGGTTAACGTTGTGGAATGTTGCTGGATGGCATGAAGCAGCAATGATTTGTGATGTTATCCCCACCTCCCACGCATACACACACACACACACACACACATCTATGGACATCGTGATTGTTTATTACTGTAGGACTCCTTCAGGAAAAGACTGGAGCAATATGCACAAAGTCTGAAATGTAATTAAAATATTTGAAATAAAAAAACTTTTTCATTTAAATTTTGTTTACAATCCATGTCATTGATTTTTTTTGGGGGATTTTATTTTCAAGCTGGCCTCCTCAGCAAAACCTGTAGGAATGTCTCTGAACAATTTTAATAAATAGTAAATTATTTAAGTATTTCAAGCAGGATCATATTAACCACTGTGTTTCAGATTAATGTCTGTCTAGCTACTTGCTACAAACAATCAAGGCTTCTCTACAGAGGGAGCGGGAAAAGTGTTGTCTATATATTTTTCAAACAAAGTTTACGAAATACAGTAGTAAGCAACATTTGATGCTTACTGTGGAAAGCACTGAGATTGGGGGAAAGGAAGTGACATGATGATGGGGTGGCCTTCGCCCAATTATTGTACAACCCACCGGTCATTTCCCGCCCATAACAGTAGAGCTTCAGGCCTTTTTGTATTTGTCCAACTGTAAAGCAGCTAGTCAGGACACAGAATAGCCACAAACCGTGACTAATTATTGTGCACTTTTACTGGTAAATGGCCATCTACCGTGGGTAGCTCTGTTCATCTCCTTGCTGAAATGTTACTACCCTGGCAACGAAAACCAGTGGGCGAAAGCACGCGGTTACTTTGCAGCGTGCCCGGCCGGGGTTTTAAAGGACTTAAAATTCAACACTCCACAATGCAGTGAAGCAGCTTTGCGCTTTCATCTCCATGATCCGGTGTAAATAAACAAGTTTCGGCCAAACTGTGTCTGTTTCACACTCTGCAAACGGCAGATGTAGTGGCGATGGCTGTGAAGGGAAGAGGATGTAGCAGACGTCTTTTTGAATGTGGTTTGCGGGGACTAAAACGGGCACTAACCGTTAATTTTCTGTTTGCGCTTGAGCGTCTGTGTACTGCACAGTAGCAGCCCTGCTGACATACAGTATGCTCTAAAAATGTATTTGTAGAATATAGCTCGGGGTTGACTTCCATGCTTTTTAAATAACAAACGCAAAACCGTTGGCAGTAAACTGTCGTCTTTTTCATGTGAAAAGCTCAAAGGCTCCCTGGTTAGATGATCCCTCTCTCTGATTGGCTGAGTGCTTTGACTCTACACATAAAATAGGAGGAGACTACAGTTGGTTGATCTCACACGGCAGACTGGATGGTCTCCTGCACGGCATTCTAAAAGCCTGCCAATTATAACATAGCATGTTCTAGATTTCTCCTGATATCTCACACCCACTCTCAATGGAGCAGTGATGCACAGCTGAGTCAGAGGCTTGCATCCGATGCGCGAAAAGGCAAGTGAGGCACGGTATCTAAACAACCGTAGCTTATAAAAATATGATTATTTTAAACCTGCCAACAGTGGAGGGATCAGTGATATACAATAACATCTAATTACTGCGTTGTTTCCCTTTAACACTAGTTGAAGGAACCCAACAAGTGGTAGATGTTTTTCTTTCATTAGCTGTATTTATTTTCTTCATCTGTTTGCAAGCGTTTCATTCCACTATTGCTCTCACTATTGTGAAGCAGGTATTTGTGAAAGCAGTTAGCTTTATTGTACCAACCAACAGGTACCAACCGACCTTCCCTGAAGCTGCATTATCTAGGTGGCCGGCTAATATATAAAAATGATCACTGTCGTTTGTTTTTGTAATGTAGATGGAACTCTGTGTGCTACCTTATTTGTACACCTGTAATCATTTATCGTGCTTATATATATACTGTATATATATATTGCTTTAGCTTAGCATTTCATTTATTTTCATAAAGAATGTTTTGCCATTTGATCATTTTCTCATTCTAGCCTCATCTTTGTGTTTAGTTTAGGTGTGTTTTCCTTTAAATCGCTCATTTTACAGCACACTGAGTCAACGGTTTATTTAACAGCTGCACATCAAAAATATGTCTATCCAATAATTGGCATCCTTTAAATTTTATTAGCATCTGTATAAGGAAGCAAAGTTTTTCCTAGGCTATATTGTCTCTCGTGCACGCTCTCGCACACACACACACACACGCCACACAGTTTCAGGAGCAAGCCACCCCCACCACGTGGAAAGGGATAGTTTAGTTTTAATGATACCATTATCTTGATATAATACCTGCATGTACAGTTATTGTGCGCGCACACACACAACCATACGTGTCTATTTTAGGCCTAGATTGGCTTATGTGCTCATAAACAGACTCCTTGTGGCTGACTGATCCCCAGGATGCAGACAGCTCCATTTCCTCATAGCTAAGCGGGCGCAGTGTATGTTGTGGCTGATTGTCAGATAACTCGGTAATGTGCCTAAGGACGCAGGCTGCCCCAGCAAAGCATCTCCATGGAGACTCCAGTGGCTCCATTAGTGAGTCTCAAACTGTCTCTCAGGCATATGCTTGTTTTTTTTTCCTTCAGTCAATCTCTGTTGTTTGTCTATTAGATGCAATAGATACACAAGTTTGCTTCATGTGTGAGGGGTATGAGATCATTATTATTATTATTATTTTTAATAATGTTTATTTGTATATTTTTTATAATATTATTTAATGTATTATTGTGTCTTTCTATTTATTCTGGTAGGAAAATATGTGAATATGTGGGTGTTGTATCATTGTTACTCTCCACACTGCTACAGCGGTCTGCCTCCCTGGTGCCTCAGTGTTCTGGCCAGTAAACATCCACAAACACAAAAGGGGCGCTTGCTTTCAATACTCACACTCCAAAACAACCATGGAGAAATGGCTGTCCATCGCCACAGAAACCTGGTCGAAGTTCCCTTACTCTCGTGGACTCTAATCATCAAAACCATCAAATCTAGGCAGCATGCTAGCAGGTAATTGATGCAATGGTAAACTAGCTGGGCTGATTTGTCGTAATTATTCGCTTTCGCAATGTCACAAAGGAAGTCCTGTTATCCTTTTTGTGGTCAACTTTCTTTTCTTTAATATAACTGCATTCATTTCATCATTAGTAGTTTAGGCCTGTTTTCTTTAAAATCACAAATGAAGGGCGCATTTTACAGCACGTTTCCCTCTCAAAAAAGGGAAAGATTCAATGATATATTTAACAGCTGTCTATCAAAAAAAAAAGAGTAAAATCAAAAAAGGTTAACCTGCACCCCTCAGTGTGGGACCTGTACGCTGACCATTACCAGTCAGGTCAGGAGCCGTTTCTGCAGGCCACAATGCAGCTGTGCGTATTACCAGCGTATGACATTTCCGGCGGCGCTTGCAACACAAGATTGTCACGGCGAGGATGCAAAAACAGCCATTTATGCCGCTGCACCAACATGACTGAATTGTTGAGCCTCTGTGGTGTTAAAAATAAAATCCACTGTGTATTCACTCATTAGTACGGTCAATATATATGGTTGTGAACTGTGATGTTTTTGGAGGGAAATACAGAAAACATAATCGAAAGGATGTTAGAGGAGCACTGTATAGAGTATATTCAGATATACAACATGAGTTTGGATGTGTGTGTCTGTGTGGGTGCATCTTTGCCATCATATGAGGTGATGACTAGAATCTATGCACACCCCCCAGACCTTAATTATCTCTCCCCCAGTCCCCGTACTCCAGTACTGTCCTTGCAATATTTCCTGAATAATTTGACATCATATTAGGGGCGTGTCTCTCCTAGGTCTAATACAGCGTGTCCAGACTTTCCCCGCCCCCCTGTTTGTTACGCCTTTGCATCCTTGGCTACCATCCCATCACAAAGCTGTCCTGAGCAGTGATGAGTGGTTTCATTCTCTTGTAGTGGAGATTAGAGGATTTTCATTTCATGTATAATTCTCTTTATGCACGGTGTGACAGGGGTTGCTTCAGGTTGCCCAGAGCCTTTTGATCTGGATTAATAAATCAATACAGATGTCAGTTTGAATGAGCAATTATAATTCACATTTTGCCACTCACGTTTTGCTTTGAAGCTTCCTAAACCGGATCGCACGTGTGTTAGCGTTAGCACTGGAGAGTCATGCCAGCGAACACTGGTGGACCTGTGGGGTAAAGCTTGTTGTGCGTGCCCTTATTTTGTGTTTATATGATGGATCGTCTACTATTTATTGGGCCAGTCGGCATGTGGTGGATGTGTGGATGAAAGCTTGCTGTGGAGGTCCTTCCTGGTGTATGTATGGACAAAGCTTCAGCTGGGCTTGTGTGATGGATGACTCATAATTCTGAGGTGCCTTGTCATTTTACTTCCTGTCCCCTCTGTGAGACTTCTTACCCCTCATTTTGTTGAAGAATGCCATTTTTATCAGCATCCATCCGTTCTTATCGTTATCTATCAGTTCTTCTCATTATTTAACCATCTGTCTAAAGAATACATGGCTGATTATACTGGATAGTGTCCCAGGACCCCAATCAGATGGTTTGTGTCACTAAAGTATGACAAAGGACCTTCCTTTCTCATATATCAGTATTAGCCACTGTCGTAATATAGCACATTTTAAATACACTGTCAGTGATTTCAAATACTGAATATGTCATGATGTTGTTGAAATGACAAGAGAGGGCTTGTATTGGGCTGTGGGTTGAATCTCATACTCAGTTCAATTTGTCTTTAACCTTGCAAACAAGTGCATTCTGCTTTTTCAGTATTTATAGTCATACCGTAGTACAGTAATATAGTAATATTGCTAAATGTTTGTGGTTAATTACAATGGGAAAGTGCACTTAATTCAGGCTGTAGTTTTACTGATCCTGGCCTCTCTGTTCAGTAGAGCAGGTCAAAACAGGCCATTTTACAGGACAGTTTGTTCCTTTGAATCCCTGTTGACCTCCTGTTATCTGGTTGGCAGTCAATCAATGGTAGCGGTTCGCGGACAGCCTTTAGAAAAGAGAGCAGCACCTTTCGGCTGTATATTTTCTCTGCAGACAATGGTCACTTGTTAACCATTGTTGTGTCGCGTAAGTGAGGATTAGGTAAAATGTGTATTTTCTGAATCCAGCGGTTCCAACAGTCAATGCCCTTGTTAAATCGTTTGGCACTCTGAATACTGAACACAAGCGATATTGCGTGCTAGAACCCCTCACTTAACCTACATTCAAAATAAGTTTTATGTGATTTAATTTAATAATTATTATTAAAAATGACAATCATCAATTAAATCACCAAATTCGTTAATAGGTAGGTCGAACAGTAACCTGGTGGATCAACCAACAAGCTAAAACCAAGTCTAAATCAGGTCTTAAGTTTAAATAATTTTATTAAATGATAAACAGTAAATTAGAATAATAACTTGAAATCATACATTCACTAATGAATGTAGGCTGACTACTTATAATTTACAAAAGGGAATACATTAAACCAGACATTAATTAGAAGATACCAGTAAAGAGAGAGACTGATAAGCCAGAAATTTCCAATATTATTTACCCTCCTCCAGCTGAACAGGAACAAAAGGAAACGCACAAGGAACCACCAACTGAACTAAGGCTTCCTTCTTTCAGCACTCATAAAGAGCATCCCTGTCCTGATTGGGTTAATGTGTAAGAAAGGGGGGGGGGGGGGGGGGGGTAATTTATGACAAAGACTGGCTTATCTTTGATGTTTGTGGGGGTGAGTGAGTGAGAGAGAGACAGAAGGAGGGGGGGGGGGGGGGGGGGGGGGCAAGACATGGAGGAGCTGGGTAGTTTACTTATATCTAAATATTACATATGCTACAGTTGATTGAGAATTTTCACAAGACAAAATACTGCCTTTTCACCAGTGTGGTCAAAGATCTTGTCACCATAGAAATTTAGCAAAGAGAGGTCAAAAAGTCGAACCCTTAGTAAGACTTGAGCCACACTGTATCCTAGCCTATCGTGCCCTCTAGCTGCCAGCTTACAGCTCATTTTTAGTCCACCAGCATTTCAAAAATTGGCATTGCAATGATGCACTTCTGGACAGTTGAGGCAAGTAGCTGAGACAAGGGTCAGCTGTTAAAAGAATGCAAAGTAATTAGACAGTGGACCGTTGTTGTGCTAATTTTGCAAAACACTGGCAGACTAACCCTTGCTGCCAACAGGGGTCCAATAGGTGCTTGTTTGCTGGACATATGACAGTTTAGTCTAATAGGGTGGAAGGCACGTAGTAGGCAGCGTTTCAATGTTATTATGTCTTCATCAGGCCTGAACCAATGAACATAAGGAAGGGGGTATAAATATCCTCCCATCGATTAGTATGATGGAGTATCACAAATTACACAGGTGATGCGACATCATCAACATACGAGTTTATCAAAGAGAGCACCTGTTTTCCTTCTGTTTTGCCATCTGGGCAGGCGCATGATGGCCCACTTCCTTTTGATCCTGCCACCTTAGGTTTGCAAGTTCGCATCATTGGTGGGGCACTGCCACTGTACTCTTTCAATCTGAGTCAAACTACAATCAGAGGACAGAATATCGTGATTGGTTGAACTTGTGGTTTGTGTTTCGCTTTGCTGGTTTGTGAACAATGCAATCCTGATGCAATAATTTACATTCACATGTAACTTGCAAGGTATTCAGCATGGATGTCAAGCTGAGCTGCTGCAGCCACTTATCTTCTTGGCAACGTTGCTTTATAAATCATGTAGTTCATAAGCAAGGCTTGGTAAAAGTTTTTTGTAATTAAATTAATAGTGTATTGAGTTTTGTAATCCCAGCCTTTGATGAAATGATGTTTAACCTGTATTGTTGTGTGGTTGAATGGACAGACAATAATGAGCAATGAGTTTGACACTCAAAAGCAATACATCACTAACATGGTATATTTGCAATTACTGTTTGAGGGCTATGCCACACTATATATACATATACACCGATCAGCCACAACATTAACCCCTTGGCGCAGATGGCGAATTTCACCTATTTAGGGGGTGCTCTGTTTAAGGCTTTATAACTCCAGGTGTGAGCATCAGATAAACTTGATAAATGGCTTAAATGAAACAAGACAGGTGTACCATTTACAATACAAACTTAGATTTGTTTATTTTCATAATTTACATCAAAATAAAGTGCCACAAATGCAAAGAAACTTTGGAAAAAATGTATTTAGTTTGCTGAGAGCTACATAAGTGAAATCGGTAATATATATACATTTCCTGGATCATAAACTCCATGTCCACACGTTTTGCAAAATCTAAGGATGATATGCAGAACTACTAAAGGTCAGTGATGCAAAATATAGCAGTGTACCCTGTTGTCCATTAGTGTCTCCAAATCTATCCAAATGGCTAAATTGTGCACTGCTGTAAATTAAAAAAAAAAAGATTTATTTAACTACAAATCAACAGTTTCGGCTCATAAAACTCACTTTTGCATAATTTCCAAGTAGGAATTACATATTTTCATCAGTATAGGGGGGTAGATATCTATGGGTCCAAAACCCCTATGCAAAACATGTCATAAAATGAATGAAATTAGTTTTGTCCATTAACGCATATACATTTGCTCCTTCTGATGGCTTAAGATAAAAAACATTAATATCACAGTGTTACATACACCTAAATATGTTGCCTAATCATTCACTCTTGTACCTCAATAAAACATTACTTGTCCCTGTACTCTACAGTATGTATACTTTTGTCCTGGGATTGCATTTTTCTGTAGTTTTTTTTAAATTTATTTTCCTATTCATAATGACTCCAAGGAAATTTGTACCTTAATCTACCACATATCAGCACACAGTAAATTGGAGTGAGCATTTTTCATGCCCTAAGAGAAGTATATATGCCATAGCCTATATTATATACGATAACATGAACATAAAATAGTATTCCACCATCTGCAAAATGCTGCCAAATGTTCTATCTTCAATGAACATCGGTAGCCTACATCAAAAATACATTTAACGATTGCACTACAGTATGTGAACTGCACTCAAAATGCGAAAATAACAATAGGGCTATCAAACATATTGGAAAGACAGTGCTCGAGTGGAAACACGAACGTACATAGGTATGTAGCCAGCGAGACCAACTGCATTTTAGACGCAAAAATACTTACATATCAGAAAAGGGAAAGACAGTTAAAACAAAAACTGTCGTTACGCTGGGCTGTAGTAAATTGCTCAATGCACCCAAAAAGACTTGGCATATGCCGTTGCTAAGGTTATAATGTACTCTATTGGATAAAAAAGCCGTCAATTAAACCAGAATGAATTGTAATGAATGAGACAGGCTTACAGGGCATGGGGGTATTACGCGGCGACGTTTCAGATAGTGTAATAGCGGTATAAAGTGTTGTATATTTCTCAAACCGACAATAAATGACCGCTGAATTTTGAAAGGAACATCTCGATGTGTAAAACCAATGGTAGGATTGTATATTTCATATTTAGTAGCATATATTGCGAGTAGAATACATGGTACAATGAGACAGTACTTTCAGTTTATTTTGCACTTGAGTGAGCAGGGCTTTTCACGGCTTTTCTGGCATACAATTAGGCTATTGTTGGGTTTATCTCGTTGCTATGACGTTATTCTAATTTTATATGATGAATAAATATATGACTTGCTACGGGGAAATAGTGACATTTAGAAACTCCATATTCAGCAGAAATCGTCACGAACCGTCTACCAATAAATTTAAAACACAGAGTTTGTGATTTCCAATAATAGTTTGGCTGCAGTAGCAACGAATGTCTCAGTTGAGCAAAAAGGTTCCGCCTGTAACGTTCCGTTCCCATCCTGTCCGTTTTCCGTGTTTTGCCCTTTTCCCTCCGTGTCATGTTTGATTCCCTTTGTCCGTGTTTTCCCCGTTGCTGCAGACTGGGCGTGTTCCTTCCGTTTGTTTCACTCCTTTTCCCCACTTCTGTCTCAGCCCCTATCTCCTTTCTCCGTTGCTACATGCATTCCTCACACTTCGCTTGTTCAATCACCCTCGCTTACATTTGCACGCCTTCTTAATTGTTTCCAATCTCAATTCCCTATTTAACCCTCCGGCTGGCTGCTATTCGGGGCCAGTTCGTTAACGTTGTTCGTTTGTATCCTGGTCTTTGAAATCCCTGTCCTGTGCATCTAACTTCAGTTGGGTTCTGTCTCGGGGCTTTAATGCTCACTGCCTTCTGTTGTTTGCTACCAGTCCTGTCTGTTTGCGGTTCTTCCTGCCTAAACATTGCCTGTCTCGTTAACCACCATTCTACTGTTTCTGCCAGTCTGTAGCTGTTCGCGTTTCCCTGATTGTGTTGCGGTACCTCCGCTCCCACCTGACGTTGCGCCCACAGCTGGGTGTTCTGCTCCTCCATTCTACAGTGGTTCCTGTCCGGCCGTGGCTACCGCCATTGTTACGGTTACGGTTACATCTACTACTGTTGTCCTGCTGCCTCAACCCGGCCAACCCGAGGTCCGCTGCCGTATCCAGCCGCTACCCCTACCTCTGCTTAGGTTACCTGGTTCCCTGTTACTATTTACCCTGGCTCCCTCTCCTTTACATTTCATGTATTCTATAACCGGTTGTCTGTGTTCTATGTCCTGATCCGCCAAGTCCAGTTCCAGTCCAGTTCCGGTTTGGAACAATCCAGTGTCTCGTACCAAGTCCTGTTCCGGTTTGGAACAACTTCGTGTTCCCGTGATCCAGTTCCAGTTTGACTATCCAGTCCCAGTCCAGTCCAGTTCCGGTTTGGAACAACCCAGTGTTCCGTACCAAGTCCAGTTCCGGTTTGGAACAACTCCGTGTTCCCGTGATCCAGTTCCAGTTGACTAACCAGTCCAGTCCAGTTCCGGTTTGGAACAACTCCGTGTTCCCGTGATCCAGTTCCAGTGTGACTACCCAGTCCCTGTCCAGTCCAGTTCCGGTTTGGAACAACTCCATGTTCCGGTGATTCAGTTCCTGTTTGGTCCATTCCAGTTCCAGTACCAAGTCCAGTTCCGGCTTGGAACATCCTGTTGCCGTTTAAAGTCCAGCTCCGGCTTGGAGCAGATTCAAGGTCCGGAAAAGCTCCAGACTTATTGTGTTAACTGTGTATTATCTGTGTACAGCTTCTGACTACCCCAAGCTATAATAAATTGCCCTTTTCTGTCCCTCTGCCTCCTGGTCGTTGCATTTGGGTCCAGCCCGTATTAGGTTCATGACACCGCCGGCGTCACCTTCTACGCAAAGGAGTTAAAACCACTGACAGGTGAAGTGAATAACATTGATTATCTCATTGTTCTTTTGGTTCTGTACTCTAGCACTTTGAGTTTGAAAGGATACAATGACAATGAGGTTGAAGTGCACACTGTCAGCTTTAATTTGAGGGTATTTTCATCCATATCGGATGAACCGTTTAGAAATTATAGAACCTTTTGTACATAGTACCCACCATTTTTGGGCATCAAAAAATATTGGACAGCTTGACATAATGTAGAATAAAGTAATCATTTTTAATATTTGGTTGCATATCCTTTGCATGCCATGACTTCCTGATGTTGGTGACCCAACAACATCAAAAGACTCTTGATATCTTATTTTCTGGTACTCTTACAAGCGATACTATAACGTCTCAGCATTTGAATGGATATCTATAGGAATTGGGGGGTGGGACTAGATTTAGCTGTAAATTATACTGGAACAGTATGGAATACATGGTTGGTAAAATGGCTGTAAAATGGGGGGGGTTATGTACGAAAGGTTCTATAATTTTTCAACGGTTCATCCGATGTGGATGAAAATACCCTCAAATTATATCTGATAATCTGCGCTTCAACCTTATTGTCATTGTATCCTTTCAAACTCAAAGTGCTAGAGTACAGAACCAAAATAACAACGTGATTATCAATGTTATTCACTTCACCTGTCAGTGGTTTTAATGTTGTGGCTGATCGGTGTACGTGTATGTGATCTGTTCTGTGAATTATGATGTGCGCCCGAAGCTCTAGATGAATTTTAAGTGTCTTTTCTACCCGGCTGCCAAAGTGCCCTGTTTAAGATTCATAATAAATATTACAGTCTGTAACCGGTTTCGAATCATTGGTGATCATTGGCATTGAGTGAGAGTATGTGCGATATTATATGAATATTTTACTCATTATTCTCTGCATTCACTGACATTGTGGGTACAGGCACAATTACCTGTAGGTGTGTGTTAAGATCTGCCGATGGGATTTAAGAAAAAACGCTATTTCATTACACCTAGAATTAATACTTCAGTTGCATTTCATCTGACAAAATTGTACTAATAAAATGCCAGGCTGTTGTTTTCTTAGCGGGTTTGCAAGTTGACTCCGGCACCATTCAGATAAAAATATCCTCCAGGTGAAGAAAAAAAATCAACAAAGGCAATCTTAAGCCACAGTGCAAATACACTGCCTGGCCAAAAAAAAAGTCGCACACTCTAATATTTTGTTGGACCTCCTGTAGCTTTGATTATGGCGTGCATTAGTCGTGGCATTGTTTCGACAACCTTATGCAACGTCTCAACATTTATTTCTGTCCAGAGTTGCATTCATTTTTGGCCGAGATCTTGTATTGACAACGGGAGAGTCAAACCACTCCGTAAAGTCTTCTCTAGCACATCCCAAAGACTTTCAATGGGGTTAAGGTCAGGACTCTGGTGGCCAATTCATGTGTGAAAATGATTCCTCATGCTCCCTGAACCACTCTTTCACAATTTGAGCTCGATGAATCTTGGCATTGTCGTTCCTGGAATATGCCCATTGATGGGATAACCTGGTCATTCAGTACATTCAGGTACTCTGCTGACTTAATTTTATTGCTGCGTAACGTTGCTGAACCTAGACCTGACCAATTGAAGCAACCCCAGATCATAACACTGCCTCCAGAGGCTTGTACAGCGGGCACTATGCATGACGGGTGCAACGGCAACTTTTTTTTTGGCCAGGCAGTGTAATATCCTGCTTCCTTCAGATGAAGCACTTATCAAGAAAGGCCAAAATGTCACCATCAAACTAAAAAGAAAAAAGTAAAATAAATACGTTTTATTTTTAAGGGAAAAATGAGATGTCAAAAAGATTTGAAATCTCTGTGAAGATTTTAGCCGGAGAGTGGCTTAGAGATCAAGACAGATGAGACTGTCCATCTCTGCCTCTATCTCTCACACAACGCTCCGTCTGTATCGGGACCGGGGAGCTTTGTCCGGACCAGTTCCTCAACCGCTCCTTCAATCTCATCTCTGTCTGGGGGGTATCCGAAAAAAAACAGCCCTGCTAGACTCTTAAAAACAGATCAAAGTGCTTAGTCACCTCGAATGAAACCCATGACACGTTGTAGAGAAGGTGTGTTATACTCATCAATAGGAGAAGGAGGGCTCCTAACTGGGTGGAGCAATCGAAGACTCACTCCTTTGAACTAATTATAGTATTTTGCTACAGACAGCATGACCGTTTGGTGTGCTCATTCAGTACAAGGTAGCGATTGAAGGTATATATTAGCTCTACCCGTTAGGAGTTTCTTGAAGTCTCACTCCCTTATAACAATTATAATGCCTCTCCAATAATGGCTATATGTGTGTAATACTGGGCACAATTTAACATACTGTATACGTAATGCATTTATTACATTTTTGTGTTATGCCTTTATTTTTGTTGAGATTCAGTGTGGGATATTGTGTTTGTCTTTGTGCCTGTGACCCTGGATGCGTTTGGGTTTGTGTTGAGTCTCATGTTCTCTGATATGAGCACACATTCTTTGTAAACCCATGATCTAAACTTAACCTGAACCCATCTGGAGTTATCAATAGCGAACTGGAGAGACTGCAGCAGTTGCCGTGGTGAAGGCTGCCAGGTCAGTGTAAGTGGCAGATGTGCATTGTCACTTCAGTCTCTGCTGTGTGCCGCTTGCATCTCATTACACAACAAGTTCCCCCTCAGCGTTCTTTTCATCTTCTGTTTGTAGACCGCGTCGTCTGTTTGTGTTTATCACTCAAAATGGAGATGAGAAGCAGGTGGGACGATAACGATAGTCGCGCTGAGGCTATTTTTACAGCTTTCGTCCTGCGCGCTCGATTCCTTCTCCGTAGAGGCAGTGAAAGAATTCATGCTAATTAAATTGGCCGGGCTAAAAATAGCAGCGTAACCGCGGAAGAGTCGTGCATGTTCATGCATGCGCGGCGCGTGTGTATGTATGTGCAGCGCATTTTCCCACTGCGAATCCAGCAGGAGGAGGAGATGTGTTCACGATCAATGTCTGGCTGCATGTCAACTAGAAAAATAGCAAAGAGTAGGGTCAACTGTTCCTGAGAACCGGGATTCTCAATCACCTCTACAAGAAAACAGAGGAAAAACCTTGTTCAAAGCGGCCATGCCTTGGCTCAGCGGTTCTGTCAGCCTTCAGTTTGGCAGTAAGATATACAGGTAGTGAAGAAGAAACAGAAACGCAAGAGTTGTTCCAACAGTGAAGAGTTCTGGGCCCATTTCCCTGGCATGCTTTGGGTAGGCCGATTCAACCTTAGAAGGCAGGGTGCTTCCACTTTCCCGCAGAGAGGGGTGTCTTTCCTTCCGTAGAGCAGGAGTAGTTAATGCTAAGAATGTGCTGCGTGCGCGTGTGTGCATACATGTGTCCTAGAATGCACGTTTTATGATTTTATAGTTTGGGAACATCTATTTTGTAAATATTAGTGCATTTTGTGTAAATATTTTTGATATTACCTCTGGACCTACCCCCCATTTCGTGGATGAGATATGGTATGTATGAGTAGTTCTCTATTAGAATTACAGACCTGATGAATATTCGAGTTCCAATCATTTTTTGCGTGCAAGCATTTCACTTTTCTATTTATCTTTCTACGCTTGACACCTAACAAGAAACCTGAATTTCTTAAGAAAGTTGAATGTGTATTTCTTAGTGCCTCTCCATCACCAGAATCCTGCTCTGAATAGGACCCTTTTGCTCAAATGTCACTTACATTAAAAAGAAAATATATATAAGTGCTGTTGTTATTGTGCCACAGGATGAAGTGCCAGTGTATTAACTTTTCAGCATTTTCAGCCTCGGTTGTTGATTTTTTCCACTGGTCATTTTTTTCCTTTGGTGCAGGATCTTACCATTATGTTCAAGTATTTGTTTTACAATATGTATCAGAACCTGGAAATATACATTGAAAACACTTTATTTCTCTAGATGCTGGTAAAATTTGAAAACACTTCCTTGAGATCCTTCAGACTTCCCTGAGAGGATTGTCAATGTTACCCAACCAGAACATAAAATTCTAATAAAATTTCACATGAAAGAAAACCGTTGTTCTGAATATTGGTGAGTAGACTTTTTTTACAATAAGTCTGGAATCTGAAAGGATTTTTTCTTGTCTAAATCTTTTGTCTCAGATAACGGGCTCTATTTTCCGGTAAACGGCGCATAGGTGCGGTCAATGACACAGCGCATGGGACACTGGGCGTGGCTACTGAATTTTGTTATGTTTGTACCAGAGGCGAGGAGGGCACAGTGAGCTGGAGAATTGACTGGATTAGGCTGAATATTTTTCAGTGGGTGGGTTGCAGCTGGATTCAATCATAGCCAGTCAAATGACTTCTTTTCATTCCCTTTAAGAGCCGTGTGCTTTGCGACCCGGCGTACTGCCAATTTCCGTGGTCTACCACTGCAGTGGAAGATGATATATCTATGTTGCACTGATATCTCTAAAAAATGTATACTATCACTGTAATAATGCTTTTGTTTAACGAGGGAATATCTAAAATCACAAACTAATTGGGCCTATACTTTATCATTTGTGCTTTAGTCCTATTGTTTTATAGGCTCGATCTGCACTGACACACCACCAACAGCGCCTCTCCCCCCACTTTGATGTACAGTGAGTCACCAAATTATGGAACGGGTTCAGGCATGTGAAAATCCATGATGAAAATGACACTTCGCCAGTGCGACAGCTCGCCGCTGGCCGGAAAATAGAGCCCGAAGTGTCTGGCCCAGGTCTGTTCTGTGTGCACACACTGGGAACCTGTGGTGCAGACAGAGCTTTTGTAAAACTCCCAGGCTACGTAAACAACAACAACACTTTTGACCTGACTAAACATTGAAAGAAATGTGTTTTCAAAAGCCTTGTTATCGTAATGGAGGATTACGCTTATGCTTATGCCATAATCCTTTTGGCTGTCGTTATCCGCCAGTGTGCTGGGGAGCCGTGTGTTTACCGGGAGTGACTCTGGTGATTCTGTGCTGATTCTGTGGGTTTCATGACTTTCCTTTTTTCGGTGCCATTTCCTGTGTGTCACTCCAGGTTTGGTTTTATTCCAGAGCACTGGTAATCTGCAGCCTACTGCAGTCCAGACTCAGAGTGTAATAAAAAAAAAGGACATGATCACGTGCTTGAAAGCATTTTTTTTTATTGCTTTTTTTTTTAATTTCAGTTTTTAATCTTTGATAAAAAATATTAGCTGTTTTGTTAGCTGATGATAACATGTCGTAAAGCGAGTACTTTACACTGGCAGCTGTGATGACTAGAAGGCAGCTTGGCAAAGAGTGAGTCATCAGTAAGAGTAAGAATAGAACAACACACACAACCAAAACAAATATATTTTTGTAAAATATGGTGTACAGAGTCACACAGAACAAATATAAAGACCTAATGGATGTCACCCAACAAATTATGAAAATAGAAGTTGAGCAAGTAATGGTGAAGTCAGAATAGACTTGAGGTCATTCGACAAGCAATCTGAGCACTGGCGGCATTATTACAGTGCAAATTAAGGTTGGCGAATATTTCTGCACAACTTTGCTGAAGTGATGGAAGGGTCTGTATCCACGTATAGGCATCAATTAAAGGACAAATGCAGCTCCCATGAAGTGTTTTGACAACATCTCATATACAGTGCCCTCCACTACTATTGGCACCCCTGGTAAAGATGAGTAAAAAGGGTTATAAAAAATTAACCATTTGGTGAATTAGCTTAATCTCACACTGAAAAAATGAGAAAAATCCAGCCTTTAATTGAAGTAAATTTATTATGAGAAAAAAAAATCCCTCATCAAGAAATAATTATTTTTAACAAAAGCACATGTGCGACAATTATTGGCACCCCTGCATTTATATATAGAATAAAGTAATAATTTTTAATATTTGGTTGCATATGCATGCCATGACTTCCTGATGTGTGTGACTCAACAACATCAAAAGACTCTTGATATCTTCTTTTCTGGTACTCTTACAAGCGATAATATAACGTCTCTGCATTTGAATGGATCTCTATGGGAATTGGGGGGTGGGACTAGATTTAGCTGTAAATTACACTCGAATAGTATGTAAGACATGGACGGCTAAATGGCTCTAAGTCATCAAGGGTTTGACGTATCAAACAAGCCTTAAACCATCACTCTGCTGCCAGAAATGCAGTAGATATGGATGGATAACTTGAAGGGTTTCTTCTCCTGACTTATTTTTCCATAGAGTTCAATAGGAAAATTTGTCAGGAGAAACAACCCTTAAAGTGATCCATCCATATCTACTGCATATCTGGCAGGAGAGTGATGGTTTGAGGCTTGTTTGATACCTCAGACTCTTGATGACTTAGAGCCATTTTACCAACCATGTATTCCATACTGTTCCAGCATAATTTACAGCTAAATCTAGTCCCACCCCCCAATTCCCATAGAGATCCATTCAAATGCAGAGACGTTATAGTATCGCTTGTACCAGAAAATAAGATATCAAGAGTCGTTTGATGTTGTTGGATCACAGACATCAGGAAGTCATGGCATGTAAAGGATATGCGACCAAATATTAAAAATGATTACTTTATTCTACTCAATAATTGTGGCACACGTGGTTTTGTTAAAAATAATTATTTCTTGATGAGGGATTTTTTTTCTCATCATAAATGTACTTCAATTAACGGTTGGATTTTTCTAATGTTTTAAGTGACACATTAAGCTAATTCACCAAACAGTGAATTTTTTATAACCCTTTTTACTCATCTTTACCAGGGGTGCCAATAATAGTGGACAGCACTGTATATCATAGTGACTATTGGACCCTGAGGCAAGAGAAGCAGAAATGGCTGTGTACACTCTCTTACAAGGTAATGTTGTATTGTATTGTATTGACATGGCAAATGGCTTTATTGACAGAGGATAAGTACATTTGCATGTGTAGATGCTGCATTTGAAAATCAAGAGCATGAATTGCAATATAAATATACTCTTTGTGTAAAACAAGAGCAGAGCTCTTCCCTTCAGGAGAAATCTGTCTAAATCTGAGGAGCGCTATCTTGTCAAGCAGGGTATTGCATGCATCATGCTCTGGATGTTTGTATTGTCTGTAAAAATGTTCTTGGGTGAATTTTGCCTTTAATTATAGAGAACAAGAGTGTGGGTAGTTGCTCTTACCAGGCATTGGCAGGAGTCTCGGTGACTCACTCGATCTCGATCAGGTGCCATTGGAGAATGGCCATCTGTCTCCCCGCTCTGCCGTTAAGCACGTTCGCAGCAGATATGTCATCCCCCACAGTTCGTACGGCTTTCATATTCCCTCCTCACTCTGTGTCGGCTGGACCCTGCTGAGAGAGCCCTGGTTTCATGGCGTTTTGGCAGCCTGGGTTTTGGTGTGGTAATATGCTTCCTCAGCAGAGGGAATAGAGGAACAAGCCATTCTGTTCGGCCCTCACACGTTTCTGAACACCCGCCGAATGCACGTTCACTCTCTCAGCGTGAGGGACCTGAAGAGCCAACCGCCAGCTCACCCGTTAAGCCCAGTCCAGGTCAAAACTATGAGAGGAGACCGAACAGGACTGTCAGGCTTTTATATCATCTATCAGAATGTTACAGTGTAAAGATTGCATGTGGAAAGCAATGCGCGATGTTACATTACGAAGTCGGTGTGGGCACTCAAAGATTTGATGCGCTGAATCTCGAGACCACAGCAGCCATTAATGGACATTCTAGTTAAGTTAAGGCTAAGTGAGTTTTCTTCCTAAAATGTTCTTCTAAAAATGCTAAAAGGTCGTCGACTGATGACTTTTTGATAATAACTCAAAGACAGAGGAGAGTCAAGGTAGCACGGAGGTAAGGGCAGAGACAGATCTGAGACCTGAAGAGAAAAAAACGTTTAAAAAAACACATCTTTTGGCATATGATGCAGAGAAATGCAGTGATTCCTGACAGTATGAACCATTTATGATAAAAAACATTATAATAATGCATTTTATTTATATAACGCTTTTCATTTGAATAACCTCAAAGTATTCGACAGTGATAACACAGAAATATGCATTAAAAATATGGGGATGTACAATAAAATGACAACATCTCCACAGTGATGCAGCGATGGTAAAGATGCCTCAATAGAAAACTTAAAATGATTTCCCTCAACTCTTGCAAGTGAAAGAAGGCAGCAGAATTCCACAAGATAGCACTTTGGACAGATAAAAGCCTTGTTTCACATATTTATTTTAAAAATATTTTTAACAAATACCGAAGAGGTTCATAGTGAGGCATTTCAGCTCAGTTACCTATTCTTAAACCTTCTAAAAATGTTGGTTTTTGACAGTTTGAGCCATTATCATCCACTCTTCCAGAGTGGAACATCACTGATAGAGGATCAGTTGCTATTTTTGCTCTTAATGGATAATGTTGGGATATGGATAGAGGAAAAACTATTCCTCGTTCATCAGTTCTTACTCTGAGACACTTTAAGAATATGGACGCCAGGTTTAAAAGTAGAATGTAAACATTATAAAAGAACACCTTCGTTTATCACAACAGAAAAAGTAAGATAGAGGTTATTACCAAATGACTACTGCAATTACTGCAGGTAATTAGAAATGATTACACTAATTAAACCTTTCTCTTTCCTTCCACGTCTGTCTCTGGACCTGCCTGGACCCTCGTCTCTGGCTCTTCATAGGTAAGTTCACTGCCATCATAATTTGAGAATGAAACTCTACATCTTTTCATAGCAGCCTGTGACACATTTTTAGCAGTCATGTTATGGACATTGATCGTGATGAACGTGCTGGATCAATGGTATAAACCAAGTGATTATCTTCGCTGCTTAATACATTTCTCAAGTTGTCACTGTACTCTTGAGCCACATAGTTATTATTTAATTGTTTTTTAAAATACGCATCCTTCCGTTGGTCAGTGCTGTAACAGGACACACAAAAATGAAGACAATAAAAAAATAATAACAACCTTATTGTAAGTAGCTCTGGATAAGAGCATCTCCTTAGTGGATGTAATGTAATTCTGCAATTGTATTTTCGAGCCTGGATCAAATACGTATTTAAAAGGCTTGAACTTTTTAGATGCCAGTGAAATTTGAGTAGGCCTACTCCTGAAACTCCCTGAGAATAACCAACACATCATCTGAAAAACATCATCACCAAAACATCATATGAAAGAAGAATATTGATAAAAATTAGATTTTTCTTATAAAATGTATACTGGTGTCTAAATGGTGAAAGTATTTCAAGTAATAATTTTACCCAGGTATAATGATTGGTTGGCCGACCTGATCACTGGTCAATTGATCCAGCCCTACATGGATAGGAATATGTCTCACAGTTGTATGACAGCCTGCGTGAATGAATGAATACATATTAATGATTAAAGTGCTGTAACCTTGTAGTGATACATTCGAAGGCTTGGGGACTAGTGTTCTTAGTGCCAGGGTGCCTGCCTTCACAGGTTCCCTTTCAGGTCACACTGTGCTGGTCTCTGTATCATGTCACACAGCAAAAACAATGTAACACCCATGACCCTGGGGTGTTAAATGTACACCAGCAGTGTTAGATTTACACCGGCATTTTTGCTGTGCATGCTGTAAGCCAGTGGTGCATAACCTTGGTCCTGGTGCCCCCTCTGTTCATGCTGGTCCTGGGGCCCCATTTGTGTAATCTGGTCCAGGGTCCTCTCTGTATAAGGTGGTCCTGGGGCTCCTCTGTGTGTGCTGGTTTTGGGTTTCTTCTGTGTAAGGTGGTCCTGGGGCTCCTCTGTGTAAGCCGGTCCTGGTGCCCCTCTGTTCATGCTGGTTCTGGGGCTCCTCTGTGTATGCTGGTCTTGGGTCTCTTCTATGTAAGGTGGTCCTGGGTCCCCTCTGTGTAAGGTGGTCCTGGGGCTCATCTGTGTATGCTGTTCTTGGGTCCCCTCTGTGTAAGGTGGTTCTGGGGCTCCTCTGTGTAAGGTGGTCCTGGGGCTCCTCTGTCTAAGCTGGTCCTGGGGCTCCTCTGTCTAAGCTGGTCCTGGGGCTCCTCTGTGTAAGGTGGTCCTGGGGCTCATCTGTGTATGCTGTTCTTGGGTCCCCTCTGTGTAAGGTGGTTCTGGGGCTCCTCAGTGTAAGGTGGTCCTGGGGCTCCTCTGTGTAAGGTGGTCCTGGGGCTCCTCTGTCTAAGCTGGTCCTGGGGCTCCTCTGTGTAAGGTGGTCCTGGGGCTCCTCTGTGTATGCTGTTCTTGGGTCCCCTCTGTATAAGGTGGTCCTGGGGCTTCTCTATGTAAGGTGGTCCTGGGTCCCCTCTGTATAAGGTGGTCCTGGGGCTCTTCTGTGTAAGGTGGTTCTGGGGCTCCTCTGTGTAAGGTGGTTTTGGGTCTTCTCTGTGTAAGGTGGTCCTGGGGCTCCTCTGTCTAAGCTGGTCCTGGGGCTTCTCTGTGTATGCTGGTCCTGGGTCTCTTCTGTGTAAGGTGGTCCTGGGTTCCCTATGTGTAAGGTGGTCCTGGGGCTCCTCTGTGTAAGGTGGTCCTGGGGCTCCTCTGTCTAAGCTGGCCCTGGGGCTCCTCTGTGTATGCTGTTCTTGGGTCCCGTCTGTATAAGGTGGTCCTGGGTCTCTTCTGTGTAAGGTGGTCCTGGGTCCCCTATGTGTAAGGTGGTCTTGGGTCTTCTCTGTGTAAGGTGGTCCTGGGGCTCCTCTGTGTAAGCTGGTCCTGGGGGCCCCATACAGTATGTATGTTTTTTGTTGCAACCAGTCTCTTGATCGGTTTAGATTGTTAAAAACTTTAAACTTAATTGAACACAGTGCTGGTGGGGATCCTTGCCATTTTCTTTGCCTTTCAATTTTTCATTTTCCACAAATAGTTTAGGTTCAGTGATCAGGTGTCCACGCTCTCAGCATTTAGGACCCCACAGGTTTCACTTATCAATCAAATTTTATCATGAAATCTAAACCCTCTAAAGGAAGGATGAGTTGATCGAAAGTTCTGAGATGTGTTTGTTGGACATTTATTCTTTATGGCATGCATATGCTATTTTTGACGTTGTGTGGTCTTAAGAGGGTACATCATATCTCAATGGACACTAAAGATAAGTAATTAATAAATATTAACAGGTTGTTACAATGCAGGGGTGGAAGTTGTGGTGGGACTGAAAATGAACATATACAGGAAGGCCCAGCACTGTTACTGTAGGCAGCAACAGATCATGGATCAGACCTATAAGGAGACTCTTTTGTGTGATGTGCGAAAGTGAGGTACAGAGCCCCTTCTGGCTCTCTGTCCCCCCTGCCCAGACCATCTGCACTAATTTGAGTAGACTTCAGTGCATTTCTGTTGGGATAATAGGGAGAATCAGGTACTCAGAGTGCTGCTTTCTCACTGTTTTCCTGGAAGGAAGCTGGTGAATACAAAAAGGGCATTGCTAGAGTGTCTTGAAAGGGAAGCTACGGTTTGTTAGATAAGCTTCCCTGCAATGAGATTGGTTCTTGTTCTTTTTATCTAGGGTTGAGTTATAGGTCAGTGGTTGATTATTCAATTTTAAGCCTTATCTGCACAAGATTGGTTTACAAGCAAAGCACTTTGCCAGAAGTTGGACAGACCTATCTTCCATTACATTACATTCATCACAGTCATTTAGCAGACTAGCTCTTATCCAGAGTGACTTACAATGTAGAATGTAAGTGCATTCAATTTGTATGAGCAATAGTGCCAGACTTGGCTAACAACCTTCCCAGACCAGCAAGTATATAGGCAGAATCATATCTCATATCCAGGGCCTGAAACTAACTTTTTGGTCCAGCCACCAATTATTTTCACTAGCCAAAATAAATTGAGGCAAAAAAGAACACAGAACAATATTTAAAATACTATATTTCTGCATTTAATGAAACGTAAAAAAAATTAACATAGAGGCAGTGAGAGAGACAAGTTCACAGTTCGTCTGAGCTTTCCTCCAAATCCTTCTCACTGGCACTGGCACACAGCTGCTGGTGCAACCCTCTACCTTCCTGGTAGCCTCAACAACGTTAACGTTACCGGTTTCGCTGCCAGCTGTCTCTCTCCTCTCCGTCTCACTGGGTCTTTTAACCCCTGTGATGTGTCACCACATACTGCTAACGTTAGCTAGATATAACAATGTTAAATCTAGCTAGGTGTTTCGTAGATATTTTGGCTGCCTCTCTCGTAGCTAAAGCCGGTGTTAAAAATAGCACTTCACTCACTGACTGAGGTAACGTTAGCTAATGTTCGCGAGACACTCGACAGGGGGGCTCTCAACCGGCTTGGCCAATCAGAGCACTGCTGAGAGCAGTCCCAGGTAATTATGGGAGTCGAAGTATTATACATAAATGACTGTTGTACTTGAGAAGCTTAGTTAAACAACCATGAAAAAAGTGTAATGTCCCGAAGTCCTTTGGCTGGAATTCGTCAACCCACACGCCAACGCAAGTTTCTACCCGCATTTGGTGTGTGGCGGGTGTTCATTTCAGGCCCTGCTCATATCAATGCGCCTATGTGGTCACTTAGTATTCATAATGGTATAACGTTATGAGCCTGACAAGAGAGGCTACAAAAAGGTAGTGTAGACCTCCACAACCCATAATGCCAACCTCCAAACCTCCACCCACAACCCACATCTTACACTCAGCTCCAATCACTGAAGGTGCTCCTTTGCGGTGTGGGCTGAATTGGGAGGCATTGGGAGGCAGGGCCTGACCTTCGTAAGGTACCATAATGTAATCGATGTCCGCGTGTACGTGGCTGTGTATTTTCACCCCTGAGCCACTGGTACAAAAACAGACTCGCTCCTTTCCACTGGTCTCCCTTCTTCTGCCATGAGCGTGAAAATTTCCTTTCCCCAGAGAGACCGCCTCTTTGCGCAGACACCCTGTCATTCCGGCTGTCAGATCTCTGCTTTGACACTGGCTCCTCCGGGACCCTACGTTTCTTCACCTCAAATTGATTGCATCCCAAATCTGCAGGACACCCTCCCCCCCGGCTAGTTCCTCCTTGTGAGTGAAGGCAGGCCCCCTGTCATCATCGCTCATCTGAGGGGGATTGTGCTGGCTTTGCTGGGTTTTTCTGCCAGCTGATTGGCATGTGTCCTTGAGGCTGGCTGCGAGCATTACTTCCTCATATTAAATATTCGGAATATCGTAGCCTCGTCCTGCCTCCGGGGAATGGAAATGGATTTCCACATAACTCTCCATTATGCCATCACGCCCCCCCCCCCCCCCCCCCCCCCGAAGCTTTGTAGTTCTTATTGCTATACGTCAGCGTGGATCAGGGAGATATGTGCCGCTTAATTGGGTTCCAAGACAGAAATACTGAGAGCCAAGTACTTTCATTCTCTATTATTTATGCTGTGTTGTTGCATAATTCAGTTTTACATTGTGTACAGTGCTTCTGCTCTGTTTGTCGTCTCTGCGGGTCTCCTATTCGTTTACGGAAAATATGTGGTAAATTAATACCAAACTGTTTTCACCCCGTTCTGCGCTACCAAGACAATGGTAATTACACAGCTAGTTAAAGCCAGTTCCAGCAGAGTAATAAAAGCTCAGGGTCTGTCGTTGGCTGCTTTCTTCTCCTGCACCAACTATATATGCTGTGATGACAGAACCAGTCAGGCAGCTGATGGCGATTCATTATTAAGACATTAATATTCCAGAGCTATTGAAGTCCTTTATAAAGAGAGAGAGAGAGTTTAAGAGCAAGAGATAAGAGAGATGAAGCCAATGTGACCCAGACTCCAGGGAATAGTGATGGGGTACAGTGACGTTATATGGTGTTAATGTTCGTACCAATAACCTTCCCTCCTAAGGCTACTCTGTTAACCACAGTTATATAATACTGATATTGAATACTGTGAGAGGTGTGGAGAACCACGCCCTGCTGTTTAATTTTATATGGGGCTCGACCAGCCAACTCTCTGACCACCTTCTTTTTCTCAAAATGAATAAGGCGCAACATGCATATATATCATATATTATTTTCATTTTCATATGACCTGTAACTTTTCTTTTTCCATTTCTTTCCACCTTAAAGGGCGAGGTCCCACTCTGGCTTTGAGGACAGGCTTTCCAATATGCATTACCCTTAATGAGCACCCCGTTCATTAACCTGATCACATTGAGAGACTATATTGAGATTGCATCTCAGCGTCACATCTCAGCGACGCAAAGTTTGTTTGAAGAAAAATCTTTTGAACCTGCCTCTTCTTATGTTTTTGTTTGAAGCGCTAAATTTGTGACTCAAACAAATGTGATGGTGACCTAGGTTGTTAGTATTTGCATTTCAGATAAGTTTGTTTCTGTAATTTCAGTGTGACTTGATCATGTTTGCGTGCGGGGGAAGGCAGTGATTTTAATTAGACTGTATCACATCATTAGATGCAGCAGCTTATTTATGCACCAGGGCATTGCATTGTTAGCAGTCATACTGTGCACAACATCACAACGCTGCTAATTTAATCACTAATTGCTTTTCTTCAAACACTCGTAATACTTCTGTTTAAATGTCCAGAATTTTGTTAGATTTTTTTATCGTTTTTATGGCGGAAAAGGACTAACAAGTTCCTGAATACCTTGTTCTTGTGTATTGACCTCGTCTTCACACTATGGAAGCTGTGTGACTTTGTGAGTCTGTTAGACAGCCCGGTTACAGACAGCCCTTCAGTCTGTCCATTAGTGTGACAATGATCACTGTTCCTGTGATAGGACACTGTGGGTGGACCATAATGGATGGTCCGCCTTGCTTTACCCAGGTGGTTATGCGTATTGTGATAATTTACTCTCTTCAGTAGATCACACTTGACTGGAAAGTCTCTGAATGCAGTTGAGAGTGTTACGTTAATTGTTGAGAGCAGAAACGTTTTTCTCTCCCTCTCAGCGACAGGCGCACATACTTGGCGGCTACTGCTGGGACCAGGCAGATGGGTAAGCTTGATCGAGCCTGAGCAATTGAGCTCATCGTCCAGGACACGAGAGAGCGCTTTGGCAGCTCGTGCTAACACCCTCCAGATCAGGAATCAGAAACCATCAGCATGCATTCACACTGGCTGGCTGTCACTCAATTCTCCTCAGTCCCTCACCACCTCAGGCTATTTCACTTTTACCTCTTTAATGTTTGTTCGGCTTCTTCTTCCCATTGTCATTTGTTTTTTATTTTTATCGCATCGATTTCATTCAGCTGTTAAACCAACATCGGGAAAAGGCCAAGAAATAACACTCTTGTAAAAGAGGCATGTGTTTTTCTTTTTTTTATATATCCACCTGCCAATGAGAGTAGGGGCTGAAGGAAGAATTAATAGAGATCCATTAATGGAGTGGATCACAGAGACAAATCCAATCCAATTGCAGCTTCCAAATGCCACAGGCAGGCACATGTTCCACTCCGGGAGATAAATCGAGTGCTGGGACTGAATGCAGGGTGTTTTGTTAACTATACAGCTCATTTGTGTTGAGGCGAGGTGGTTGTGAAGTAGTGGCTGCTGAGTGGAATACTCCCTCTCATCAGGAAACCCTTCGGCTCCGCCTTCCTTCCTGCCAGGTGACAGTCGTCTGACCTGTGTGGTGTTTGTCCCCCCCCCCAACCCCGACAGTTTGTGCCTGCTGTGTGCTTTAGGACCGTGAAATGATTCCAGGCCTTTCCATGCCTCCTCCTCACGCCCGGACTAATCAGCATTAAGCCAATCGTAATGTCTAGAAATCAACAGCTGGAAATTGTGGTGGCTCGTTTCAACAGGGGAAAAAAGGAAAGAAAACGCAGTGGCTCGGTTAACTATGTCAGGACCGATTGAAGTCACCAGCTTGGCTGAAGGACATACTGTACATCGGCTCAGATTGTCCTGCTCTCCGTAGCATTCAAGGGAAAAATTGTCAGGAGGAAGAGCTTTCAAGGGGAAAAAAGAAAATACTGCATTGTCCATTCATGTTCAACTCCATTGTGTTTCCATTATCCTTCCTAGAGTACCTCTGCTTTAATAGTTTGCTATTTATGAAACAGTAACCCATGCTGAAATATGTCTTAGATTTAATAGAATTACAGTTGTTTCACTTTAAGCTGATATAAACTACCCCACCAATTTAGTAGGATAGCAAATATCAATTGTGAGTATCACTGTGCTCAGATACAAGGTACTCTGTCGTTTGGATCAGACGTTGCAGATGGAATACGTGTAAAGGACCACATCTGTTTTCCTTTGAACCAGGAACAAAGTGAATACTTATCATGTTTCCTCCCTGTGAAAGTGTCGCTAGTTGACTTTTGAGAAATGAGATTTCGGTACTCCTGTTTCAGTCTAACAGTCAAGGCTGGTGAAGTATTCTTGTTCATCTTTTCTTCGTTCAACAATTTATTAGGCTTCATTTTTTCACAAGAAACGCATGGCGAAGACATGGAAATGATGAGTCATCTTTAGAGGGGCATTTTGTCACTCACCTGTCAGTCATACAACCATAGTCTTCCTCCAAGACTGTGAAAACACTTACTGTACTTATACAGTAGGCTTTAGTGGACCTGCCTTTCATGCTCATTACCTTACAGAACCATGAGCCTGACCAGGTTGACAATGATGCGAGATGTGGATCTGCTTTACTTATAACTCAGTGGACATGTACTTTTTCTGATAAATCACGCTGGAGATGAGGCTCCATCTGTTGGTGTGGATTCAACCAAACCATTAACCTAAAACATAATATTAGCTGAAACTTGCTAGAACAAATAAAATGGCAGGAAACCAATTTCACTAAACTCGGGTGCTTGATCTAAGTATTTCATTGGCTAATTTCTTTACAATGTCTAAATTGGCTACGAAGAATACCTGCAGGCGCATTAGACTGGAGTTTGAAATTCCTGCTCCAAATTTTCCTGGGATCGAGACTACGATTTTAGGTTCTGTTCTGCACTGGCATGCACAGTCAGCAGCAATACCCTGTTAGCTCCAGAGGTCAATGAGTTAAACAAATGCTCAGTAGAACTGATCTGAGCATCCAAAGATCCGCATCCAAGGAACCCGTGGTTCAGTGTCTGTTCCCTGGTCCGGAACAGACCACAAAACCCCAATTGTGACCAGTCAGCAATCCTCTAGGGGTTTTAACGTGTAACTCCATACTTAAGCCCCACGTCTCATCCTTTGTGTATTTACTGTATATCATGATTTTGATGTCAGTCCTTCATAAAATTGAGTGTTGACTTCAACTGAGAATTTAATTCAGAATAAGAGTTGTTATAGTTTATTTTTCCCTTTTGACGGGGTTTTCATTTCAAACTGAACAGTGCTACAGGGCTACAGGCCCGACTAATCAAAGAAACCCACCCAACCCCGCACCCCCTTCCCATCCACCTGCCCGCCCCATGCCGCTACAGGAATGGGTAGAAAAACGCAATCAGCTGGTTGGGAGGGAGAGCGAAGTGGGTGGAGACACGTGGCAGGTAAGCCACTGTCCGCCATTGGGGAAAAAGGTCAGATCAGACATGAAAGTGGGAAGGGGTCAGGTCTCAAAAGGCCAGCTGGGTCAGGAGCCAGACAGATGGGACAGCCTCTCCCCGGGACCCCAGCAGGCTACCGCCCAGGGATAGCCCAGGTGACCCCCCCCCACCCCCATCCTGTACCGTCCGAGAAGCGGCCCCTCTGATCCACAGGGAGATGAAAAGGGTTCTGGAAACAGCCACAGCGATCCGCTACAAAGAATGGTCATTTAGAGCATGCAGCGTTCAAAGAGAGGGACTTTTCTATTTTCAGTGAAAGCTCAATGAGCATCTTTTTGTCCGTATTTGAATGATATTTTTAGTTGTATGTGATTCTTTTTTTAAACACTGTTTTAAAATGTCTTCTGTATAAACATTACTCTTTCCTTTTAAGGGTTGCCAAATGTGATTTTAATCTAAGCAGCTGATTCATGCGAGAGAAGCATTTTACCTTTCTTGAATTTTTCTTTATTTTATCTGACTTGTATCCTTTATTTCTTTATAGCAGTTATTTATTTATATCAGTGGTCCCATAATGATATGTATGGAACATATGAACAGTTCTAGTGTGGATGTTATAGTTTAGGGTATAATTTGAAACTGAAAAAACACACTGTGTCCTTTTCCTATAAGGTGGATATATGAAAAGCACACAGTTTTTCATACATTACCTCCTGTGTGAGACGGTTTTGTCGAACATGACATTTCCTGGGAGGCAGTGTGGCACATCAATGGTTGAGCGCAGGCTTTATTCTTAGGCAGCTCTTAAAAGGGCCTAAATCTGAGACAGCAGGGGCATTGGCTTCTTAATCTTGTCTTCTTGTCGGTCGGCTAAAGTTCAGACCCTTCAACCTGCAGCCAGAACTGCTTGAGTCTGTACAATGAGGCTGGAATCCAGATCGAACACTGTCGTGAGATTTGAGTCACAAAGCTCCAACACCCTGCCCTTTAATTGAGGCCGGCCAGTGCTAAGTTCTGCCGGTGCTACCGTGATTTCCACAGCCAGCACCTTCTGAGGCACTAATATACCAGCAGCCCCCTCAGGGTGGCATACTGGGCTGTGTTAATTCCCTCTTTAGGATGGGATTTACTGTGGGAATAGAGAGACACCAGCAGCCAGGGTAACTGTCAAATTTAACACAAACTGGGAACATGGATACAGAATTGTTTTTCAAGGAGTCCGTGGTCCCAGGACCTCCTTCTCTACACCATTGTGTCTCTGTGTTGTGCTGGTGTGATAGCTTTGCTGCTGAACATTTCACTCTGAGAGATACAGTGAGCTGCTCATCAAGCTGTAATGCCCGGGGTCTGCTGGGTGGCTCATCCTGTTAAGTCGATGTTCTAGTGTGTGGATGGGCCCCACAGCCTGGCTTCAAATCCAGACTGTGCCAGTGCCCACTGTGGCGAGCAGTCCCACATGGTGATGTACAGTTGGCTGTAGCATTGTCCAGGGATGGGAGGGATTCAGTCTGCCGGAATAATGGTGTCTCATTGCTCACCAGCAACCCCCATTGGTGGAGAGCTTTCCTATGTGCTTTTCTATGCTCTCCCAAATGGACAGTAGAGGTTGCAGCCATAGCCGCCGATGAAAATATGATTAGGCATTCCAAATTAAGAGAGAAGTTGGAAAAAGCTTTAAAATGCATCTCCTCATCTCTCCCACCACATTCATATGCATCACACGCCGACTAAGAACCAGACGCAGAGGATTTATTTTGTAAAACGGTTGCTATTTCTCAGTTGGCTCCTCATCATCTCCTCCATCAAGATTTGGATGGAAGGAGGAGTGTGCTAAGCAAGGCAGAGGCAATCCTTCAGTGCCCACTGGTGAACTGTAACATCTGCAGTTAATACAGGAACAGAGAGGTCATGTCGTTTTGTGTTTTCCACACGGCTGCTGCCGTGCGTCCATTCATGCGACAAGGTACGGCACTGGAAAGTCAGTGGCTCTGACCGAATATGATCCCTGTTGCTTTTTGACAAAGTTGACTGAAATATGCACCCTCAAAGGGGCGAAGGGATCATATTCGGTCACGGCCAGTAACCATTAACAACCCTGCCCCCCGTGTCTCATTTGCCCTCACTCCCATGATTCTTCAGTACCTCCCGTCTCATTCACCCTTACTCCCACTGTTCTCAGCTTCGCTTTCTACATAAACACAAGTTATTTGATTTTCTGAAGAATGATTTATTCATACATGCAGATGTCCCTTGCCGGCCAGCAATGCTTGTTGATTACATTATGTGTTTTGACTCAAAGGTTATTGCCTCCAGCATAGCTGCTGCTATGAAGGCCTCACTCCGGGGGAAGTGTTGGACAAGGTGCTAATTGTTGGATGTGGCTGCCAACGCTGTGACCAGTTAGCCATGTGACAGAATAGATCAGAGGTGGTCAACTCCGGTCCTGGAGAGCCGCAGGGTCTGCTGGTTTTTGTTTTCGCCTTAAATACAAAAAACACTTTATACCCAAGAAACCAGGTGAAATGAGCTAACTGTATCAACTGCTTGAATTGATCGAATAAGTGCCAAGTAACAACAAAAATGAGCAGACCCTGTGGCTCTACAGGACCTGGGTTGGCTACCTCTGGGCTAGATGAACCAGGGTTACATTACATTTATTTAGCAGACGCTTTTATCCAAAGCGACGTACAGTAAGTGCGTACAGAGACATCATCATCATTACAGAACAGACAAGGCAAAGCACATCCTTTGCATAATGTAGCAGCTATCCCTAGCAATGAACGTTGACTGTAGTTCACAGTAAGCTGTGGGCAAATCAGCAACACCACACTTTCATTCCAAATACTATTATAAACTATACTATTATAAACCATTCCAAATACTATTATAAACTATGCTATTATAAACCATTCCAAATACTATTATAAACTATACTATTATAAATCATTCCAAATACCATTATAAACTATGCTATTATAAACCATTCCAAATACTATTATAAACTATAATAAACAGACAGGAAAACACAGGGAACAGGGAACTGATATTCCTAGGTGAGGATATCAGTCAAGGTGGAGTCTGAAGAGGTGTGTCTTCAGGCCTCGACGGAATGCAGGCAGGGTTGGAGTAGAACGTAGGGGAATGGGAAGTTCATTCCACCACTGAGGTGTTAATGTGGAAAAACTCCGCAGTCGGGACAAGCGAGAGCCTTTGACACGGAGGGGGGGAAGTGCCAGTCGCCCTGCTGTAGAAGAGCGAAGTGGTCGAGCAGGAACATAGTTCTGGATTAAGTCCTGCAGGTAGGCGGGGCCTGTCCTATTTGCTGCAGTGTAGGCCAGGGTCAGAACTTTGAACCTGATCCTGGCTGCAACTGGCAGCCAGTGGAGAGACCTCAGCAGGGGGGTTACGTGGGAAAATTTCGGGAGGTTGAACACAAGCCGGGCAGCTGCATTCTGGATGAGTTGAAGAGGCAGAATGGCGCAGGCCGGTAGGCTTGCGAGCAGGGAGTTGCAGTAGTCCAGGCGTGAGGTGACCATGGTCTGGACAAGAAGCTGGGTGGAGTAGGTGGTCAGGTACGGTCGAATCCTCCTGATGTTGTACAGGAGGAACCTGCAGGACCGTGCCGTCGCCCTGATGTGCTCTTTGAAGTCCAGCCGGTCGTCCAGGACCACCCCCAGGTTCCTTGCAGAGCGGGAGGCAGCCACCACGGTCCCATCAACGGTGATGGAGAGGTCATGTAGTGGGGAGGTCTTGTACGGCATGAAGAGGAGCTCTGTCTTGTCAAGGTTGAGCTTCAGGTGATGGGTAGCCATCCACTCAGAGATGTCAGTCAGACAAGCAGATATCCTCTCCTTAACCTGTGGGGTAGAGGGAGGGAAAGAGAGGAAGAGTTGAGTATCGTCAGCATAGCTATGGTATGAGAAGCCATGTGAATGGATTACTGAGCCAAGAGACTTAGTATACATAGAGAACAGCAGAGGACCCAGTACAGATCCCTGCGGGACTCCTGTAGACAGGGGACGGGGAGCAGAGACGGAACCCTTCCAGGAGACTTGGTAGGATCTATCAGTGAGGTACGATACAAACCAAGAGAGGGCAGTTCCAGAAATGCCCATCTCAGCGAGTGTGGAGATCAGGAGTTTGTGGTTGACCGTGTCGAATGCCGCAGACAGGTCAAGGAGAATCAGAACAGAGGAGAGGGAGGAGGCTCTAGCAGTGGCGAGTGCCTCAGTCACAGCCAGGAGAGCAGTTTCGGTGGAATGGCCGGTTCTGAAGCCAGACTGATGCGGGTCAAGCAGGTTGTTCTGGTGGATAAAAACAGACAGTTGGTTAAGGACAGCACGTTCAAGTGTTTTGGACAGGAAGGGCAAGAGAGATACAGGACGGTAGTTCCTGACATCAGCGGGATCTAAGCTAGGTTTTTTAAGGAGTGGGGTTACACGGGCAGTTTTAAAGGCAGCAGGAACATGGCCACAGAGGTTACAGCCTGTCTAGGGCTAAGATCTCCCTGACCTTACCATGGGCCGGAGTGAAGTTACACATCAGTTCTCTGCTTCTGTGATCTCTCTTTCTTTGTCTTTCTTTCTCCCTCTCTCCCTCTGCCCAATGTCACCCAATTAATTAACTCACACCTCTTCTCTCTTTCTTCCTCTAATGGCTCTGGCCATTTTGCCTTTCTTCTTTCAATCAGACCATCACAGGAACCATTAACTCAGCAAGAAGAATTCAAAGTACCTCCCTACGACACACGCCCACGCGCACACACACACTTGCTCGCACACATACATTCCTATATACAGACACATTCACAAACATACACTCACTTGCACACACAGACACACACGTTCAGATGCATACAAACACTCATTCGCGTGCACACACACGTACACAATGCAAAAATATTGGGACAGTGACACAATTCTTGTTGTTTTGGCCCTGTACTCCAGCACATTGCTCCCTTAAAACGGGCTGTAATTCCTACACGTATTCGCACATACTTTGCAGTCACACGCATACACATCCTCCCTAACATAAACATATAAATAAGTATACACATAAGTATACTCTCTCTCGCACACAGATGCTCCCACATACTCTTTTCCATGCACACACGTGCATACAATCATACATACCGTATACATTTCCACACAGACACACACGCACCTTAGTATTCTGGCAGAGGCGGTGTACAGCCACATCTCATCTGTAGAGAGACTAGAAGCTGTCACTGGGGGAGTTGTTCTCAGGTCCTCCTGACTCCCTTCTCCGAATCGCTACCTTTCTTAAAGCAGTCAAACGCACGCTGCATTAGAGGCTGTTGGCTGCTCAGCGGTAAAGTGGCAGTTTATTCGCCTCAGTCGGGGCCCCGTGTCGCTGGCAGTTGTGACACGCTGCAGCGCTATTCCGTGCGTTCCACCCCAGCTGTTCGTTAGGCCTCGCATCCCGTCACCAGTATCCTGTTTTAACCGGTTAGGGGCGGATTGACCCTGTGAACTCAGCGGGTCTTTCCTTGGCTAATTGTGGCCAATCAGCACTCTCATCCATGCAGCGGTGGATATTTCCACACTCTTTGATGTACTTCCCGCCCCCCCCCTCTCCCTTTTTCATTCTTGTCACCGTCCCCACTTCTGGAACTGGGATCTGCTCCCGGTTTGTTCCATCGACTTCAAAGGCCTGGGGAAAATCTCCTTATCTGTCCTTCTGTCCTCCCCCGGTGCGCCACGGTCCGCTCTGAATTCGCACAGGGCGACAGCCTCCTTTTAATGAAGCAAGGAAATTTCAATGCAGAAGGTCGGAAATCAATGCTAATCTCGTACTGCGCATGCAGTCAGCACGGTAATCAAATCAGCTGCTATTCCACTCTTACACCCCCCCCCCCCCCCTCACTGTAGATATAATTGTGTCCTCTCCCTCCACCCTCCTGGCTTTGGTGGTTGCCCATGGAATTTTAAAACCTTTGCAGATGCTGGGTAATGAACTAGCCCGTTGGCACGTGAGTGAGGTGGCGATTGGAGGGAAAGCGCTAGATCCTTTTTTTCCAGCCGGATGTCCTCATGCGAAAGTTTTCGCTGCAATTTCACCGGGCGTAGACACAGATGCCCCGGCCCCTCGTTTCACCTCCCCGCACAAACTGGCGGCATGAAAACCCCAGCAGTGAAACCTTGAATGGAATTATGGCTGCCCTCCCTCCATTTCAGCAGGTAATTGCTCAGATTGCAGATGACGACGGATCGGGGCCACGCCCGCGGAAAGATCGCATTATTCCATTCTGTTGCCTCTACTGGAGCCCGAGAGGGGCATTTCACAAAGTCTACGGGAGAGATCAACATGGTGCAAAGTGTTTATTTTCTCTGATAAATGCTTTGGGGATTTGGATTTATCTTTTATCAGAGATTAGTCTCTTTCATCTGTGACAAGCACAACACCCCTTGGATTTTTGTCCTGAAGAGTGTTCTTCGTAATGTCTCTGTGCTCCGGTGAATTGCCTGTGAATTGCCTGCTTTTTTCAGTCTGATAATTCAGACCGAAAAAACAAGAGTAAGTCCAAAAACACTTCACGGCTGGGTAAAAACACTTCACGGCTGGGTAAAAACACACAGATAGGAAGCGAAAATCTTGATTCATAATTTAGCTCCAACTCTTTTGTTATTTCCGCTGGACTATCCAGCGAAGCAGCGCTTGTGAAGATGCCCTAATCACATTTCAAAAGCTTTGTTTACGCAGATGTCTCTTTGCGGAAAGGTTGCCAGACAAGCGTTCTTGGAAAAGAGGCGAGAGGACTGATGAAATGACCAAGAGGTTCATCTTGCCAACAGCCCTGTCTTTGCCAGAACGTCCCGTATTTTATCCAAAAAAATGTCTTATCTTTGAAGGCCCCTTTGTCCCATGATTCTCTATATTCTGCACATTTTACCCACCATAAATTAAGTACTATGACACATTGAAAAACAAATTAGGTGTCCAAGCCACTGTATGGAGCATATTGTGAATGACCTACGTTTTGAGTTGCTAAATTGTTATATGTAATTCATTTTGGTAAATAACCACCACCACCTCTGCCTACTCACTCATGCATGTGCCTCTTGTCCCATATTCAAACAAGTCAATATTGGCAACCGTAGGTCTGCCAGACCACAGAGAATTACCATTTAATGTCAACACTAATATTTTAAAAGATTGCTTCCCAGCTATTTATCTGAGAGTTGCCTGTAATCGTTACCTTCAGCCCATCGCATCTGTAAACACCAGTGACCATAAGCAAACCCTGCCCACGTCCCCTGGATTTTTCAGTGATTCAAGGTATGATCACTAGAGCTGGCATGTGATTGGTTGCCTGCTGGGTTCTGGGACATTCCATGAGTTTAAGAAAAGGAAGCGTAATACACCACCTTCTTTCTTTCAGGGTGAACAAGTTGTTCTTTGCTATTAAGCACGTCGCGTGACTTGTGAAGTACATCATCACTTTTATCTATCGGGACACACTAAGGCCCCTGCCTGAATGTTCCCACCCTGCCCCTTCATGTGAAGCAGCCATTTGGGCCTTAATTTGCCTGTCTGTTGTACTGCAACTGCCATTGAGCGAGGAAGTAATTCCCCCAGCAACTCATTCGATAGAGTTGTGATTACACTGAACATTACATGCAGCATACTAAGGATACTCTAAGTCTTACCCTCGTGACCAGCAGTAATGCTGGTTGTGTTTTCTACCTGATAGTTAACTGATTTACTAATGCCACTGATTGGCCGGAGATTGCGCCCACCAGGGGTCTATATACTAAAGTATACTTGGTGTATACCTTGTGGTAGGCGAAATCCACATGCACAGAATCATGGCATACATGCATATATGTATGGATGTACGTTGCGAGATAGGAACAGATGGCTGCTCCTGTGTCTTGGAGGGGCGCTGTCCATTCAGAACCGCTAGCGTTCCTGACGCACAGAAGGGCTGCAGGACCATGGACAGCGACACCTCCACTCTCAGGCAGGGTAGTAGGTGTAGCTCATCCCTAATCACCCGTGACCTGAATTGGGGCCTCAATGAAAGGCCTTGCCTTTAGGCCTTAAAGAGAACCGTTTTGCTGCCTGGTCACTGTGTGAGCACTCTTTGAACAGTCTTTTTTGTTAGTGGTGCTTTTTGTTGTTGTTCTCTGTTCTCATTTTGCAAACCCCTTTCTTTGTTTTCTGTGCAAAGCGCTAATACAAGGCAAACAGCCAACCATGACACAATGGCTACCCCAGATAAAATATGTATATATACGTATTGTTACATATTACTTACTGTGGATTTGTGCTACGTAAATGCATATTTATAGTTCAATGTGAATGTGATTCATAATGATGCAGCAGCGTTCTTTCCGGGGAGGAAAAAAAAGTTCTGCTGATTTTATTCTGATTGAGTTGAATGGACCCAGGTTAATTTGACAGGATTTGCCACTTCACCAGCTCTGCAGTGCCTTTTAGACTGGCACGTATTTACTCCCCTGTGCCTTGGAAAAACTACATATCTCAGGTAAATGTCAGTTATAATCTATTCCGAGAATAAAAATGACTTCACATAAACGCGCTTCTTCAGGACAAAGCATAATACTTCAAGCTCATCCCTGGGGAACATCTGTTTACCAAGCAAAAAAACGAGTACACTTATTGTTGTTTAACGACTTAAAATAAGACTTGAGTATCAGATTGGAATATTTATGGCTGTGAATTACTGTTTTTATGCCTTTAAATTTCACTACAGCGTATCAGGCCCTAATCCATGCTTAATAGGGGAATATCAACTGCGTATTCCAGCTCTTCATCCAGAAAATATTGCCGCCCTTCAGCAATAGGAAATGTGTTCATAATTTTCTGTTGTTATGCTACTTTTATTTGAGCCAGCTCTTGGGGTTCCAGAGCCAGACTCTAAGGCTTGAGATCAGCGAAGTGTCTGGTAGGCTGCCAACTCTAAGCTCAACCAGTCTTATGGTCAGGGTTCACCGCCACTTTGACGGCAGAGATTTTAAAACAGAGCTGTTCAAAGGGGCGTGTAAAAACCTCGCGCTCGTGTTAAGAATGTCATGATCAGTAACCGCCTACTCATCCATTACATTACAGTGCAGTCCGCAGACGCTCTTACCCAGAAGTGGTGAAGACCAAGGTTAGCATCAGGACTACAAATGTAATGTTATATCTCCAAGAAGGCACAGAAAGCCCATTTATAATCAAAAAGCACCAATAGATAGATATCTTTACACGGTGATGGGACAGCAGCGTGGACAGCAGCGTTAATTGCTCGAGCGACCCCTGATGACCATCCGAGCACATGTGGCTTGCTCTTACGAACCAGCAGCAGGGGGCGTATAGCAGGCTTGTACGTAGTTCGCAAATGGATCGTTCCAATTTCGGGTGGGATTGGAGATGACGCCTCCTTCAAATTAATATTTTTTAAAAAGAAAGTGTACAGCAGTAGTGTACAGAATGATGCCTCATCAAGCTACTTATTGTCACTGATGCAACAAGGAGACCATTACATGAGGATGAGTCATAGATAAGAAAAACTCAAAATGCCATCAAAACCAGACAAAGGGATGTGTCTCGGCACTATTGCTAAAAGAGTACACTGTGGGGAAATTCAAGAGCATTTGACACTATGAAGGTTGAGAACAACGTCAAACAGTCCACGTAAGAGGCCAATGATCACCAAAAAAGGAGACATGTCCTTCGGAAAGCCAA
This sequence comes from Synaphobranchus kaupii, assembly GCA_029718625.1. Classification (NCBI taxonomy): domain Eukaryota; kingdom Metazoa; phylum Chordata; class Actinopteri; order Anguilliformes; family Synaphobranchidae; genus Synaphobranchus; species Synaphobranchus kaupii. The sequence goes on along the minus strand of CM056378.1, from coordinate 94,488,672 downwards.
CAAGAAAAAGCAAGGACGGAAGGTCTAATGAGAAGGTCTAATGAGCGGGCAGAAGTGTAGTATAATGGTTAAGGAACTGGACTTGTAACCGAAAGGTTGCAGGTTCGATTCCCAGGTAGGACACTGCCGTTGTACCCTTGAGCAAGGTACTTAACCTGAATTGCTTCAGTATATATCCAGCTGTATGAATGGATAAATGTAATAAGAAGTTGTGTAAGTCGCTCTGGATAAGAGCGTCTGCTAAATGCCTGTAATGTAATGTAATGTAATGTAATGAGTTCCTGATTACTACGGCAATGATGATCAGTTATGCTGATATACTACACCTTGCGGCTACAACATTAGAGAAGACAAGTATACTGAAGGGACAAGTTCATATCTCAGAGGTTCTACTGTAAAAACTCCCTACTTCACACATGGTAGTGATCTATGTGTAGTCCTCTGAATCTCATTGGTCAGATTTTGAATGTGGAGGTTTGACATAACATGGTGTCTATGGCTTAGATATAGATGCTTATACACTATGTACAACATGTGCATGTGTATTTATATTGTACATGTTCATGCCTGTAACCAATTCAACATCTTTATATGTACAAAGTGTGCATCTATTTGAACATTGAACATAGATGCCTGTAACTAATTGAATTTGTGCATGTGTATGGCATGTGCATGCATGTGCACGTCGCATGTATATGCGTGTTACTAATTCGGTATGCATATACGTACATATTACATGCAGTATATGCACACATGAGCACATGCTGTATATGTTGTTCCTGTGTTCTGCCCCATCTAATGATACTGTCACATTTTTTTTCCTGAATATCTTTTTTGAACATTGTTTCTCGAACACGTGTCCCTTATCGGCTTTTCCCAAGGGCTACCCCGCACGCTCGCGGCACCTGCTCCTCTTCCCCTTGAGGGGGCCGCAGAAACTGGATTTTTTTGTGTAAAAGACACATCATCACAGACCGATAAAGAGCACATTGGAGAATAGTACAAACATGGCTATTTTCAGCTGCCTCCTCTGGCTTTGCCGTTTGTGCTCTAAATCTGTACACTGCATTTGGATACACCTAAGAACCTGTGTGGGTGTTGGAGCGTTCTCTTTCTCCCTCCCTGTAATTTCACGTGGTACGCATTGTGCTGTTCTTCTGCGTTTGTGCTGAGACTGTGGCGCGTGCGCGCGAGCATGCGTGCGTGTGTCTGTGTGTGCATGCTTATGGGGGGGGGGGGGTGCTGCGCTTCGATTGTTCTCGCCTCTGTACCACGCACATTACTCATCCTTGTTTTGATTTTAGTGCACTCTGCTGCATCCCTGACTGTGTGAAGTGCTTGGAGGTTGCGCTCTCTCTCTCTCTCTCTCTCTCTCTCTCTCTCTCTCTCTCTCTCTCTCTCTCTCTCTCTCTCTCTCTCTCCTTATCATGTGTGAATTACTGACAGATAGATTTTCATTAGTCACCTCCTAAGACCTAACAAGAGTTTGGACAGACCTTCCAAGCCACTGGCTGCTCACCCCAGGCACCTTCGGCAAAAGTCACAACTGCTGAACAAAATACATCCACAGTTAGGGGCTATTTATACCAAAGAGGAAGAAAAAAAATGCGATAAAAGAGAGAAATAGACAAAAGCCCAAAATAGCTTCAGGGGCCTGAACCCTTTGGCCATGGCAAAGTCGCCGCTTTCATTGGTGCGTGTCAGAGCAGGGAAAGTTCATTCTCGCCATCCCTTTACCCTGGGTTAAGAGCACAGTGGCACTGTTATGTAATGCCCCTCGCCCCCAGCCATTGGCAGCATCTGCTTCCCGCAGTGTAAATTCTGCCACTCTTCCTTCTGTCTGGTGGGCCATAGAGACTGCCCATGCTTAAAAATAGCGGGCAGCCTGTTATTTGACCTTTCAGCCTCCCGTTTAATTAACGTCATCCTAATTACCTCGTGCCCCTGTTGCTTTCCACGGCCTATCTCCCGGCGCTTGTGCGTGCCAGTGTGATTGGGCAGGGGGGGCTGGGTGGGTTTGTTGTGTCGTATCAAAGGCGAGAATGGCTTTGTTTGGCAAGTTGACCCACAACTTGAAATGGGATGTGTTTGAGACGCGTGCGAGACATGCGCGAGACCTGCTCGAGACCTGCTCGAGACCTGCTCGCCCCTTCTCTCACGTCTGATACCAGCACAGAAGCAGCGTTTGTTTTTTTCTTTCAGTGTTTGTTTCTCGTGCAGGGCTTTGTCCCCACCCCCACCCATGAGCACCATTGGGGGGGGGGTATGGGGGAAGCTTGGCTTGGTTTCTGCTCCATGGAACCTGTGCGTGGAGATAATTGGCGCAGCAGCGGTCTCGTGGCCACCGTGGTTTCCACCTGGGAAGTGCTTAATGTAATTGTGTGGAACTTAAAGGCGTAGCCAAGGCCCCAGCCCAGCCGCGCACACATCACCTTCAAACACGTGTGTCATTGGAGAGGGAAGAAAGGGAAGGCTGTTACCTTATTCTATGGAAGGTCTTGCCATCACACCTTTTATCACACCTGTGTTTTTTTGGTGTGTGTGTGTGTGTGTGTGTGTGTGTGTGTGTGTGTGTGTGTGTGTGTGTGTGTGTGTGTGTGTGTGTGTGTGTGTGTGTGTGTGTGCATGTGCGTGTGCGTGTGCGTGTGCGTGTGTGTGTGTGTGTGTGTGTGTGTGTGTGTGTGTATGCATGCGTGTGTGTGTGTGTTTGTGTTGTGTGTGCATATGTATATTTACATTTGTGTGTTTGCATGTGCCATGGTAAGGTAAATGGCACATGCAAACGCAGCAATCTCTAGGGAAGCGTATAATCTATGTGTTGAAACCACGGGTTTCATGCAGGTTGTGCTTTTGTGAATAATGCACACAGTCAAACGCGGTTTCCTCCGTCACAGTGCATCCCATCGCAGTCTTTGTATTTCCCTGAAAAGGTCAAGGCATTAGCTTTGATGCTCGCCAACAGAGCTAGATTTCACCTCTAGGCTTCATTCTAGATCGACTCTCTTGCAGTAAAAAGGCAAGATCAGTATCCACATTCCCACAGCTGCTGTAATGCGGAGTGAGCTAGTGCGTGCCAGTGCTTCCTGCTTTTCTACAGCCACTGTCAGCTTCATCTGTGCTTCAGCCACACCTTCCCAGTGCCTAAACGGCCAGTGCTTTTGGTCCTTCTGTCTCTCTTGTTCCTTATTGGGCTAGTTCATGTAAAGGGGTGCAGTTGAAGTCAAGGGTTAATACAGGTAGTTTGATGTCAAAATGTGGAAGTTAGCGGTCACCTTTCAAAAGGAGGCATTGTATGGGTGGGATTTAGAGTGACATTTCAGTTGCGCCTTCGAGTCCTGGTGGGGAAAAAGCAAACAGGCTAGCAGTCTTGGTTTTTGGCACGAGGCTTTAAACACAAACTCATTCAAACTTTTGGGTCAACTTGGTAGTCAGGTTGTTCACTCTGGGGGGGGTTGTTTGATTGGCTGACGCTCCCAGCGGTTCCAGGCTGGCTTCCTCTCTGGAACTTCAGAGTGTTGGTGTTTTTGTGAAGCGCATTTAAATGGACGCCACCCCTGTGCAATCGCAGGAAGCCACATGTTTAGCATGTGAAAGCGCCTTTATCACAGTGAGTTGAGCAAAGGGCACAGTGCTTCGTGGCACAGGGCCAGATTGTCCTTTATAACGTACAAAATGACTGCCAGCTGCGATGTTCAATTCAGGTACCTACCTCCTGTAGCTTTGCATTTCTGAGAAATTCAAGATAGAAATATAATGATTGGCAAAGCTTGCTTGGGGGCTGATCCAGGCTTGAGATATGCACATTTAACTCAAATTAAAAAATTCAAGCTCTCAAGCACTTTTTTCCTTCAGGGCATCCTGGCTTAGGTGACTTAAGTGGGCAAATGAAAGATTTGCCCCTGGAGGTGAGTCTCATTAAAAGCAAGTTGTGTCCCGTTGCATTCTGAGTTACATGAATCCTTTCCACACAGCCTTTCCTTGTAAAATATTGGACAACAATTGTTTCACATGCAATAATGATGAAATTCATTCAGCCAATTTAATTTATTTCAATTTAAACTTTTATGTTCAAAGGATACTGTGAACAAAAACATGACATTATGAGTCATGAATAATATGAGTCATACATGTTTAAATACATTAAATATTTAAATGTCACCACATCTGGTAGCCCATTACTAATGAATTGCAAATATTGTATGGTTCTATCATTAAAGGGTTTTTTTAACAGACATGGCCATGTATTTGTATTTCAGCCCCAAAGATTGCAATGTCCAGTCTAGTTACTTTTAGCACCGAGACCAAGTTCTCCTGTGGCTTTTGCCTCATTCCCCTCTTTGTCACCATTATTCTGCTAACAATACAATTAGCCAATCATATCGATATACTGTATAGTACTGAGTTAGGACAATGCTTAATTCTGCCTATTTCAAAGGGAATACTGAAGTAACTACAGTTGAAGTTGAAGTTTTCACAATTACTGACATTTAATCCTAGTAAACATTCCTTGTCTTAGGTCAGTTATAGGGTCACAACTTTATTTTAAGAATGTGAAATGTCAGAATAATAGTAGAGAGTGATTTATTTCAGCTTTTATTTCTTTCATCACATTCCCAGTGGGTCAGAAGTTTACATACACTCTGTTAGTATTTGTTAGCATTGCCTTTAAATTGTTTAACTTGGGTCAAACGTTTTGGGTAGCCTTCCACAAGCTTCTCACAATAAATTGCTGGAATTTTGGCCCATTCCTCCTGACAGAACTGGTGTAACTGAATCAGGTCTGTAGGCCTCCTTGCTCGCATATGCATTTTCAGTTCTGCCCACAAATTTTCAATTGGATTGTTGTCCTTAAGCCATTTTGCCACAACTTTTGAAGTATGCTTTGGGTCATTGTCCATTTGGAAGAGCCATTTGTGACCAAGCTTTAACTTCCTGACTGATGTCTTGAGATGTTGCTTCAATATATCCACATAATTTTCCTTCCTCATAATGCCATCTATTTTATGAAGTGCACCAGTAACTCCTGCAGCAAAGCACCCCCACAACATGATGCTGCCACCCCCATGCTTCATGGTTGGGATGGTGTTCTTCGGCTTGCAAGCCTCACCCTTTTTCCTCCAAACATAACGATGGCCATTATGGCCAAACAGTTACATTTTTGTTTCATCAGACCAGAGGACATTTCTCCAAAAAGTAAGATTTTTGTCCCCCTGTGCAAACTGTAGTCTGGCTTTTTTTATGGCTGTTTTGGAGTTCTTTTGATTTCCCCATGATGTCAAGCAAAGAGGCACTGAGTTTGAAGGTAGGTCTTAAAATACATCCACAGGTACACCTCCAATTGACTCAAATAATGTCAATTAGCCTATCAGACGTTTCTAAACATAATTTTCTGGAATTTTCCAAGCTGTTTAAAGGCACAGTCAACTTTGTGTATGTAAACTTCTGACCCACTGGAATTGTGATATAGTGAATTAAAAGTGAAATCTGTCTGTAAACAATTGTTGGAAAACTTACTTGTGTCATGCACAAAGTAGATGTCCTAACTGACTTGCCAACACTATAGTTTGCTAACATGAAATCTGTGGAGTGGTTAAAAATGAGTTTTAATGAGTTCAACATAATTGTATGTAAACTTCTGACTTCAACTGTATGTGCAGCTTTGTACATACATTAAATATGGTAGCATTGTTTTATTGCAGAATGGAAATGGCAAACCGATTATAAAATAATTTAGTATCATAAATGGTAAATCTAGACATGAGCATTGGTGCCTTTTCGTCAAACAATTGCATGAACAATTATTCTCTTAGCTTCTCCTTAGTTTTAACCAGATTTAAGCAGTATATCATACAATTGTACCTCAAACACTTACATGAGTGCATGAATGCAAGCAAAGGAAGCATTGATGTAGAACATAAGAATACATGACAAGAACAAGTCGTTCAGCTCATCTTGGCTTGCCATGTACCTACAGTCTCCAGAACATCCTGCACTGCATCAAGCCTGGGGTCTCTCTCTACTACAGAAATCTCAGTGTTAAAAAATCACAGTTGTTATATATACTACTATATATGTTTTTGTTTCTTGTCTTTTTTTAGATGCATTTGCCTCTGGCACAGACTTCGCCTTGTTCTTGTTTTCCTTTACTCTAACAGTATGGCCTGAAGTCAGTGTGGTTTCAGGGTTCAGTTATGTTTACATTCTGAAGCCCATCGGCTTGATAGATGAATACATAAATATATAATCTATGCCCTACTGAATATAAATGTACTTACATCATCATCACAGGCACAATTCAGTTTCATAGTTGTATTGCTTACTTATCTCGTTGTTAAAGCAAACAAATAGGTAAGTATAAAATAAAATGGCAAGGCAACAATGAGAGGTCTAGAGAGTACTATCAGACAGAACATGTTCATGAGCCTAAGACTTGTTCTTCGGACTTTGTAAAGATAAATCTTTTTTTCTGCATTTTAAGAACCGTTCTTGAGAATGCTCCTTATGAATACAGCGCTGGGGTTTCTTAAGTCTCTAACCCCTTTCAGAATTAACCAGGCAGGATTTGGTCTTGCTTAGGTTTGGCCAGTTGGCAAGAGGGGGGCACACTGTGGCATAGCCAATATTGCGTTCTGGGAAATGTAGTTAACCCTTGTGTGGTGTTCGGGTCTGTGGGACCCGTATTCAGTGTTTACTAAAAGAAAAATGATACAATTCATAATTTTTTCAACCTGAGACTCATTGGCCTTGGCTCATTTTCTGTGATGAACATGTAAAAGAAAACAAAAATCACATTTTATCACAAAAAACAAATCACTTTTATTGATAAATGTGATCTAGCAGAGGTAAATGGTCAATATTAACCATATATGCTGTCTATATTGCTTGTAATTGAGATAAAGTCAATATCTGTGAAGTATTTTTACGTAAATTGTTATGGTTTTATTGTTTTAAAAATCCAGTAATGTTGTGGGTCCACCAGACCCACGAACACTGGGTGAGTAACAAAAACACAAACACCACACAAGGGTTAAAGTAAACCGTTAATGCCGTGGGAAAAAGATCCCGGCTTAATTAATGGGGAGAAATTGCTGAGTTAAAACAAAAAACAACTCTAGGCCATGCCACTGTCAATCCATCTTAAGTATAATGTTGGCCGATGGATCAGACGCATCCCAGACACTTTCGATCTTGTCGTGCCTGAACAGCCCGGTTTAAGCTGATTGATGTGACCCCCCCCCCCCCCCCCCCCCCTCCCCCCAGGCTCCCGGAGGGAACGGCGATATCAAAGCGCAGTTAGGGGCCGTTGACCTGAGGGACTTGGCATGTCCCAGGCCTTGGCAGGAGGGCTGCTTAATGACCCTGTCCAATCTCACTGCTGAGCCCAGGCTGGGTTAGGAAGCCTGGGCCTCTGTCGGTGGCCTGGTCGCCAAGCAACAGCTGCGTCTGCAGTTGTCGTGGTTTTGCTCCAAACCGGCTCAGATTGCGCATGTGCCTGGGTTAAGCTTTAAGTCTAAATAGGCCAAGTTTTGCTCGGAACATCAGGAAGCCGATAAGCAGAGCCTCGCTGGTGATGCCGTTCCCCCATCTCTTTCACCTCAGAAAGAGGGCTGACATAAAGATCGACTGCTGAAACAGTCAAGCTCTAAAATGGTCCAGATCTGAAGTGGTCGAGCACTGGAACAGTCAAAAGCTGAAAGAGTTGAGCACTGGAGTAAGAGCAAAATTAAGCATGCCTCTAGGAGCAGGAGCTCATTAGCCAGTTGCCATCGGTGACACTGAATGACACTGCAGAACAGTGATGGCACCAGTACTGAGTGTTCTCAGAAGCACTGTGTAGCATTTTGTTAAAAATTAAAAGACAATGATTAAGCGTTCATTTGCAGCAGTCAATGTTCAGTCTTTCAGTAGCATGAGCTCCACAAATACACATAAACATTGCTTGATGCTCTGAACTTTGAGCCCATCCAGACTCTCGGTGCAAAATCGCAGCATGTGTTTGTAAAGGCTCCAAGTGCCTCTCGCAATCAGATTTGGCTCCGATCCACATTTGTCTTTACCTCTGACTTACATAAACACGGTGTTTGGCAAGTTCAGGAATCACTAAAATGAATTAGCCATACTATGCTTGTGGGGGGGGGGGGCAACATTTGCGTGTTTTTGTAAGTCAGAACCCGAGCCTTTGTCATTTCACGCGTGCGTTGAAATAGCCCAAACTGTTTGCTCTATGGGTGTGATGTTCTTTTCTCATACTGAGCTGCCGAGAGTGCTGGTGCTCTCGGTACCTGTACGGAATGCTGATGCAGATGCCACACTCATTTAGAGTAATGGATTCCCAGAGCAGTACTAGATGGTCCTTTGAAGCTCCCACACATACAATTTGAAAAAGTCTAACTTCTTTTCTTTTCTTCCCTCTTCCTTGAAGGGTTGAGAAGTGACTAATCAAGCTCAAGGGTTTTTGACAAGATAATAAGCTATTCTCTTTGCGTCTTCTTCCTGTTTATAGAAATGCACAGCATTTCTCCCCCCCTCCCCCATCCCTAATTCATAGAGTAAGGGGTAGGGTTGGAGGTGGGATGGATGCTTGCAACGTTTTAAGGAGAACCAGCTGGCAACCTACGGTCCGCGGTTTATAGAAAGCAGCGGACGGCAGTCGCCCCGGAGACTTCCCGGCCAATAGAAACGCGGCAAGACTGTTTAACGGCGGCCCCCTGAGGCGAGCTCATAGCGCGCTGCATCGGGGGTTGCGGGTTTTATTCCACCGCTGCTGTGAAATGTTTTGACAGGGCGCTTGACTCCGGCGTACACAGGCCGGCGAACAGAATGACAGAAGCAGGGAACGGAGCGGTGCAGGCACACTGCTTAATTGCAGCCAAGTGCTCTCGCACTCCCACAGAGCCAAACTGTAAGGCCAAATCATCGTTGTGCACGTCATTTAAGAGAGCTGGAAATAACCTTCTACAACTTCTGCTGACGGGCTTTATTCTTGGGTTTATGTTTTCATGCTGTTAATCTTAAAAGGCCACTGTTAATGACCGTGTTAAGTTCACTGCTGTGGTCATTTATGCTTTAGTTGCTTTATCAACTTCCTTGAAGCTCCCTGCAGAGAATTAGGCTGGAAAACCACCCAGGTTGGTCTCGGGTCAGGGCGGTTTGATCTTGCGAGTTTGCGGTGTTGTCTCCGTGCCGGAGGCTGCGCGTTCGTCCGTGAGCTTCCCGCTTGGCGCTTTCGGTCGGCGTTTCCCACAACTTTCGACGGCCCGTTTGCCTTACCTCCACGTTAAAGGAAGAGCTGAGGGTTGCGTGTGAGCTGCTTGCGTATGGTGATACTGGGGACCCACGTCGCAGTCGCTGTCGAACTGGTCATAGTGGGGTGCGTTTGGTGATTGACGGCTGGCCCAGAACTCCGTACATCCGCAGGCCTTCTGTGGGAACGAGAGCCACTCAGTCAGGGCACTGGTCAAGGCTGAAGGGTGTTCAGCAGTGCACTGTCACAAATATTCACCTCTTTATCTCTCTATTGCTTTCTTCTCTCTCACTGTCTCCCTCACCCTCTTCTAACATGCTCTCCCATTCGCTCTTCCTTTCTCCTCTCTTTCCCCCTCTCTCACTCTTGCTCTCTCTCCACCTAACCCGCTCTCCGAAGCTCTCCTCTCTCCTGTCTTTCCTCCCCTCCCTGTCTCCCTCTCTCCTTTGTCCTTCCCCCTCTCACCCTCCCTCCTCTCTCTCTTTCTCTCTCCCCTATCTCCCTCCCCATTTCTTTTGGCTCCGCACTGCACAATTGAGCTGCTATTGAACCGTGTATTCCGAGCAATTGTTGCGAAATGTCAAGCTCGCCTCGGTTGAAAGGGTTATTCAGCGAGCCCTGCACGACTGGCCTGTCCTGCTGCGTTGTGTTTGCTAAATATTTTAGCGCACTGACAAACATTTGGGAAGACGCACCAAAAACAGATCACGTGATTTTCTTTTGTGCCAGCTTGATTGAGAAAGTGTCGGTGTTGGGGCCGAAGACGGGGTTGAAGGAAAAATGAGCTTCCTCTATGGTGTATTGCGCCAAATGACGAGCAACAGGATGAGCGCACCAGTCCCTGTCTGACGCAGGGCGAGCCAACCCTCGTTCCCGCGCGCTGGCGCGTGATTGGCTGATCCCCCATCGCAGGTGGAGGAGCCCTTTGTTGCATTATTAAATGGCAGCTGTGGCTCCGGAGCTGCCCGTGGCCCCCTCCCAGCTGCCCGAAGGTCCTGAGTGAGCACACACAGCTGGCTCAGGGTATGGAGGGTGTTTCTTTTGGGGGGGGGGGGGGGGTTCAGAGTGTGGGGGGGCAGGGCAGGCACACTGAAGGCTGAACTTGACTGCATGACATGCGCACACACGCACATGCATACACACATGTACTCACATACACACATGCACACACACAAGCGTGCGCATTACATTGCATTGCATTACATTCATTCGGTTACTCTCTTATCCAGAGCAACTTACAATATAGGATAAACAGTATTCAACTGATTAATATGAACAATTGTATCAAACCTGGCTTAGAACATTCCCAGACCAGTGAGTAAACATGCAACAGCCACTGGGGGCGGCACACTTTGCACACTTTTTTGATAGCTACACCCAAAAATCTAAGGTTTCTTTAATTATTTTTTTAAACCACAAATCAAAGCCCGTAAATTTCTCCAATAAACCCATGATTGGAATTATGGCGTCGCTGCTGGCAACAACATTGAAGCACTAGTGCAAGTTAACTATGATAAATAAGGACCAAAAATACAAATTCTAAAGACATAAACTATGTACATAACATGCCCCAAGAAGGCGGGTCTTCGTTCAGTGTTAGCACATCGTCAGTGGTTCTGCTTTCCTGACCACTTTGAGAGGTTTGTTGCACCGCTGTGGGTCCGCTAGCAATGGAAAAGGCATTGTAACTGGGAGAATCGACCGTGCAGGGAGGGGAGAGCCATTCGGCTTGAGGTCGCGGAAGGGAAAGATCTGGCCGGGGTGTAGGATGCTGAAGCTGTTACATTCACATGCGTGCACATACATGCGCGGACACACACAAACACACACACACACACACACATCATTCATCTAAAGGGTTAGTTCGGAATTTTGGACATAATGTCTCAATTACGACTTACCCATGATGTAGTTGATTGATGGAAACCATTTTCAGATAATTCCATGCTGTCCCTTCTTTTGGACATACACACATTGCTAATGCTAGCGCAACTCGTAGGAAACTAGTAGCATCCACTACCAAATGCACTCCAAGGTGTACCCAAAGCAAATAAAATACGACGACAGTCTATCGGGATTATTCTCAGTGATTATACCATCATTTTTCAAGTCAAAATATCGTTGAATCCTTTACTTTGTGCTCACCTAAATTCTCAGTGGAAGTACGGCGGTGGAGCTAGCTGTAGATTAGCCAGGGTATCTGCCTGTAGGCTATCTGTTGTACTCCACAGTTGCCGACACAATCCATTTTGCCGTAAAGTTACATATTTGGTAGACAACAAGTCAGCTAAACACAAACATGCTACAGAATAGCACAGCATATACAAGCAAGCACACTGGCTACCAATTTGCAGGAAAAGTTTGACCACCACTTCCATGACTTCCCAATCGTGGCAACTAGCTAGCTAGCTAGCTGAATAGATAGATCACGCATGCAATCATTTATTAGTTACCTGCTCGTCAGTTGTTTTCGGTGCATGAACAAAAACAGGTGATGGCACAGCAGTCTCCTTCAGTAGAGGGTGTCCCGCCCATCCTTTTTTGATTTTCACATAGTCATCCTCCGTGAAATGGTCACTACAAACTTTTTTAGAGTCTCAATTGGTGGCATCCATGCGAACAGCAAGAAGCCACAGCTGTTTTTTTTGTTGATCTTCCACTGGAAATCGGTGAAAACTTTGTGGTGCCCTTTTTTTTTTGCATGATTTGAACAACCTTGAAATACACACCGAAATACCATCTTACCTGAACATTAGCTAACAATACTACGAGTCTGATTCTTTCACACGGGCGATATTGTTTTTGGCCGGCAGATCTATAGGCTACTTTACGTTACCTAGCTACTAAACTAACGCCGTACTTCCACAGAGAATTTAGGTGAGCACAAAGTAAAGGATTCAACGATAGTTTGACTTGAAAAATGATGGTATAATCACTGAAAATAACCCCGATAGACTGTCGTCGTATTTTATTTGCTTTGGGTGCACCTTGGAGTGTTTAAGTGTGTTTGGTAGTGGATGCTACTAGTTTCCTACGAGTTGCGCTAGCATTAGCAATGTGTGTATGTCCAAAAGAAGGGACAGCATGGAATTATCTGAAAATGGTTTCCATCAATCAACTACATCATGGGTAAGTCGTAATTGAGACATTATGTCCAAAATTCCGAACTAACCCTTTAAGGAGCCAGCCAAGAAGTTGTCGGCTGTTTATTTTCTCTCGTCTCAGACATGCAAACATTTCCCTCGCCTGGCGTCTGTGTGAGAGCTCTCTTATCGCTTCTGAAGTACTCGGTCATGGTTTATTGTACGTACTTCACCTCACTCCATATGTTCATGTACCTAGAAAACTGGCCAGCCATGTTCTCTTTATCCGACCAAGCCATGTATAAACAGCAGTAATGGAAGTAGCAGAAATTCCGAAAATGTCATAGTTATTTGCAGCCTTTGTTTTTCTACGTTTTTGGTTTCCTTTTTGGCGTAGTCAGGACGCTCTATCGGATTTATTCCGCCTCCGTTTCCGGTTTTCGTGTCTTGCCCGACAATTATTCCCTTCACCTATTTCGCGTTTCCTGCGGGCTATAAATACCTCAGGACTTCCGCATTTCCGCACTTCGACATTGTCTTTGCTATGTTGACATACGAAGTCGGTAAGGTATAGGAATTTCGGTCGCTGCATTTCTGGTTTGTACTAATAGGAAATGCAGCAAGTCCGGTTATAAGGATTTAGGATTAGATTGGTTTTCTCTTTCCTTTCCAATCTTTCTTTATCCTTTATTCTTTTTACTTGTTGCCAGTTGTGTTCAGCTCTTTTGCCACAAGAGCTTTGGCTAACAGGTTTTTTCTATTCTTTTCCTTCACTCATTTTTTTTCGAGTTTTGTTTTGTTTCATCACCTCTTGTTACGCCTAATTATTTAGTGCGTGAGGTTCTTTTGTTAGTTATTCTCGCTGTTTATCGAGATCACCTCAGTTTTTGGAGGTTGCTTTGTTTTGCCTTGTGCTAGGGAAGTTTTGCTCCCGATCCTGTGTTATCCCAGTCCTGGTGCGAATTCTTACGCGTTTTGAGGCATCTCTCTCTCTAGATACGCTTTTAGAAATCCTTATCGGTCGCGTTTGGTTCTCAGAACCTTACACTCCCCCTCACAGAAAAGGATCCCGGTGTGAGGTGGGGGGGGGGGGGAGCAGCCTACTGAAAGAAGAGCTGCTTCTGTTCGGGAAGAACCTGGATTTGTAGCCTGAGCCCTGCCTTAGGCCCCAGCATAAAACATACTTTGAGAAATAAAGTAATCGGGAGATTATTACAAAAGAGAAAGACAGACAATGAAAACTGAAAAAATGATTACAGACAGACAGAGAGAAAGAGTGAGAGACCAAGAAAGAGAAAGACCAATACCTACTTAGAGAGAGATTCAAAGAGAAACACAGATGGAGAAAGACTAATACGGACAGAGAGAGAGAGAGAGAGAGAGACTGGGTTGGAAGAGAGAGGAGGATATTGGGCAGGCACTCCATGTGTGTGTACAGTCCAGGGAATGAAAGTAAGTTTTTCACCAGAGTGGATAGTGGATTCCAAAAATCAGCAGCCATTTTAAACATTTTACCAGCCACATTACCTTTTGCAGTATAACACAACCTGGTTGGTTACTTGCCAAAGTGGCTGCTAGAGTAGAAAATCTACCAGCATTTGGTGGTGGCTGGTGGCCGGTGTTCATTTCATACGCTGGTACAGGCACAGGATGTGGGAGAACAGGACCCTCTGTCTCTCCGCTCCTTGTCCTGGCCTCGTGCCGCCCAGGCCCGACACACACTCCGCTCTGGAGAGCGGCTCGCTTACACCGACAACCTGCTGCCTATCTGATCCAGGAGAGGTGCGGGATGGGTGGGTGGGGGGGGGTGGGGGTAATCAACTGAAAGAGCCCGGTGTCATTTGGCCCATTCCAGAATACCCTCCCAGGACGGAGGCTCTGTCGCTTGGTTTGGATGATGAATCGGATCGTCGCCGCCACTGCGCGCTGACACAGACAGGCGCCCTCCCCGTGGCCGAGGCATTTGCTTCCAGAACGGGGGGAGGGGGGCGGTGGGTCTCTTGCGTGGGGAGCCAAAAGAGGAAGCACTGAGACTGATCTCATCCGATAGCACAAAGACCAGAAAAAAAATCAGCAGCGGTAAACCTTTATATATATATTTATTTAAAACAATGAAGCTTAATGGCGGTAAGCCCTGAGACGTACGTTTCCGTGGGAGCACGCAAACTACGCCGCAGATAATGAAATGGGGCGGGGCTGTTTTAGGGCTTGAGGTTGGGGGGGGGGGGGGGGGGGCAGGGGGCTATTAACTGAAGCCAGGCTTCGATTAACTCCCGCAGGTCTCATCTGAAAGAGGGTACGGGCCTAAGTAGGGCAGCGGTGTTTAATTTAGTCCCACCTCTTCACGCGTGACTAATGAAAGCCTCTGGGAGAGGAGGTTAAGCGCGGTCCACGGGGGGTCTAGGGAGATGGAGGCGAAGCTTCTTAAGACGCAGTTAGGCCGGGGATGAGCAAATAAAGGAGGGGCCCCCATTCGCAGCGATCAGACGAGCGCGCACGGTTGTCCATGAAATGGACCCGGTCGCGTCTGACGGCCGCACGCATTTTACACGTTTCACAACGCGTGCCGGAGATGGGCGCTGATGTACAGCGCAGGTGCACTGCTCGCTGTGTGAGGAGTGCCGTGTAGAGGGAGGGGGGGGTCAGGGCACCAATGGCTCGTCAGGGTTCTCTCAGACAGACAAAGCCTGGAAATGATTAAAAGCGGGAAGAGACGTCTGATTTCCCCCCGGCCTTGGCGGAAACCGTCTGGCAGCGAGCAGCCATGACAGCCCGGGGTGCTAACGAGCAGGAATCTTGGCATCGTGGACGGCAACAGGTGGCGGGAGCGGGGAGCCGGCAGTCGGCGCAAACTGCCGCATCTCTCCACGCTCCGCATCATCTCTTCCCTCTCCCAGCGCAGCTGGGCCGGAGGGCCAGTCGCCTGAGCCGCGATTTTTAATTAGGGAAGGAGATCGATGCTCGTTCTCTCTTTTCGTGCGGGCTCGCCCGCTGCACGAGACGGGCTCGGGGGCCGATAAGGCCTATTGATCAAGTCATGCAAGAGCCCTCGTCATTTCTGATTCCGCGCAGAAGAGCGCACCGCTCCCGAGGCGTCCCGGCCATCTCCATTAGCATTATGAATTAATGCGCAAACCAACGCGCGGCTAGCCTGGGCGCTGCGCGAGGAGAGCACTGTGAGCCACTTCCAGCTCATTCCGTGATTACTCTCTCTCTCTCTCTCTCTCTCTCTTTTTGGGCCTAAATACACAAAAAAGAAGTGGCCAGTGCACACACTGATTAATTTTGTTTCCGGCATGGCGAAGTTGGCCATTTGGAAAACAAGGCGCAACAAAGTCCAGGGACTGAATACTCTAGATCCGGTAACAATGATGAAAGGGATGTTGGCTGCTCGACTTAGGGTGGAGGCAGCATACTATGCGCTGGTGGGGAATATGGGAGGTTTTTTCTCCCTGTGGATTATGTGTTTGTCTTCGTACTTGGTAATAATTCCCCAGTGTGATTGCACATTGGAAAGAGTTTTTGTTTAATAAAGTATTTTATCAATCAATCAATCTCTCTCTTTCTCTCTCTCTCTCTCTCTCTCTCTCTCTCTCTCTCTCTCTCGCTCTCACTCCCTCACTCCCTTTCTCTCTCAATTTCTTTCTCCGTCACTCTCCGTCCCCTCTCTCTCCTTCTCTCTCCCCCGTCTTCATCTCTGCATCCAACGCTCGTCTGTGCTGCCGGAATCTCAGTGTTTGGTATTTGCCATCTATCACTGCGGGCGCAGTGAGGAATCAGTATCTTAATGCGCTCCGGCTCCCGAAGGACTAAGTCATCCCCACCTCAGACGGCCCGCTTCCTTCCTCTTCCGTTGATCACCATGGCAACAAATTGTCACGTAAATGATTTGCATTTTCTATTAGCCCCCCTCCCCCCCAACCCCCCACTCCTTGTCTATTTTTTTTCCCCCTCTTGCTCCCGGGCCCCGGATATGCTCAAGGCAATGAAAAGATCTGGAAAAATCCTGTATATTCCTTTTTTTCCAGCTCCACTTGCTCACCTGTTACCTTCAGCTTTCCAGGCTGTACCTGAGATACATGTACCTCACGTACCATATAGGTGTGTGTGTGTGTGTGTGTGTGTGTGTGTGTGCGCATGTAATTAATCTCTTCCTCGATTTAATTTGCAATGATTTGCTTTGAGGCAGTAGCAGTCAGCACAGCATCAACAGGGCATCAAACTGGTTTTCTCTTGTCCTGTTTCTACCTGTTGCCGACACTAATACAAGCATTTGGTTAGAGCAGTGCGCTGTCACTGCAGCTGGCTGTGGCTCAGGGCCCTTCAGAGACCATAGGAGATGGAGTTCCCTCCCACTCCTCTGGCCAGATCTGACACTTGGTGGGTGGAGGGATGCCTCGTCTAGACACAACAGGAGGTGGATCAATAAACCAAAAGGCCCACAAGCAGGCCAGCTGCCCGAGTGGAGAATATCGATGCAATCTGCACTTGTCACTGCCCTGTCATGTCACATATCTGTTTTTGTGACCAGTAAAATATAATGGGGTACCTGTGAAGGTTGCTTCTTTTTATAGGAGAGATGAAATGTGCTTCTCTGATTTGATCTAGTAAGACAGGGGCTGGTGGTGTCAACATGACATCACCTGGGGAACGCTTCAAATGCAATAACGTTAATGAGGGGGAGGAATCGATAAGCAACCGTGCCACTCTAGGAGGACCTGCAACTGAACCCCCTGTGATTCGGATCTGTGTCCGGGGCATCATTAAATTCCAATTAGGCCAGGAGATCTCCATCAAGCGTGTGGCCTTGTGAACCTCCAGCACTTTCGGCCTGATCAGGCCGCCCATGACCACGCACGGCAGCCTGGCATTGTCGCGGTTTAATGGGAAGTGGGGCATAGTCTCATGTCATTTTGACCTCTCCCAGCCAATATCAAGTTACGACAGACCGCACCAGACAGGGGCGGTAATAGATCCCAGCGTTAAAGGAACTGTGTCAGTTCAAAGGCTGCTGTTGTTTATAGCGGGATAGGTTCTTACTGAATTAGTGATGTGTACAGTGACACCAGAGAGGGGTGGGGAGCTACATAGGAGTAGATTAAAGCGTGGAACACAGATCTGCCTTTAAACAAGAACCAGAGGCAGAGTGGCAATACATCGCAGGCACGCTCTCAGTTTTACTGCAGTTTGAATAAAGTGAACACTGAAGCGTATTTTTTAAGTGTGTGAAATTGCTACTCCGCACTTCTTCACTATGTGTGTGTGAGTGTGTGTGTTTGTGTGTGTGTGTGTGTGTGGCTGTGCTTTTTTTAGGTTGTATTTTTTATGTTTATGTTATGTTTATAATTTTACGTTGTAATAGCAACAGGTTGCACTCTCATACATACCGTACAGGTCAGTCTCCCCTTAGTGAGTCATTTTCTTTGTGCTGGCTCTCAGAATTACTCACAGCATTGTGGGTAGGGGCAGAATGCCAAATAAAGTTTGATTGACTGGTTGGTTCATTGGCTCATAAACCTGAAGTGTCAGCAGGACCAGGCCAGCCTGGTTTACAGACGTCCCCTTAGAGGCCACAGCGCTCGCACACTGCCCTAGTCTGAGCCCCTCAGGGGACACCAGATGTTCCGGACGGGCACGGCAACTGAAGCGTGCACTAACCCCCCCCTCCCCTTGCGGGCTGTTCCATTCGGCATGCCGCCCGACCGACCTGGGACCACTCCGCCGACAGACCCATCATTTCTCCGAACCTGCCTTTCTCACGTGCCCACGTGCCCCGCCCGCCTCGCTCTGGCGGCTCCAGGCCCTCCCCAGGGGGCTTTTGTTCGCCGTGTCACTCGATACGTCACATCTCCTCGGGTCCGGCGCGGTTCTCGGAAATAGGACGCTGCCCCTCGCCAGCGAAAAAGGCGGCTCTCGAGATCTCCCCAGCCCCCCGCTTTTGGCCTACTTTCGGTCGGTGACCTACTTAGGAACTTTAAAAAAAAAGGGGGGTGTGGTCTGGTCGTCGCAGACCTGGGGAAGCACCGTGTGCTCCTGTTCGTCCGCGATGCGGCGCCACTGTGTGGTCACCTGGAGAACACCGGCTCTCCAGCCAGTCTGAACGAGTCCATGAGCGCCGGGCGCGGTGCCCAGATTAGCCCATTCGGCCCTCTGTTTTTCTGATGCGTGGCACATCGGGGGGTTTGGTGTCTTTTTGGGGGGTTCTTTCTCCCCACCAGAGAGGGGTGGGGAGCTGCATAGGAGTAGAAGTAGATCTTTCTCACCCTCCTAGAACAGGTCTCCTCAATCCTCACGCTACAGAGACAAAGAATTTCCCGCTGAGGGTAATCGATGTGCCACTGGCGTTTAATTACGGTGCAGCTTCATTGCGCTGACTTCTCTGTCCTCTGTGTTTTGCCCTCATGCACTGAACCTCAGGGGGGCGGGCCACAGAGACTGCTTCATTAATCTCACCGGAGTGCTTAAAAAACTCCACCCTCCTCCTTAATTGACAGCCAACTCATGTAGATGCCGCTTTTCGTAATGAAGCTGGTTGCCCCGTTCTCTGCTTCACTATATGGTGAGACATAACGAGCAGTGATGAGTAGACTGGCTCTTCACCAGGGCTTGGTTCTGCCACTGAAGGTTTTCAGTTTAATGAATAAGTTATGACGATAACGAGAACCAGGAACCAGCCGCTTTTCAATTGCCTTGTCTACATTCCCACAACATTTCTCATGACGAAATTGTTGTCTAGTAGGCCTGTATACTGTATAATAATTTAAGAAAATGGAAACAATTTA
This sequence comes from Synaphobranchus kaupii, assembly GCA_029718625.1. NCBI lineage: Eukaryota > Metazoa > Chordata > Actinopteri > Anguilliformes > Synaphobranchidae > Synaphobranchus > Synaphobranchus kaupii. The sequence goes on along the minus strand of CM056378.1, from coordinate 94,469,563 downwards.
AGAAAATGGAAAATAATTTTTGTAATCATATAATGTGTCCAACAGGGGCTTTAACAGCATTACATTGTTTGCTGTAAATAAATCCAGCTCTGAACTTGGGCAGAGGGCACCGTACTCTGAAACCTGCTACTGGGATCTCAGTCTGAGATCTGGAGGGCAATTTCACTCTGGGGGTCAAACCCCCCACAAAAAAGATAAATCCTAAACAACTGGGTTTGGCAGGTGAAAGCACTTTGATGTTGACTCTGGCTGTAATGAGGTTAGCATGACTGACTGAGAACTTTGTGCTCCACAGAGAGAGAGAGAGAGAGAGAGAGAGAGAGAGAGAGAGCATAATTTATATGCTCACCAGATACATACTCTCCTCCTGCAATACTTCCATTCTCTCTGCTTCTTTCTTTTTTGTTCACTGTCTTTGTGTCTGCACGCGTGCATGTGTGTGTTTAGCATGCGTGCGTGTTTGTGTGTGTGTGTGTGTGTGTGTGTGTGTGTGTGTGTGTGTGTGTAAAGTTCAGTTTAACTGTAACTTTTTGGTTAGTCTAGGCAGTTTTTTTTGTGTGTGATAGAGCACAATGAATATTTTAGATATTTAGAGAAGGTTCTGACAACCTCTTTACAGATTTACAGTGGCAGGTCTGGGGCATTTGGAAGTTTGTGGTCTAAAGCAAGAAAATAAAAATACACTTCATGTAACTCCAAAGCAGCTTGTGTAGTGATGTTATGTTTCCACTGGCTGTACATACAGACAGACTGATTTTATGCGTTGAATGTCAGTTTTTATATCATGCCAGTGTTTCTTTCCTGAAGCAGTGGGGTATCAGGTTGCTGCACCACAGGAAATAGTTCCAACCAAAAATAACATAAAATGTAACTTTTGAAGAATCAATAATGGTCTGGTTATATACGTACATATGCACAATCTCTGGAGGCAAAACATTGCTATACAAGCTGACTAAATGTCTAATATCTGTCATCCCCCACAAAAACGGTCTGGGCCAGTCATAACCATACACTGAAATTATGTGATAAAACCTAGAAAGTGAGCTGTCCCTTTAACTACAGGTTGGTAACAGACATTTTCGGGGTTATATTTCAGATGCATAAAAACGGAATGCTTTGGCTGCAACAGCAGACTGTTAAGAAACCAGAGTTGAGTATCTCGTGCGTCTATGGAATCTGTGGAGAAAGGGTGAAAGAGCTCTGAGCTCCTACTGTCACACACCAGAGAAAGAGAGAGAGTGATAGAGGGATCGAAACAGAGAGAGAGAGAGAGATGTTCTGCACACCTGCTCTCTGACTCCAGCACTGTGTGGGATGTGACACCCCCCAACCCCCACCAACCAGTTGCATAACAAGTGACATATTTTACATAATGGCGGTACTGCAGGGATATAATGTGGGGTAATTACCGCACTCTGGGCCTCTATCAGAGGCTAGGCGGCTGGTAGAAAGGCACACTCCCACAAAGGAAGTCCCAGCACCTCTGCCCTTGCACAAGTTCCATTAGCATAGCCCTCTCAGCACTAACGATAACGCTAACCTTATTGCAGTCATGCAGCCATTATCCCCACAGCACCATCGAAGCAACTTTCACCTGCCGAGCACAGCTTGTTGAGATTTCTTTTGGGGGGTGGGGGCACTTGTGGAAATAAATTAAATATGCTGAAATATAATATATGATATGATCAAAATTTCACAGCCTGGGCAAATACACAAATTGTTTGCAAAACGATTACCCCTTATTGAAATATTGAAAATGTGTGCAAATGCTGTAAAATATTTTTTCATAATATTTTCCCAAAAAAGAATCCACTCATTTTCAATATATTGCAGTATATTCCATTTCCATAATGGAGGTGGTTGTTGTGATACAGCAGTAGGGGGATTCTTATCTGTTCAGTCTAAATGTGAGACTGAATGGAAGGGATTTCATGGTTTGCATTGTGTTGCTAATGTGGATGGCTGTTTTTGTGTTTCTGTCTAATGTAGATTAAGATAGACCTGCATTCCTGTCACAGTTTTAGGTCAAACTTCCTGTCACTGTTCAATGGTGATTACTTGCTTAGTGCTGCATTAAATGTCCTACACCATAATATTGGCCTTATCATGATAATCTCATAAATTATAATTCACTCTGATTACGAGTGTCTGTTAAATGACTCAAAAATATTTACCACCTTTATCTATGCCGTGTAATCAGAATCTAAAAGTTCAATAACCTAAAACATATGTTTCTGAAAAGCATATGGCAATGATTATACACTCACAACAAATTGTATGACAGCAGGCGTTAGGTACAATAAGTGCTGTTGTTTTTTTTAAAAAGTAATGAAAAGTAATGAAAAAAAATCTATTTAAATTTGAGACTGCACGCAATAAATAAAAACTGCAAAAAAGCGCCGAAGTAAAATTTACATTAAATATTTTTTTTTTCTTTTCTGCCTGTTCTTTGGAGCCATTTCTCCAGTTTATCACTTTGTCAGATCACTTTTTCATAACCAAAAAAGACAGAGTGATCTCTTTCAAATGCAAAGCTTGCTCTCTCTCTCTCTCTCTCTCTCTCTGTTTCTCTCTTTTTTTCCCTCTCTCTCTCTTTCTCTCTCTGCCTGCGCTCTGCCTGTAAATTGCACCCAGCTGAATTGCATAATTGTAGGTCATTGCTTTATTACTAATTCAATTACATTGGCTCGTTCCCAGATTGGTGTCATTCAGAGACGGAGAGAACTGAATCGACTTTGCAGGACTAAAGGAACGATCGCTCTCGGTTTGGAAAACACGGAAGAGGAAATTGCCACTGAATGCAAGTGTGATTTAAGTTTTAGTTGGTGACACTGCTTTCTTTTCCATCGTTTGACGAGTTTTTGCTCCAGTGCCAACAAAAGAAAGAGGAGCTTAGTCTGAATCAATACCGTGGCACTCGGGCTATCTGTTCCTTTTATCTGTGTGCCTTCCTGTTGTGCCCTTTGCAGCCGGCTCACCCGGAACACTGTCCTCTCTGCCGGTGACAGCATGGCAAACAGGCGGGAGATAACTCCCGGCAACGCTATGACACCCACCCATTGTTGGCCCAGCTTGAGAGAACAAACAAGTCCCCCCAGAAACTTTTCTTGCATCCACACATCTTCCACTGAGATAAAAACGGAGCCCACACCCTCCCACGGGAAGCGTATTTGAAAGGGATGCCTTGCCTTTCGGAAGCGTGTTTATAGATAATGGAGGGTCAGACTGGTATGACCACCACGTTGGTAGCAGCGCTGTGTGTCCTGTGTCTATGCCAAATCTGGGCCTGCTGTCCTCTGTCATAGGTCAAGTCACCAAACACACAGTCATACAATTCCCTACATACAATTCCCATCAAGCATTTGGCCAACATCTCATAGTCATTGTAGAAAAGACTTGCGCTGAACCATGGGAGCTTGAGACAGGAGAAACATGGTAATGGCTGTTTTCCGGTAAACATGGAAATTCGAAAGATCATATTGACGCGCCAACAATGCATTGGGGGGGATCTAGCTCCATTGGTGGGGGACGTTGGTCCGAAGCGGTTGCAGCCGCATGCAACAGCGACGCGTCCTCCTTGTCTTCCAGAGTTCACACAGCAGGCAGCGGATTGATTCCTGCACAGAAGCAGCAACAACATGCAAATGTTTCAACAGCATTCAGCGGCTCCCTGCCGGCACGCTCACCACCCCATTTGCAAGCTCATATATGCGCCAGATGGAGAGGTTGTACTAATGCGGCCTTTTTTTTTCTCTCTTTTTCATTTTTCTTTTATGGCAAACTACCAAGAATGATCACTCTCATCTCCTCATGGAGAAACTGAAATGCACAGGGAAGAGATTTTTGTTTTGCCTAGAGGACTTCCTGTGGAGAAGTGATTATGGTCAATTCATTCTGCTTTTGTGCGCTCGAGCTATCTCCCTTTAAGCCCTGATTAAGATGTTTACTCAAAGCTGTCACCTCTGGACCGGGAGGTGGGTGAGCGGCCCGCAGAGTTTGTTTGAAACTCATCCCTGTTCTAATTGAAACGGAGGAGAAAAAAAGATCTGAAGAGTAACTGAACAAATCATTTTCAGTCAATGTTTGATCCTGTTTTTGATCACAGAAACTTCTTGATCGCCAAAAAATGTCAAAATCATGTGCAATTTGCCTGTGTTTCTTATGGAAAGCCAAAACCATTCAAGCCTTGGCCAGCCTTCCATGCCTGTGATGAAATATCTTCCGTAATTGGCTCCAGATCTCACGAAAGCCTCCGGACAGAACCAGAAGGACCTTGTTAGGAATAATTACAAATAGGGCGCCGTTCCAGTACCATTCGCAAATTTCGACTGCACCTCTCCTTAACCCCGGCCCCATTAGGGAAGTTCCCGCAACTTCGGGGAGGGAGAGTAATTGGTCCCGAGTTTGATAATCCCCAGCAATAAGGGTCCTTTTCACCTGATATTGGCCCTGAGAGAAAACGACTGAGTCCATTGAATCCTCTTCAGGGAGCTTCTGTTCGTGGAGGTGAAAAATCTGAATGGGTCAAAAGGTCTTTTTTGTGAAATGTTTGTTCCAGGGTAGTGCCCTGCACACACCCCAGGGAGAATGTGTGGCCAGTTGTGTCCCAGATATTAGTGCCGTTTTGTTTTCTTTGTGTGTGTTGATGCAGTTTTTTTTTCCAGACTGTGAGTAAAGACAGTAAGCTACTGGAACTGTACCAGTGTTGGAGTTGTTGATGCTCTCATCCTGTAATTAGTAGTGGGGCTTCCTGGATGCAGATATTTAGCAATATTTAAAGGGACAGCTTGCCTTTCTGCTAATAACCCGGAGAGCGTAATGGTCCGAGTGACTTGTCTGTGCTGTAAATCCTCTTGTCATAATGGCTCCTCTGAAGCGCCGTTGCTCATGAGGAACTTCCAGCTGCTCGAGGTGCCTTTCCCTTCCCATGTTCTGTGCTGCCTATCTCTTCGCACCCCGGGGAGAAAAAAACGTTTGTATGTACAGCGCAGCGCACCTTTACCGCCGAGAGGCTCTTCTCTCATTTGCAATAGCGGTGAAACCCAATGTTCTATGACTGAGCCTTACCCACGCCTCCTCGCACAATATGTCAAAACAAGGAAGAAGAAAAACGGGCCCATCGTTCATCATGTTTTTGCATCAGAAACGAGAGCAGAATGAATAATGATAATGACCTTTCTTCTGCATTCAATTTAAGATAAATGCCTCATTCTCTATCACTGTTGCATTTCAGTTTTCTGCAAGACAAGCAAAACGTGCAAATAGATTGGAGAGCGGCTTTCTGTCAAAAATATACCTTTAAGCGTAAAACATGGTCACTTATATTCCTGTTGGTTGACGATGTGGTGAAATGTGTTGTCTCTGTCTATATTTGCTTGTATACTGGGAAAGCAGTGGTAAAAGAAAATGATTTATTTTTCAATTATTTAAGTTTTGTCTCTGAGTCATCCCACAAATGGCATGGCAAAAGTGTTGTGTGTGTGTTTATTTCTATACTGCTTTTTAATTTAATTTCCAATTCAGTTTAGTTTGTGTCTGTATTACACCCGCGCGCGCGTAGTGCAAGCAGGGGGTATTGTTTTCGCTCCTGTCTGTCCGTGTCTCTGTCTGTGTTTGTGTCCCTATCATCCATAACTCGAACAATTCTACTCTGATTATGATGAAACTTTGTGGAAACGTTGACAGTTGGGCTATAACCTGAATCTTGAATTTTTAGCCCCATGCGCGGGCGGGTGTAGCATCTCTCTGAGTGCCATTCTAGTTATTATTTTTAGCTGCGACCAGCAGCTAGCATAAGTCACTCTGTGCTTGGTCTGTCAGTCGGTCGGTTGGTCTGTCTGTAAAGATTTTTCTGGTTGCTTTGTAATATGCTTAATCCGGGTTACCCAGAGTGACGTGTGAGCATTCGTGTATTTCCGGGAGGTATGTTTCTGCCCTAAGTGTTAGCAAGCTTTTCCATTTGTTCATGTAAAGTTAGTTAGCTAACTGCTAACGTTACTGGGTGATGGGGCAAACTTTGTACATTGTTAAACCAGTTATGTTCATGTTTACTTTTGGTACTTACATTTTAAATCAGATACTTTTAGTCAACTAGTGTTTGAATTCGGGATTTTCGAGTCATTTTTAGCTGTGACCAGCTGCTAGTAAAAGTCACTCTGTTGGTAATTAGGTTGGTCTATCTGATATTTCTGCAATAGACTATACCCGCACATACAGATTCTTTGGCATATGGTTTTGAGGGAGAATTTATGTATATCAATTAGTGTTAAGAAGGTAAGAATCAAGCATCCTTTTATTAAAAGAAAGAATGGAAACATCAAAAGAAAGTGGATTTATTTGTTTTTACAGTGTATGTACAGAATTTTAATTTGCTGGTAAAATAACTTTAAATAACTGGTACATTTTACAGATTAAAATGAACAACAACTTCAGTTTAGATGTTTTCAACTACAGGCAGGGTTGTAATGTACCTAAAAAAACGTAAGTTGACTTTTTATAACTGTCAATAATATATTCAAAGTAATCCCCGTCTGAATACAATAATCCCCTTGGTCTGTACAAATTATAAAATAGAGAAATGCAATTCTAAAGTAGCAATTTGAACTGTTTTCAGTTTTTCTTCTTTTCCACAAATTCCTCCTCTGGGTGCCGTACACTATGTATGTATTCTTTTAGCATACTCATCTTTCAAGTCTTCAAAATCCTATTTGAATAATTTTATACTCCAGGTCAAATAATGCAATCAGAAACAAATTCTTGACATTTTATATTTAAATCCACAACAATGTGGACATGACTGATATTTCAGTCCAAACAAATGAACATTATTACTTATTATTAAAAGATTGTTTTCCTCCTAGTGAAGTACCCTGCAGAAATGTAACACGCAAAGGTCACAGGTATTCTTTTTGAGAAATAAGGCAATAATAAACTATTACATTAGTATAAAAACAAAATGCATCACAGAAAACTGTTGCAATAATGCATTATAACGTTAGCACAGTTGGAATGATAGCGACAAACAGGACATCACATAAACCCCTCTTGCAGTGTCCTTATTCCCCTCCATGTGAAATAACACATACTTGCTCATCAAGGTTGTTATGTCTTTGCAGCACCTTTTTCTGTATAATGAACAATATCTTATTTTTCAAGCAATTTACCGGCAACATTTGTGAGCATCTGGTAGAAGTTAGCCTTGTGGTACGTTTCCTTACTTATTTATTTTCGCTCTTTTGTGTCCAGCCTCATATATCTGTCAGGGGAAGTTAAAATGTGTTGGATTTCTTTTCAATGAGGACAAACTCAATGCGAATCAAAGCTTGCATTGAGCAGGCAGAATCTCAACGGCATTTTCTAGATAAGCAAATATATGAGACTCAAAATATCAAGTTCTTTCAGGTCCAACCTGTTCCAAGGGCACAACAGAAGTACATTGTTAGTGACAGCTGTGGTGGAGATTGTTTGTCTCAGATTGTGTGAGCAGATCAAAGCCTCCCGTGGTATTTGTCGCTGTGTAAATTAGCTTCATGCAGACTTATATTATCAAGCTCTCTCCAAACTGATTTTAAAGTCTTGATCTGTACATCATCACTTGCCTGATATTTGCTAATCTCATTTTTTAAAGCCAGTACTGCACAGTACTGCATAGACAGCACTGTGAATTCACTGGGTATGTCATGATGTTGTCTCCGGAAGGTTTCCCAAAGATGCTGAAAAGCACCACTCCAAAGTCCCCCGAGTACATCCACCAATGGTAAAGAGCACCAGTCTGTGTCAGTGAAGGAGGACATTACCCACAATGTATGACTCCTGAGCAGTGAGTGTCCCCTACAAGCATTTATGTTGCCGCGGCAACAGTTTTAAAAGACTGCGGGGTGGAGGGTGGGGCACAGGAGATGTGGTGGGAAGCAAGCAAGGCCATAGAGTGAAACAAAAATGCTAATATCCATAACATTATGGGAATACAATGGTCCATTACTTCCACTGATTGCATATCCAGAAGCGTTGATGCAACTATTATGAACACAATGGAGTTGCGCGCTCGCCAATTCGATGGGGAGATGAGAGGCTGAAAGGGGGCTCACGGCAGCCACAGCGCTAAAACTCCAGCGAAACGTATAACCCTGTAATTGCAGTGGCATAGAAACACTCACTTTTGCAAATGAAGCCCAGGGAAAGCCAAAGCAGGCAGCACAGAGATTAAATGAAATGGGTTTTGAATGTTATTTCTTTCCCTTCATGCGTTAAGAAACATTCTTCCCTAGCGTGAATCCGGCAACCCCTTATTCTCATGTATATGTGATTACGAAAGAACGACTATTGTGTGAAACTACCGTATTTGTACCCATTTGCTGGTGGTGTCCATATCCCATACTGTTTTAGATCAGTATTCATTTCACACGTCAGCATCAATGCAGAAACCACAATCTGGACTGTTGTCCATTCATTGCTCTTCACTCACTTTAGAGAAAACATCTTCAATTCAAAAAGTTTCAAAGTTTCATCTTTTTATACAATAGGGCAGTCTGCATTTTGTGCTTGTTATATCTAATTTTGTGCTTGTTATATCTTAATTAATTGGGGTTAATTATGTCAGAAGAGTGAGGTGATTTTTAAAAGGACAAAAATAAGAAGCGTTTTATTAAAAAAGCATAGCACAAGTTGACCATAGTATAGTAAGTATGTAAACTTACCTGAATGTCACTTCAAAGCTGCAGGATGGTGTACTGTTTAAAATGTTTTAGCTGGAAACAGCAACGGTAATTTATCCTGATAGATAATAGCAGTCTTGGCATGTTACACATGAAGACTAATGATATGAATCTGGTATGTAGAATAAATGGGATAAACAAGAGGATAATTGATGTGTTTCCGATGGAGAAATAAGTAGCAGATTGATGCTGTTGAGATTAAACTGCTCCACAGTTGCGGCCTGTAGAAGTTTGCCTGCAGGCCGCCTGGCCGGTGCGGGTGCGGCTGAAGGACGGCACAGGAGCCGTCCTTGGTGCTGATGGGTGTTTGGCCCTCTGTGCTGAGACGTGCTCTGGTGTCTTCTCGGTTGGTTTCGGCAGGACTGAACCCTTGACGGATAACATTGCGTCTCTGTGGTGACAGACTCTTGCACCCTGAATGCACCTTGCCAAACAAGTCTGCCTCTGCTTCAATAAGCAGACTGGCTTCGCAAGTACGCCGGTACAACTGTGGCTTTGATTGACCATCGAGTCTGTGCATTGATTTTGCACAGGTCAGCTCTGGAATGCAAAAAAAAAATTAAGAAACTGAACACTGGCGATGAAAGAAGCAGGTACCTCTACACACAATTTCTCCCGTATTATTTCTTGCTTGTTACCCATGTGGAGGGGAGGGTTCTTTTTTCCTTCCCCATGGTTTGATTGCTTCTTTTATAGACAGTTTACTGCACATGATTACAGCAGTGGCGTACTGTGGGAGTAGAACTAGGCCTTCTGTAAACTTACCTTTAACGGATGATCACTCTCAATCTGTTTCCGTTTACTTTTCCTGATTGTCAATCAAATAATTGATTCACTCAATAACCAAGAACAAGAAGTAAATTATTAGGCTACCAAGTTATTTTGAGATAGCATTATTGTTCTGTGCAACATAAACTTGTGTTGCATTTTTGTATATCGACATTTATGATGTTGTGTTATCATGCGAAGATTCTGACTTTTAAATGCTCCATGTTTAAATGTTCAACGTAGATCTTCGTAAATTAGTATTTCTAGCCTGTATTATGCGCTGCTCTCAACGATTCGAGACACTTAAGAGGCTGTCCTCTTTAAATTTATGCTTTCTAATGTTTAAATAGCTTTGACTAATTTTAGTGTCGTCTTAAAATTAATTACATTCTTTAACGCATTCAGATTATTGCCTGATCCTTGTTAAACAATCTTAAGTTGTCTCTGTCGTTATCATTTCTAAATCATTATAGGCTACAAATTGGTCTTGATTATTCAGAGAATGAATGGATTGATTGTTCGGCTACTGAATCTAAATAAACGGAAACAAGTAATCCCCACTTTTTCCAACGCGCAGGCCGTCGCTACATATATTTAAGTGCTACTCATTTTATGACGCAAAGAAAAATACTAGCACAGAAAAACTTGATGTATTCATTGATGTTTGTTATTCAGTTATTGAATTGCTTGATTGATAATTAAGAACTATAAGTAGAAACAGGTTGAGAGTAATATCCGTATAAAGGTAAGGTTACCGAAGGCCTATTTTACAGCCGACGTTACGCCACTGGATTACAGTAAAAGCAAATGTACTCAAAATGGTTTTGCCTGGAAGGTTGAAAAAATAGAAAATTACAGAGTCTGTTTGGGAATTGTGCTCAGCTTGTGACTTTCTTTTCATTTGTTTAATAGAGCAAAATGTATTTATGTAATTGCATGACTGCTCTATTACAAAGGAGAAAAGCTTGTTTCCTGACTGCCAGCAAAACAGATAATTATTTAAATGAAAACAAGTACAGCTATCGATAAACATGCGTCTTAATAAAAGAGTGTAGGGAAATGTTTTTGAAAGAATAAAGGAAAGGTGGAGACGTTTCATCCCCTCTTGTGTTTATTTTTGTTTTTGAGAAGCAGGTTGTTGAGACAATTGTTCATTTTTGATACTGTTCATAAAGTCAAGTGCAATATATTGACTGTGTAATGGGGCGTGACGTGTGAGGTAGGAGGAGGCTAACTGTCCCACGCCAAATAAGTAGAAGCGCAAGGACAGGTCTCTGAATAGCCAGAAATAATACGCGCCCTGTCTCGGTAACGAGACGCATAAGAAAGGGCAAGTAGCGTAAAGGCACAAATAAAACACACAACACACAAACCCTGAAAACTAATAAGCATTAGTGTACAAGGAGGCGAAAAGGAACGGAGATCTAACGTTCCAAGGCTACTCTCAGGGACTTGCAGTCAAACGCAAATCTGTCAACAAAAACGCCCAAGCTCCATATAAGGAGAAACATACCTGGAGAACGAACAGAACTACCGTTCCGAACAAAATCGTCCCACAGGCAAAAAGGGCGAACAGGTCAGCTGCAACAAAAGACCAATGCAACCCTCAATAGAAAACAGCACGCACTGCCTCTCAATAACGGGAAAAGTAACGAGGCGGAGGAACAGAGATAACGTTCCATGGTTACTTTCATAAACGCGCAATCCAACACAAACATGTCCATAGCATCGTCCAAGCTCCATATAAGGAGAGACACACCCAGAGAACGAACAGAACTACAGTCTCCTTAAAAACCTAGATCTAATCATACGTTTAAAACTTTAAAAGGGCAAAATAAACCGCACACAAAACAACACAACTAATAACAGAAAATACACCACAGAACAAACAATCACAAAGAACAATTAATATCAAAGCCCAGAACAAAAGGAACATGGGCTTAAATAGCTCACCAGCAACCATGTGCAGCTGTGCAACCTTGATGAGAACTTTCTTCGTGAGAAGGAGGAAAGGAGCCAAAACTCCACCAACGAAGCAGCGCCCACTAGTGGCGACCGAGGAACACAACCGCAAGGGAAAAAGGTCACAAACCATGACAGACTATTTATGTGCCAGTGAATAAAGACTGAGCTCGATATTTCTGCTGCATCCAAGTTGTGGGAATAACACATGGATATCACAGTCTGTGGTTTTATATGAGTTTTTTTTTTCTCTCTGTTGGTGCTAAAGCATATACCTGAATGCTATGGAAAACAGTTGTGCATCAAGACATATACACTGCCTGGCCAAAAAAAAAAAGTTGCCGTTGCACCCGTCATGCATAGTGCCCACTGTACAAGCCTCTGGAGGCAGTGTTATAATCTGGGGTTGCTTCAATTTGTCAGGTCTAGGCTCAGCAACATTATCCAGCAATAAAATGAAGTCAGCTGAGTACCTGAATGTACTGAATGACCATTCCAGGACGACAATGCCAAGATTCATCAGGCTCAAATTGTGAAAGAGTGGTTCAGGGAGCATGAGGAATCATTTTTACACATGAATTGGCCACCAGAGTCCTGACCTTAACCCCATTGAAAGTCTTTGGGATGTGCTGGAGAAGACTTTACGGAGTGGTTTGACTCTCCCGTCGTCAATACAAGATCACGGCCAAAAATTAATGCAACTCTGGATGGAAATAAATGTTGTGACGTTGCATAAGGTTGTTGAAACAAATGCCACAACAAATTTGCGCCGTAATCAAAGCTAAAGGTGGTCCAACAAAATATTAGAGTGTGCAACTTTTTTTTTGGCCAGGCAGTGTAATAATGTATGTTATTGAGTGGAATATTTATGTAAGGGACTGCCACAACCAGAATGTGGCTATCAGTCAGTGCTCTTCAGGGGTTTTGGAAGAACGGACTAAGAAATGTATCGCTAGCACACCTGAGCTCCTCTTCTCTCTAATGCCGTATCTGTGACTGTCACCAGCCCTCTCTCTCTCTCAATCTGTCTCTCTGTAAGCAATCTCAAACCAGATCCACAGCAACAGCTGGCCTTAATCGCCTGAGGAAGAATTGGCTCTCCCATCTGTTGCCCCAGTCAGGGACCCTAACCTGAAACTGACCCGCTCTCCTCCTAAGCTCATCCTATGCATCACTGCAGGGTTGCTCATTTTGCGGTCGATGGATTACTGTGGGCCAGTGAAGGAGGATGATGGGGGATCTCAGGGGAGGGCGGGGTTGGGGCTGGCAGGCTACAGATCAATGATCTCAATCTCAAATCCTGGAGGGTTTCCATTCAGCCAGGAGCCAGTTTAGGCCTTAAGGTGCGCCGACCCACAGTCAGTGACCCGTAGCAAACCAGTGACTTAAATGAAGCACTTAAGTGCTGAGGCACTACCGAAAGCAGGCAGACGCTGCCGCCCTCCAGGCCTGGAGTCTGAGATCAGTTTGTCTGTTTTCCTCTTCCCCGCCCCTTTCCCTGTCCCAGGGCTGATGGACAGACCCATCACATTGTTTTGTTTAATTCTGGTCGGTTCAGGATAAATCAGACCTTCACCCCACTCAGAGCTTCCATGCAGTTCGCTTTAATGTTGTCCCATTCCATTGTTTTCTGGTTTTATATTTTATCTCGGTGTGCTCAAAATCTACGCCTGTGAGCCACAGGGAGGCCATGGTGCAAAGGGGGAAGAGTAGGTATGGGGCGTGCGGCAAACCCATTGTGCATAATCTGTAAGCCGTCATCAGGCAGAGGCATCCGCCTCCATGTAGAGATCGGCGTTGCGTATGTTTGACGGCTTGCGCAGGGGACCCGCGGGTGCACAGTCAGCCTGTGGCTCCATTGGGCCCATGGGCCGTAGGGCTCAGGTCCGTATCAGGGGTGAGACACTATTTCAGACGGGCAGAATCGACAACACGGCACCACTCTGACACCTGGAAATACACATCTGCCTCTCCGTCTCGCACCCATGATAATTGGAAGACGGCTATGGGGGCAGTGATACAGGCGGCCATGTTGTGATCCAATTGTACTGTAGCTCAGATCTCAGATTTGAGAGCAAATTCTTCATTTATCTATGAATTGTTTTTTACAGCAAATTTCAAATTATCAAATTAAATATTTGACTTTGTCTTGTGTGGCAGTTCCGACATATTGTGACATAGGTGGAGATTATGTTTTACTTGAAGCCCGTCAGATCACTATGGCAGCTTGCTCAAGTAAATGCCTTTCAGATGCGTCGAAGGGAAGATCAAAGCATTTCTGCCAATATAGACTTAAACTAGCATAAACGAGCAGCAGAGACAGGTTGAACTCCTCAGGAATGATTGCGTTTTAACCCTCTTTCCTATCAAACAATGAGAGATGGAGAGAGAGAGAGATCACCCCGGGAAATAAGAGTGGAAATGACAGGAAAGTCAATAACAGAGGCGGCTGACGTTCGTGACGAATACTTATTCATCTCTTAAGCAAATCCGAACGGCCCAATTATTCCTGAGTGACACAGACTCCAGCCAAGGCTTAGGGTCTCCCGGGGAAGCTGAAGGAGGCCACGGCGTTCTGCAGGCGTTTATCGCGAGTTTGTAAACCCAGTTATCCCCGCCTGAAAAATAAGCGCTCGTGCGGATCAGCCATCAGGTGGAAACGGGAGGGTTTGAATTCAATTAAACCACTTCCTCAAATGTGTCTGAAAGAAGGTGAGTCTCCTGAGAATGGAATACAGAGATGCTACGTGAGAGGCTACCTCAATACCAGGCCTCAGTTATACCTGTGTTAGCTACCTCTATTTCATGGGATGGGGTGTTATAGAGCAGTGTAATATTTTAGAATGGTGGCAGTGGGGGATGACATCCCTTTGGTTCATGTGGCCACTTTAACTACAAACAACTAGAAGTGGAGGCAGTAAAGGGCTGAAGTATGTCTTGAAGGTGAACCCCAATTAAAGAGTCGCCTTACTACTACCATCATAGATGTCCTCCAATTGATAGAATACAATATAGCATCATATCAGCCCTGCACTTAAATCCACTTCTCACTCATTGAGTCTGGCTAAGGTCAGTTATTATTGATGTCTTTGGTCAGGTTTCCAGTTTGATGATAAAAAAATAGCCACATCCTTGATAGCCTCTCAAATTGAAAATCCCACGTTTTTGTTGAGGTCTTGTTTTTTTACCCCCCCCCCCCCCCCCCCCCCCCCACCTTCGATTTCAATCCCAGAGCTGAGCAGAGCGGTTCAAAGGCCGCTCTATTTTCAGAACAAGCAGGGACTGTCGGAGCCTGGAGTCATCAGCCCGCGTTCGGGCGCTAAGAAAGGGAAGCGGAATGGCCAATGATCGCGGCTAATGAGGTGCTGTCACCGAACGTGTGTGAAGAGAAAGCAGGCTTTCTTCCCCGCTCTCGCATGTGAGAGGCACGGCCAAAAGCGGAGGAGACGTCTCATCTCCCTCGGCCCCCCGTCTCATCAAGATGCGATCTCATTTTCCATTTAAAAGGGGAATCGCTTGTCTCTCTCTTTTTTCCCCTCAGCCGTCCACAGCAGTGTGGCGCTGCTTTGTTTTGGCCACACCATGGCACTCAAAATCCACTCTGCCTCTAGTCTTTGTTGCACCTCTCCTTGTGTCAAGATTGCATTGTCTCCTCTGTCTGTTACGGAGTGAGGACGCACACTCAAAACCCGTACTGGTGTCTGTCTATCTTCACTGCAATTGAAAGCCAGGGAGTGTAGCACTTTCGTTAAGTAATCACCTGGCAGTATCTATGATGCGGCACAGCCCTTTCATCAGCCAGAGCAGCAGAAATTAGCAATGTGGGCATAATAAACAGGAAATGGGTGGAGCTATCACTTGTGGTCAATGACTCGCTGTGTTGGACCAATCACAGTGTTCTGCTGTGGTGAGCAAAGCAAGCTGACTGACAGCACCTGTCTCTCAAGTGACAGACAACCTCATCAAGCAGGGAGCGTGGTGCGTTTAAACCGGTAACATGTTTATTCGTCATATACTGTATATGCTGCATCTAACACTGCATCCTCAAATCCAGTCGCTACTTAGAGCACTCTATCCTCAATATCCCTCTTGCACCTACTATGACATCATCTCTGTTCTTTAAATAAACCTCTATGAATTTGTAAGTCGCTGTGGATAAGAGAGCCTGCTAAATGCCTAGAACTAAATGTAAATCCCTGCTCAGATGAAAACAGAATCATCGTTCATATTCCCTCTCTGCCTCAGCTCAAATTATCATGGACCTATTATTAGGCATCTACTTGCCTTCATTAACAAACCCTGTTGAACTCAAGTCTCTCACCAGGTGCAAGTAGCAACAGGCTTCATATCAAGAGTAAGATATTAATTAGCAAATTCAGGAGTTTTGTGCCACAAGTTGTAATGCCTTTTAGGGACAAAAGCTGTTCTAACCACTTAAATGTAAAAAGACGCAGGGCTTTTTGTTTCTTAATTGGTGTCAGTTCAGTGTGTCAGTAGAGCCTGGAGCCCACACCTGCGTCATACCTGCTTCTCTGCATAAATCTCAACCATGGACTGCTTCACCAGAGTTAGACTATAGGTGGCAGAGGGGAAGTCCCTTGTAGGGATCTTATTGAAGAACAACAAATATGTTCCTCAAAATTCTAGATAATATATTTATGCATCCATTCTGGTCAAACTGCATGGTGAATTTGATCTGAGAACAAATGTGACAGTGGAACAGAAATCTGATTGGCTCTTAGGATTGGAGCTTATCTCAATCTCTGTGAATTTGCGTGCATCACTGGGCCATCCCTGTAGGTCCAAGGGCTGAGCTGAGAGGCAAAGAACAGATATCCTCTCTTACAATCTGTGTAATGACTAAGCTAGGATTGAACCCACAACCTTCCAATGTCAGACTAGACACTCTAATGGCAAAGCCGCTAAACCAGAGCTTCTCTCCTCTGTAGCTGTTCCTGAATCCACCACATGACCTTGACATAACCATATGCAGCCTACAAAAATAATCTGACAAGGGATGTCATTGCAGATCACTGGATGTGAGTGCTCGTTCCTCTATGTGTGCCAAGTGGGCTTAAAAATAACATGGCATTTATTAAAAAAGGGCCTTGAAATAGATCAGTGGCTGCAGGAGAGAAATCAACAATGTATAATCATTTCATTGTTATGAGCAGAGAGCTGCTGCTTAACAACAGTTTTTGGAACCAGAAGGTCACAGCATCAAACGCTGGTTGGCTCTGATACTGTGGTTCTGCCCTTGAGTGCAGCACTTAAACGGAACTACTTACAAGTATTGATCATGGATACCAATCATATTATTATTATTATTATTAGTAGTAGTAGTAGTAGTAGTGTTAATATTATTATTATCATCATCAATATCATCATTATTATTATGAATGTCACCATTAATACCAATAAAATACATTACAAAGAATCTGTATGTGTGTCTATGTGAAAAAGGCAGGGAGAGAGAGAGAGATAAAGAGAAAGAGGTAGAAAGAGGTGGGAGAGCTTTCTCAATTCTTTCTCCATTCTAAAAAGCAATTTAGCTGTCAAATTCACTGTTTTGCTGCACTATGCAGCTGGGTCTACAGGGTTAAATCTGACAAGAAGCTTTGAACGAATGCACATGCTCATTATGTTTGGAGATCATTCCCCATGATAGATGAAAAAATATTGGGGAAATAAATGAGAATGAAGTAGCATCTAAAGCAGGCGTGTCAGGCATGGGTTAGCCTGTGGGCCACAGCTTGATATATTGGTCTCTGAGGCGGTGTTGTTATCAGAACGTTTTCCTCCAAATTAATTTTATGGAGCAAATGGGATTAGCTTCAACATCCTGTGAGTTGATCCACTGAGATTCAAACTTGCTGGCTGTTAATCGGCCCACTTTACCCATATAATACTCGCTACATTCAAATATACAAGAGTGTGTCAAGAAAATGTATGTCTTGTGTCTAAATATTGTGGAATTTAATGTAATGTATTAGTGTAATGTAAAGTAAAAAATTACAATATATGAATAAATAGACAAACATGGAAATAACAATTATTTGAAAGTATTATTTGAGATTTTATCAATGTTATATATTGTATGTATGATATATATATCAATAAATTAGAATAGTGTGTCGAAAATCAGCATTTACTTCAGTTATTTCAGAGAATTAATGTTTTAGACTGAGTGTCACACTATCATCTAATTTACTCAAAACACCTGCAAAGTTTATCTCAGTTTGGTTCAGTATGGGGAAGACTGCAGACTTGACAATTGGCCAGAAGACCATCATTGACACCCTCCAGAAGATGGGTAAGCCACAAAAGGTCATCGCTAAGGAGGCTGGCTGTTCACAGAGTGCAGTGTCCAAGCATATCAATAGAAAGTTTAGTGGAAGGGAAAAATGTGGCAGGAGAAGGTGCACAAGCAAAAGAGATGACCGTAGGATTCAGCGGATTGTCAAGCAAAGACGATTCCAAAATTTGGCGGAGATGCAGAGGGAGTGGACTGAGGCTGGAGTCAGTGCTTCAAAAACCACCACGTACAGACGTATCCTGGACATGGGCTACAACTGTCGGATTCCTCGAGTCAAGCCACTCCACTCATTCTCTGAAATAACTGAAGTAAATGCTGATTTTCGACACACTATTCTAATTTCTTGAAATACTGTTTTGGGGGTTTTCAGGAGCTGTAAGCCGAAATTATGAAAAATGAAACAAATAAAGGCTAGAAATATTTCACTTTGTGTGTAATGAATATATAATCTATGAAAGTTTCACTTTTTGAATGGAATTATGGAAGAAAAAAAAAACTTTTCCATGATATTCAAATTTTTTGGAAAGGATCTGTATATATATATATATACAGTGAGTACCATAATTCATTGGACAGTGATACATTTTTTGTTATTTTGGTTCTGTACTCTAGCAATTTGATTGTTTGGTGCAGGCAGCAACAAACAAATAGATAAAAACAGGGATGATCTGTTTGGAGCCAATTGTCAGTTTAAGGCTAAGATAAAAAGGTGGGTCTTGAGTCAAGATTTAAACATGGTGACAGACTCAGTGTTTCTGACAGGCAGAGGGGAGAGAGTTCCAAGGCATAGGGGCTGTGAAGTGAATGCACAGTCACCCACTGAGACACGCTTAGTCCGAGAAATGAGGAAGAGGCCAGAGTCAGCTGAGTGGAGAGCGCACAACGGAGCATAGGGATGCAGAAGGTCCCTGAGGTAGGAGGGTGCTAAACCATTTAGTGCTTTGTAGGTGATGAGTAGTAGTTTGTAAATAATGTTGTACTTGACTGGGAGCCAGTGAAGTCTATGGAGAATGGAAGTAATATGTCCCATTTTCTGGTATGGATGAGCACCCATGCAGCCAAGTTCTGGGGATGTGGATGGTAGGCCACACAGTAAGGCATTGCAGTAGTCTAATCGGGAGAACACAAATGCATGGATCAGCGTTTCAGCACTCGGGTTGGTGAGGGAGGCTCTAGGTCTGGAGATGTTTTTTAGGTGAAAAAAAGGCTGACTATGTGATGTTTTTAATGTGGGCCTGGAAAGAGAGGGTATGGTTAAAAATGATGCCATGGTTCTTGACTATATGGCTGGACTGTATAATAGAACCATTGATGAGTATACTATTGTCCTTTATATTCTGTAATAGGGCCTTTGGACCTAGTAGCATAATATCTGTCTTGTCCATTTAGTTTTAGGAAATTGTGATTCATCCAGGTCTTGATATCAGTGAGACAGTCGGTAACATTGGGGAGGAGCAGGTAAGAGTGTGTGAACATAAATCTTAGTATCATCGGCATAGGAATGGAAATGAAGACCAAAATGACAAAGAATTTTACCAAGGGGAACCATATAGATGGTGAAACCTGGGGGCCAAGGACAGAGCCCTGGGGCACACCCTGTGTGAGTGGGGCTGGGACACATTTGCAGTTCCCCAGGGACACAGA
The DNA here is from genome assembly GCA_029718625.1 of Synaphobranchus kaupii. Taxonomy (NCBI): domain Eukaryota; kingdom Metazoa; phylum Chordata; class Actinopteri; order Anguilliformes; family Synaphobranchidae; genus Synaphobranchus; species Synaphobranchus kaupii. The sequence continues at coordinate 94,450,159 of CM056378.1, read as the reverse complement.
CTGCTCCCTTTCTGATAAATAGGACTGGAACCAGCGGGGTGGGATACCAGTGATGCCAAGCCGTTTCTCCAAGTGATCATTGAGAATGTAATGGCAGGCTGTATCAAAGCTGCAGATAAGTCCAGTATGATTAAAATGGATGCTTTCCCAGCATCAACAGTACATGGGAGGTCATTAGTCACTTTAACCAGGGCAGTTTCAGTGCTATACTGTGCTCTGAAGCATAATTGTTGGAAGTGGCCATGCACGGTGATATAGTGTTGGATTCCTTTCCAATTTTAGGAGGGTTGGAAAGGAAGTACACCCACTCATAATTGATAGTGAGGCAGTAGTATAGGTAAAGGAATTCACATTTTTAGGCACAGCGATTGCTGCTAATTTGAAATGGGAGAGCAATGTCCAAATCACTGAAAAAAGACAGAGATTATATTGTTGAGACATATTAAGAAATTTGGTTTGAGTGCCATGGTTCGGTTTCACAGGTGAGTCATCAAAAGTGTCTTAACCTTTTCTATGACAGTGTGGTATTGCAGTCTGACTTCTTTGGAGAGGAGACTACTGGAGAAGGTGGTCAAGATTGCATCTAGGATAATAGGTTGTACTCTTTCATCTCTCCCCTCATATAAAACTATAAAGATTGCCTTCATCAAAAAACCGTGAAGGCAATTAGTGTATCATCCAGCATTTCCTCTTCTTCAGCCTCTCCCTTCAGGGAGAAGGTTTAGACAGTTTAAGTTTAGAACCGAATGGTTCTAGAGGAGCATGTTCCCTGAGGCTATTCAGTCTATGAACAGTGAATGCTCTGATTAATAGGGCCCAAGCTAGAGGTAGACACTTTACAGTGAATGTACTGTTGCATTTTAAGATAGCACATTTTATCACGTTTATGCTCTTTTTATGCTATTTATTACGCAAGTTGTTTATTTTATGACCAGAAATTCAATTCTAGTGTATATGCATATGTATTTTGAATATATGAAATGTATCCGTTTTCATTATTGCTGTTTTTGGACAAATGTTGATGTCTTTATGGGCTCACTACGCATGCCTCCTTGCATTGTGCCTGAAAGTCTTACAGAAGGTCATCTTAAATTATTTGAATAATTTAATGATCCACCCCTAGGTGAATTGTTCTGCCTGCCATATCAGTGAATATCTCCATGCTGCTGCATGCTGTTCTCTTCATTCAAAGTTTGCCTGAATCTCTCATTTGTGCTGTTTTGCTGAGAAATGTTCAGTATTACCAACATATATTTTGCCTGACAGTAGGAGCTACACTTTCCATGCCTTTCTCTGGTGTTGTTGGTATTGTAAAGCTCCTCAAAAATCCCTAATGTTGTGAAGGAAATGATCAACTAGTATTTGCTGAATTTTCAAATATAAGAACCAGGTAAAACATAAGAGCGATTTACCCTTGCTTTCACTGACCACCTTCAAGCTAAGTGGAACTATTTAAGTTCAAGTTTTTTATGTGTATTAAAAAAATCTTCTGTGTCCAAAAATTTTCAAAAGACATCTTCGGCAACTTAGAACAAATTACTTTTATCCCCATTTCATTAATGAACACCCTCATTAAAAAACATTCCTCATGTACTTTTTGAATTAACGTTTTTTTCACTCTACCCTTATCTTTTGTGGGTACTTTACAATTTTCTCTCCTTTATTTGCTACAGAAAATGTGGCTTCCAACAGGGCCAGGCAAAATCTAATATGGTAAACGTAATTGTTTTGTCTGTCTTTGAAACGCCAAGGAGATTGCATTGCGGCTACTGAATATTCCAATTCAGTTGGACTAAATTGCTTTTTTTATTTTTTTATTATTGCTCCACAGTTGCTAACTTGGCTTTTAGGGTCCTTTTCTTAAAGGTTAACGTTAGGTCTCCTTTTGCATAATAAAAGTGTTGCGACTCACTCCTTCAAATGTTGGATACACTGGAGAGTCTCAGGAATGCTTGCATTTGTATTTACAGCACAATCCTTATCAACGGCAGGTCAGCATCAACTCATCTGCAGTCGAGGGCGTACGTAGGGAAAAATTTAACAATGCGGAGTTTTCCCTGCTGTGATTCAGTTCCTCAAGCTACTGGGAAGAACCCTAAAGAAGGTGTAGAAAAAATCGATGGTAATTAAGTTTGTCTTGTGAGGGGAATCTGATGCACTCTCCTTAAGGCTGAGTTCCTTGTGCCCAAGGTTTGACGGAGAAGGCACTCAGCTAAGTGTAAATAAACATTAAAAAATGCCGTTTCTGTCAAGCCAAGAGGAGAGCAGCAGAAAAAGGGGGATTTTTCACTGACACATTTTAAAGTGCTCACTCCAGTCACCCCCGTGGGGCTTTTCATCAGCGTTTCATTTACTTCCTGTTCCCTTGATTTATTTTATTTTATTTTATTTATAGTGAAAGATATTACTGACAGACTCAAATGAGGCAGAAAAGCTTCACCTTATTTACTTTCTGTGGCTCGCTGGCGGGTGAAAGGGCAGCTTTTGGAGGGTGTTTTTGATAGCCGGCTCCTCCTCGTTGGGGATGGTCCCTCGGGCCAGGCTGGAGATCGGGGGCCAGCCATGCGTGAGGCGATTAAACTGAGGGTCGGAGCGCTGAGACAGCAGTCAGCAAGAGAAACTGGGGCTCCGGGGCGGGACATGGAGGCCCTGTCGGGGGAGGAGATGGGGCAGAGTCAGCGGCGTGTGGCCTACCTGCCAGAGTACTGCTGGCGGGCAACGGCCAATCAGAGAGTAGCACTGCAGGGCAGGGATGGGGTGGAGGGCAGGGGACACTCTGTTCAATCTAAAAAAGACTAATCTTTTTAGGCACATCGCACCATGTTTTAATTAAGCAGTCATCCTAGCCACCCCCCCCCCCCCCCCCCCCCCCCCTCTCTCTCTCTCTCTCTCTCTCTCTTCAATTCAATTTTTTTCAATTCTCTCTCTGTCTCCCCCCCCCCCCCCGGTACTTTTTAGAAGCTGTTTTCAGCATTATCGGAATATCATTGCCACTTTTGTCCCCTGCTTCCAAAGCGGTTTGGGATGATTGCCTAGAGGACCGATGTGAGAGTAACAGAAAAATGAAAAATGAGCAGTGAACAGTCCTTGGACACATGCCGTGTACTGAGATAGTGGAGTTCTTTTCTGCTGGACTTCCACAGCACTTGTGTGTGGTAAACTGCATTATTTTTAGAGTTTATTTTAACAGCTTTGTCACTATTTTATAGACTGCTATTTATTTTTTGTTTCCTTTTTCTCTCCTCTGTCTTACTGTTAGTATGTAGATTATTATAATAATGATACAATTGCTTCATAAAAATTCATTTCCACAGAAATAAGCGAGTCTAATCTAATTATTATTGTCATTGTGATAATGAGTATTATTATTTTTCCCTCTAAATGGTGTTCTGTGTAACACTGCCTGGGAGGTCTGTCTGAGCTCTATGTTGGAGGTGTGTATGCGTGTGTGTGTGTGTGTGTGTGTGTGTGTGTGTGTGTGTGTGTGTGTGTGTGTGTGTGTGTGTGTGTGTGTGTGTGTGTGTGTGTGTGTGTGTGTGTGTGTGTGTGTGCGTGTGTCCATTAACAGTCCATTAACGTTGCTAGAGGTCTCACACAGTTCAGTGCACTGACTGAAAATAAAGTCCCCTGCTGTTCTCACACTCTGCAAGTGTGCGTAGCTGCTGTATCACCCCTCCTCCATGTCCTGCGGTTTATTTGTTTGGCTCTGTGCATTCGCCATTTCATCCAGTGTGATTTCGCAGGATTTATTCCCAGCTTAGCCGTCCACTTGCAGGCTCTTGGATTTCCAACTAGGCTTTCGACAGGATAAAGCCACCTATATTCAGGGAGGTAAATTCCTGATCCGGGATTGATTAACAAATCATGGGGAGGGTAGACAGAGTTTCAAAGCCTATCTAGTTATCCCGGTCAGCCCCTTTCCGCTTTACTGTCTGTGACGGGATCGTGCTGTTGCAGCACCCATTTGCTGAATATTCATGCGTCTGAATTTGATGCGTCCGATCAGATTACCGCGTGCCATGCCCCATATTTCTTCCACAGACATTGAGTTACAGAGACTGTAACTATTGTCAACTACGCTGCTACACCCTCAAGAGAAGTACCCATCCTGAATAACCAAGCTGATTACCCAGCTGTGTAGATGGGTAGTATGGTGGAAGCATTGCCTCTGTATTTCTGCATAAAGGCACCTGTCAAACAAATAAATAATGAGAGTAGTGCATTGCCATTGTCTGTGTGTTCAGCATGGGCATCCATGGGGCCCTGGCTGTGCTTGTGTAAGGAGCTGATCAGCTTTGTCTTTGTACTGCTCCCAAACACACAAATATGCCCATGCATGCGTGCTGTACATACACTCAACTATGCACATGCACTTACACACACAAATACACACACACATCCACACACATGCAAATACACTCACAAATACACACGCACGCACACACACAAATACACACATATACACACATGCACATACACACACAAATACAAACATCCACACACATACACACACATCGAGACACACATATACAAACAAACATAACAAACATCCACACACATATATACAACCAAACATCCACACACATGCACACACACACACACACACACATATACAAACAAACATAACAAACATGCACACACAAACACTGTCCCGTTGCCTTAATGATTCTGTTGATTCTGTTTGCTGGGCCCTGTGTGCCAGTGAACACCGTGTTCAGTGGTGTCCCAGGACTGGTGGTGCGTTTACGCTGGCACTGTGCAGCTGTGTAGGGTATCTCAGTCAGCGCATGCTATCTGCCTGCCTCCACTCTGTCTGTTACGGAGCCACACAGCCCCTTTCCCTCCCGTGGGTCAGGCTGAGGCACACAGAGACACCAGCACCAGTACAGGAAGACTGCACTGGGACAGGGGTCTGAAGCCAAGCCAATGAGCATGGAAGTCAATGAGCATGGAAGTCAGCACAAATCTTCTCCGGGGGTAGATTTGTGTGTGCGGTCCCCACAGACGTAGGTTCAGTGGCCTCTTGAATGGGCTCTGTGAATGTCTGTAATGAGCTCAGTGACCTCTTGAATGTGTTTAGTGACTGACAATGTGTCTGAGTGACTCGATGTCTTTTCTTCCTCTCTTTCTCTTTGCCTCTTGTCTCTCTATCCTCTCTTCCCTGCAGTTACGGGGACATGGTCCCAAAGACGATTGCAGGGAAGATCTTCGGCTCCATCTGCTCTCTGAGCGGGGTGTTGGTAATAGCCCTGCCTGTTCCCGTCATCGTCTCCAACTTCAGCCGAATTTATCACCAGAACCAGAGAGCTGACAAGCGCCGGGCGCAGAAGCTACAGGTGAGCACCGTTCTCTGCTCTATGGGCTCAGGCCCACATCTGGCAACCACCACCACCATCACCATCACCACCACCCCCCCACTCCACTCTAGGTGGGCGGGGTGATCGTCAGAGGCCTGATCTGATCAGAGAGCTGAGAGAGAAAAGCATGTTAGCACTCACCAGCCATTAGCACAAAGCCCCATTAGCTTTCACACGTGGGCAGCACGTTAGCGCTAGTAGCTGCTGGTGGTCATGAAAGGCACACGGAGCCGCGCGGTGGTCAATTAGCATGTGGGAGATTGTAAAAGTGTCCAGGACTGAAGTGCTGGTAATAACGATCTGGGAAGGTAACAGATCTCCAGCGGCCGTTAGCCTGTTCTACCCAAATTAGTCATCTTTCATTCGGTTTATTCAGAAAGCAGAATGAACCACCTCATTCCCCGGGGGAGTTTCTCCTCCGTCCACTCAGACACCTCACAAGGTGCCATTTTTGTATGCGTTTCTCTTCTTTTCTCATTCGCCCAACTCAAAAGCCATGCCAGCGAATCCCGGCTGAATTTCACTCTGCGCCTCGACACTGTTTCATGTCCTTTCCTCAGTTCATTTTCCAGCTCCGCTTGCATTCGTGTCCGATACAGTTGGGAAAATGTATTTCTTTGCACCCGAAATATGTGGTCATCTGTGAAGCTGATTTTTAATGAATTACGTTCACGATTCCGTTCCGTGTGTAGACTGAGATCACGTTTCTCCTAGTTTTGCACTCAATCAGACCTGACAAACAGCTCTACAAAAGGGTCTCATGTTTGCCGAATGTAGATTATGGGATGTTTTTGTCAGTAAAATGTTGGTGGTAGAAGAATATGCACACGTGTCACATTTGTCAAGAAATATGATATACGTCGCAAAAAAAAAAACGACAAGTGTAACCGGGGACTAATCGCACATTAAAAATTGGGAACTGAGCATGTCAGTCTTCTAATGACTGTGTCATATCAAAGAAATCCCAGAGTCAAACAGAATGGGGGATTGAGTGGAAAGGGATGTGCCCCCAAACGCTAGCTAGTCCATTTAATCTGTTTGTTATTGCTTAATTAACTTTCCTCTAATTGTCTGAAACCACCTTGGGCCCTTCTCCCTTCTCCCTCCCCCCCCCCCCCCACACATACACGCACACGCACACGCACACATTTAACAATAGCAGCTAATGATGAGTTAATCTGACAGTGAATTAGGTTGATTACACCTAAAACACACAGAATGCTTTTTACATTGCAGTGATGGAATGTGATGAGTATTCTAGCCACATAGAAGGACAAAGTAACGATGCAGAAGGGGAAAATCTCACTAGTTCAAAATGCATCTCTTCTGAATGGACAGCTTTGTGTCTTTACCAACATCACACATATCTTTGGGAACTTTTTCTGTGTTCTTTGGTTCTTTGAGTAGAAAACAGATACTGTGTCCAAAGGGTAAAAAGTAATTATGTTTACCTTGGCCAGTGTTATCAACTCAGCAACTTTCCAGGCCGCCCTTACAACTTCTTTCCTAAATGCAACTGTGACTTTTTAGAACTTTTAACCTGGCTACATTTTTAGTAAGCAATTTCCAACAAGTCTAGTTTTACTTTCAGTTGGAATAATTTATTTTTTACCCACATCCATACTAATAAAATATTAAAACCTAAAAATTATTATTATTATTATTATTATTATTATTATTATTATTATTATTAATAATAATAATAATAATAATAATAATAATAATAATAATAATAATTCCTTGCATTTATATAGCGCTTTTCTCATACTGAAGGCACTTTACAGTGATGAGGGGAAAACTCTCCTCAAGCACCAGCAATGTGTAGCAGCCGCCTGGGTGATGCACGGCAGCCATTTAGCGCGAGGTGGAGGGTTGAGAGAAAGATTATTTGCCAATTAAAATGGGGGATGATTAGGTGGCAGGTTTTTCTCATTTTCGGCGCCGCAAATATTGGACCCGTTGAGGTCCGTTGTATCAGGGTGATATCAAGATGAGCTGCAGCGGCTATCTATAAAACTAGTGAAATCTCAACGAAACTATCTGGATGGATAGATAGCACTCCAAGTATACTATAGAAACATAGCTTAATTTCATTTTTGGGTGAACTGCCCCTTTAAAAAAAGCAACAGATTATTTCTGAAGTACGGCAAACGGATAGGTGTGATTTGGCACAATGATCATCTGGAGACAACAAGGCTGTGTATTTTGACAGTTAACACGGTAACATGACCCGGTCACATTACCTTGTTCAAATTACCTGGGTCACTTTGAATCTTAACTAAGAACACCCAGACCTTCCATCCGTGACATGCCTAGCCCAGTGGAGTTAACCTTTTAGGGGAAGGAGGTGAGTGTGGTTTCGAGGCCTCGAGCAGACAGAAGCGGGAGAGTGTGCTTGCTTGCGTGTGCGAGAGAAAGGGAGCGAAAGCAAGAGAGAGAGAGAGAGAGAGTGCCAGGTGTTTGATATTCACTTTAATGGTGCTGTCTTTCCAGAAATAGCCTGCGCCTGATGAGACCTTATCCGGAAGTTTCTTTGTGATGCCTGCCCCCTGCAGTGACCTTGTTCACTCACACCTGCCTGTCAGTCCTCAAAAGGGGTCCCCGTGTAGCGCCCCCCCAAAAAAAAAATACAATAATAAATTAATAGAAGCCCTTCAGAATAAGCTCAGGGTTCATTTTTCTTAACCAAAAATATGCCCAATTCCTCAGTGGAGGTCACAGGATAATTTTTTGCTGTAGAATATTGTCAGCGTTGTTATGAAAGAGAAAAAAGTATACCTTTAACTTCTGAATGTCTTGAACCTTTTATTGTTATTTTTAATAAGAAATACACCCATTTAAATAAGTGTCATCCACCAGCAGGGGATCCCTTTTTACTTAATTGTGTCTAATGTGGTGGAATTTACATTAAAGCTTTAATTATGAGTAAATAATTAAGGTATGAAATTGATTTACAGTCTCAAACCTTCTTTAATTCAAAATGTAATTGTTTTGTAATAATTAAAATCATTTAATGTGAAGTCCCCAGGGGTAGTGCCACCACAAGTTAGATGGAAATAAATATAAATATAATTAAAGTTTTTTAAAAAGCTGCTGCAGATGGATGATCTCCATTTAGATTGATGTACTTAGTAGTCGAGCAGAGTAATCCAAAACAAGTTCAGAACAATTAGCAGTTTTAATGTGTATTTCAAGTTCCCCAATTTGAAACTAACGAGCCTCTGATGCTTCACAGCTCAAAGCATAATTTGTTCTGTGGCGGTTATCGGGTCAGCTCTGTGCAATGCAGTGTTTATTGGATGGCAGTGGTAATCAGGGGTGAAAACACATCTTCCAACCGTCAGTCTTGTTTTGAATCCAGCGGCACAGTTTAATCTACCGTGTCTGAGCATTTCCTGTGGGTTGCCAGACTGAATCCACAGAGGGTTTAAGACTCAAAATGTTACCTCATTTAATTTGTTAATTTTAACCCACTTACCACACATCCCTGACTCCAGTTGAAGGGGTTCAACTATAGAGTACTCAAGTGACTACGTCACGCTGGTTTCGGAAGTAAATTCCCCATTCATTTAAAGCATAGACTTTAACTAAAGCTTACTTTTAAACCATTTCTACTGATTATATCTTACCGTCAATTTCCCGGATTGTTCAATATAACGCCCGTTCACAAACTATGTCATTTTTCTGGACCAGCTTTGAGTATATTTTACGTTTCAGTATTTTCTTGTGATTATATCAGCGCTGGAACTGTTTAAAAACTCGATGTCCCATAATTCCCTAAGAACGTGCAGCCTTGTCTCCAGACGTTGTCATATAGCCAGCAGTAGCATACAGCTCCGTTTTTAAACACTTTTTTTCTAACGTTAGCTAGCTAGCTTGAAGGACTAAAAGCTAGAATTGCTTTATGTGGTTAACCGTAGCACAGTTTCTGACCTTGTCGGGCGGGCTTCTCTACTTAGCAAGCTAACGTTAGCTCATCTTCAGCTGCAGTACTCCCATCTGCCCAAGAATGTCCAGACAGACGAGATGATGATATCTTATTGGTCAAGAACCAACCGTGCGTTGCAGTACTGGATATGCAGTCCGTTAAAGTGGACTACAAGTCGAACTACAATGATTAATGCATTACTTTAAAAAATTTAAATCGGAACAAGCGATATATGGTCTATATCCTTGTACCACACAGGCTAATCCAGGAACGTTTCGGCTCATTCTATAAAACAGATTTCAAGAAATTGTCGATAGTCTCCGAAGCCCATTCTATTCTTCCATAGGAAATTTACTTCCGAAACCAGACTCCGCCCACGACTGACGTACTCACTTGAGTACTCTACACAGTATTCCATATTTTAATTAATATGGGTGTCTACTCATCCAAATTGTCCTCTGTGCATAATTTGTTCCCCAAGTGTTGCCAGCTATGATGACATCATTCATTTATATGTCATTCTCTTACATTTTTAAACATCTTTAGTGAACTTAGTGATTATTTTGAAAGATTAAATTTAAGATTGAGCCAATATTCAAATTGCTCCATAAGTAAAATGATATTGACAGATGCATTATTTAGATGTTATTTATTCTCGTAGAAGACACCCTTATCCAGAGCAAATTGCATTGCTTACATGCCATGCTTTTATGCAGCAGTACATTTACTAAAGCATTTAAGTTTAAAGTACTTTGTTAAAGTGTACAATGGCAGCGCCCCAACTGAGAGTACAATCCGCAACCTCTGAGTTACAATCCCAGGTCCTTCATCACTGCTATACACAGCCTCCCATGTAAACAAAGGCATTCACAAAAGAAAACAAAATGGCTGCTTACAGCAGAGCTGAGCACAGTTCATTTTAACTATGGTTCAGTGTTTCTGACCAATATTCAAGACCAAGACTCAATTCTATAATTTGGATTTCATATTATACAGCTCACTGTTTTATTTTATATAATTAATTAAAACAGGTTATTTTGTCCAATTGACTAAAAGAAACTTGATAGAGGTAAAAACAAAACAAATGTTGAATAATTGAATATGTGTGGCATCCAATGCTTCCACTTACTGTCCTGCAAGCTCCATTTGTTCTTTGACCTTCATTAATAATGAAATATAAAAACTAATAATGTAGTCTACCCTTGAAAGCTTTGGGGTAGGCAGGGTTATGATTAAACCTGCATACTTGATTTGCAATTCAAACGCAGCCAGCTTGTGACCCAGTTTTCTTATCAGTATGGTGGTGGTAGTTTCTGTAGCAATCCTATACAGTATAATATATTAATGACTTGTGATTTGTGTGTGGTGCATGAATCTGACTGGCTTGACCTCGCGTCCCTCCCAGCTGTTAGATAACAGCTAAAGTGTTCATTCTCAGTGTAGCGATGTCCTCCTCAGGATTAAAAATGTTACCATACATTACATTTATTTGGCAGACGCTTTTATCCAAAGCGATGTACATTAAGTGCATACCAAAGGTCATTGAAGCAACTACAAACAGGTCAGATAAACTACATTTCTCTCATCACGTAGCAGCTATCCATAGACATGAACATTGAGTCTAGTATGCACAATAAGCTACGGCTAAGTCAGTAAGACATGATAAACTACAACATCACAAAACAAGACACTAGTGGTACCTGTGAGTGTTAAAGAATCAAGGTACAGGATACAAGCAAAAAAACAAGAAACTATAGTGCTATATGAAAATGGTACTAGATTGGTATGTCAGTCAAGGTAGAGTCTGAAGAGGTGTGTCTTCAGACTACGATGGAAAGCAGGCAGTGATTGAGCAGTCCGTAGATGAATGGGGAGTTTGTTCCACCACTGGGGAGCTAGGGTGGAGAAGCTCTGCAGTCAGGATGAGCGAGAGCCGTTCACACAGAGGACAGGAAATGCGAGTTTCCCTGCTGCAGCACGGCGAAGTGGTTGAGCTGAAGTGTAGTGCTGGATTATCATTATGTCCCATTGGTAGGAAGGGCCTATCCTGTTGGCTGCTGTGTAGTTAGCCAGCGGAGTGACATCACCATGCAAGTGATGATTGCGGGTAGTTTGGCAAGCGGTGCCTTGCTTGAACGTAGGGCACATCAGACATATGCAAGGCATTGGGGGGCGTGCTTATTTATCACAATAATTGAATTTGCTATGCAGGATAACCTGAGAGCAACCCAAAATCTGTATAACGTTCAGTGCTATCATGCAGTTTGGCTTGTCAGATAGGCTACATTCTTTGTTTTTCAGTGTGAGTCGTAGTAATTTATTGATGGTGGGTAAAATTTCAGGACATAGGGAAATATGGGATAAATACCATTCCAAACACGACAGACCATTTTTGGCTGAAATGACATCCAGGGTGATATGGGACTGTTGGCAGCCCTAACTCTGGCAACCACTGCATTGACCAGGGAGGGAACGTTTCCATCAACAACTTGCTCACCGCACAACAGAGACACCTCTGGCCAAGATGGCACCTGTAGCCTGAGAGCATAAACCTGGAAAAACACATGAGCAAGAGACTAGTTCACTAGCATGTGGCTCACATACTGATACTTGCAGTATTTACTTAACATGAGCATGAATTCCAATTAAAGTAGTTACCTAGCTGAATAAATCATCCAGTCAAAATTGTGTTGCTCCTATTAATGTTCTTGGTGTAAAATTGGCCGCTACGATACTTTGAAGGGATAGTTGACTTTTCTCCCTTTTTGATATTAATTCAGTTTTAGAGCATAGTTTTGATTGGTCCAGACACTTATAATGTGCAATGAATGATAATATGAAACTTACAGAAGTTTCTGATGACCAGTTGGCTTTACAATGCCTGGTTTAGGGGCATTCAGTGGTTTGTGGTCTAAAGCAAGAAAATACACTTCAGTAAGTCAACTTGTACGATGATGGTTTGTTTCCAGAGGCTGTGCGTACAAACAAATAAATGTTATAGCTTTTATTCACATTTATAAATGTCAATATCAATGTTTGTAAAACATAAACTGAAACTAAAATGATATGGAAAAACCCCGGGTAAGCTATCGCTTTAAGATATTTAAACGACTGTAACCCCTTCTTACTGCTCCTGTCCTCCTCCTGTTTATTGTAACCCAAATGATATCCCTTCAGACAGCTGTCAGCGGGTACCAGGAAGTGTGGTAGAAATATGCCCAATTAAAGGCTCTGGTCTGAACTCTCGTCCGAGAGCTAATCACCACCACTTCCTTAAATATCTGACACATGGGCCAAGGATATCGGACAGAGAAGCACCCTGCTGATCAATTCATTCACCTTGTATATCCAGCTTTGCTGAAGACTCGTATAGACATGCTGCAGAAATATAATTCATGAGGTAAAGCTGTAGGAAAGGCAAGGTCAGTTGTGACATTTTGCCTTTATTGAATTACGAACAGACCTCTTGCCCAAGAACCATGACATTTTTAAGTTAACTGGTATCTGGCTAAGAACCAATATTTAAATCCAAATGAAAACATGACAGTGGGTGGGGTGAGTTGTTACACTTAAAAATCACTGCAAGAGTATCATTGTAAATGTTGAATTATCTCCAATGAGATTTTTTATTCACATTACCGCAACATCTGTTTAAGTCACTAGTGCATCTGCCAGAATGATCCAATATTTTCCAGATTTCCCGTTGTCTCCCCAATGTAATTTACCCATCAATTTGGGAGGTTAAAATAATATTTTATTTCTTACAAGGTGCCTCATGCACTGTGTTGTGTATGAAAGCATTTGAAATATCCATTGCATTACTGCTGTTGGTGCTGGTAAAGTGGTGTAGTGATAAGTGGAAGTGGACTCACCCCCACTTCACAACCAACTCACCCCCACGTCACCAAAGACTCTCTGGCCAAGCTCTGTCATGTGCTAGATAGAAGAAACAACAGACAGTTAACAGTACAATAGACTGATACACATAAATAACAGACAGAAAAAAACTTCAAATCCATAGCAGGGTGTCCTCCTTTTTCTCTACAGGAAGAAAAGGGTCTCACTCATACAAAACTGCTGGCAAAGAATGCATTCGTGGGCCAGTCTGGAAGAGCAGCAAGTCTTGCTTACTGGTTGAGTGTCAATCATGCCTCATCCCACTAGCCTTACTTAGCAGTGTTGTCTGACATGCAGCTGGTGAATAAGGCTAGCTTCAATCACACAAGGAATCTGTGAAGAAGCAGGTTTTCAGTAGAAATGATCACTGCTTCTGACAGTGCATATTCACAGTCCTTTTGCAATTTAACCGTACACTTCCAAAATACTAAAAAGGTAAAGCTCTATTCTTGGCAGGCCAATATTTTACACTGCGAAGATCGCCATGTAATCAGATAGTTATTTAGAAACATTTTGCTCTTGTTGTCACTTCTGGTTGGGTTGCCTCCGCAATGAATCAATTAGCGGACAGCTTTATGATTGGTATTGCCATTTTAACATGGTAATTACCAGCTGCTTTTCATCTAATTACTCAGAAAATGTGTATGAACTGTTTGTTCATTTGAATTAAGTGTGTAGAAAAAAAACGTTGCATCCGAGTCAGTATTATGAAATTATATTGTTTTGCTTTGCCGTGAAGTGCAGACATATTTGCAATGGAAAAATACTGAAACTGTACTGAATTAAATAAAAATATCAGTGGTTATCTTTCACTGAAATAGGTGAAGCTCACTAAGATAGTAGCCATGACAACAGTAAGTAGAATACTAATGTTTGAATATCTGCCTACATAGAAATATTGTAAGTTCAAGCTTGTGCCTTTCTTTATCAATCAGTCATAGCAGCACAAGTTGTCACAGCATTTCACAATGGTTAAACAAAAAAACTCAACTCAATGTGGTAGGGTATAGATTTGGATCATAATCACAGGTGCTTTGCATCTTGATATAAAGACAAAATACTTTCCAATGATCTGTAGAAAAAGTTGTAGTTTCTTGTCTTGTACAGTAGTCATATTCAGCCTTTACGCTGGTCACCTACCATGACCTGTGGAGGGGAAACACATAGGAAGAGAGAGACACAGAGAGGAGAAGGTCGCTGAGATATTTCAGGAACAGAAAATCTAATTAGCGGTTGCCCACTAATCGATCCTGTGGGAGTTTCCATTTCCCTCTCTCTTAAGAAAATTGAATATACTGAAGCATATTGTAAATATGAGACATTTTGGAGAATATGATAATTATATCACAGCAATATATTAAAAAATGTATTGCAATATCTGAAGGCGGCGGTAATTTGTATAAATTTGGCAATATATTGGTGTTACAATATCTCTTCTGATTTTGGTAATATATTTAATTTTAATATATTCCAGTATATGCCTTTTTTCTCCTCTTTATTTCTTTGTTTCCTTTTCCCCTTTGTATCTTCCCTAATCCCCCAGCTGTATTATACATTTTCTGTATTTACAAAGATGCATTTTATGTATTTACAAAAATAAATAAATAAATATTTTTTAGGAATGATATTTCCTAGCAAAGAAAGAGAAAAAATAGACATGCCTCCTCCCCCCACCCCACTCCCCACAGCCAGAGTGTGAGAGAGATTGTGCTTGTGTGTGTGTGTGTGTGTGTGTGTGTGTGTGTGTGTGTGTGTGTGCGTGTGCGTGTGTGTGTGTGTGTGTGTGTGTGTGTGTGTGTGTGTGTGTGTGTGTGTGTGTGTGTGTGTGTGTGTGTGTGTGTGTGTGTGTGTGAGTATGTGTGTGGGTTAGTTAACAGGCAAATTTAGTGGCAGATTTAAATAATTGAGTAATGGGGTCCAGGTTTCTTCAAAAAGTGCAGTTTGATTTTGGAGAGATGCAGTCCTTTCTCCAGTGACATGTGGTCGGTGAGTATGTTTAGCCATTGTGCGATGTTTAATTCACTCCCCTGTGCCCTGTCCATATCCGTCCTTCTGCGTCAGTTCAGCCCTTCTCTCCCCTGCACTCTGCAGTTTAATCAGGAGACTAAAACGGGTACGAGTACGTGGCACAAGCAAAGCCATGGGCAGAGCCATGATGACCCATCAGTGGGTGAGAATACCGCTGCCTGACAGCACGCCCGGCATGGAGCGCCGGAGCATAACATTACCATGGCTGCCTCATGGGCAAAAAGAAGCTAAACTCTTTGCCGCACGTTTGAGCGACGTACGAGGGCGGGACAGATCGCATCAGCACTTTTTTAAAAATGTGTAGTCCTCTCACGGAGGCAGCCGGCCGCTTCCAGAGAGGCGCGACGTACACGCTGCAGTTTGTGATCGCTGGCCTGCTTTAAATGAATTCCAGCCACAATCCCCCGGTTCTTTCCAGTCAACCACGCTCTACTACTTTTCAAACAAGCCCCCTCCCCTCTTTTTGATTATCATGTCCTACCCGGCCTGACAGATACTGCAGCACCAGCGCTGGATGATGCCGCCTTGGTTTTTTTGTGTTTTGTTCTTTTTTTTTTGTTGTTGCCAGAGTGCCGAACGGCGTGCTATCCGCAGCAAGACCCGTATGGGTTCAGAGACACGGAGGACATACAGATTTGAAATGCTTTAACACTTAGGGGGTGTACAACAGTGGTCCTGGAGGTCCTGGTTTTTGTTGTTACTCAACACTTATTTGACCAGTTAAAGCCGTTGATTATACAGATAACTCACGTCACCCGGTTTCTTGCTCCGGCTGCTGATTTTAAGGTGAAAACAAAAACCTGAAAATGCTGGTAAAATATGAGAGTACATATTTTGTTATGATTATTAATGAAAATAGATGTTTCTGCTTATTTGAAAGTTGTCTGCAGGACTTTTATTTGTGTCTAAAAGGTATATTATTATATTATTATCTAAAAGGTCTGAAAAAAGGATTTGAGATAAAGTGTTTTACCCAGGTCTGGTAGATGGGCATTCAGCCAGGACCGTCTTGCCGGGCAGTGCCGACGTGCTTTCGAAAGCCCCAGGCCTCCTGCTCTCTGCCTCCATCTCCCTTTATCTTACACCCTGAATCGGACACACGCCCGCCCCGCACCAACCCTAACACAACACAACGACGCATTCGACCATTACGCGTGCTTGGGTGTGATGGGCGACCGAGGTCACCTTGAAGTGGGGAAGCCGCCGCGTGGAAACCGCACGCCCTGCACGTGTGAATCACGCGTTACTACGTCGTTTCCCCGTGCTGGTGAGAGGAACGAGGGACCTTCGGGATGAATTTCCGGGCTTCGGCTCCTTCCGATTGGCCGCCTCCTTCCCCCGATCGGGAGAAAGCGAATGGTGCGGGGCTCTTTACGGGCGGGTGGCGGCGCTCTTTGCGTTTGCGCTCCGTTCGCGTCGTTTCCTCGCGGTGCTCGCACGCGGGCTGATCGCAGGCTGTCTCCAAGACATGATTACGTGTCCGTTTGCGCTCCGTTTTTCTCTGGGCCTCGCTGAGCCGCCGCCGGAGCCGCGCGCTCGCTCCCCAGTCGCCGTGTTTGTGGCAATACAAACCGTCGCACTTCTGCTGAATTGATTCCATTACATGATTGCTATCTCCTGTGGAAAGAGCAGCGTTGGCACTTCTTCAGCCCCTGGAGTATTCGCACTTGTGTGCCTATATGTGTGTGTGTGTGTGTGTGTGTTTGGGTTGAAGATGGGAGTATATAGTACAATTTCCCATAAGCCGTTAATGAAATTCATTTTGCTTTCAATTTTTTCTTCTGCCTGTGTGTCTGTGTGGTGTGCGTGCGTGTGTGCGTGCGTGCGTGCGTGCGTGCGTGCGTGCGTGCGTGCGTGCGTGCGTGCGTGTGTGCGTGCGTGCGTGTGTGCGTTCTTGTGTGCGGGTGTGCATGTGTGCGTGCGTGTTTTTTTACACCCGTACATCTGAAGCTTCAGTCCAGGTACCGTTTGTTTTCCCCGGTGGTCTGAAACGTCGAAGAGAAAAACAGCCGCTCTGGAATCCCAATGGACCCAGAAATCTGTTAATATCACGGCAAGGGGGTTCCAATCTTGCCGGATATCTTTTTTGCTCCTTTGTTCCATTAACAGTCTTTCATTTGGTGACCATTGGAACCCTGGGATCACACTGAAATCCCACTGCTCCTCCGGACAACTCCAGTTACTGACCCAGTTCAGTTCCTGCAAAGGGAGAGTCTATAATGTCTATTGTGCTGTGGGTCTCTACACCTGTTTAAGCGAACGGAAGCCATCGCCTGCTGCGCTTAGGCAGTCCAACGCATTCTAGGAGATAGAGCTAATCTGCCCACAGCTGAGGGTGAGTCATACGCTGAAAGTGTCACCATACACACTTACAGAATTTCAGCAAGGACACCGTTTCCACAGCTCTGTGTGGATATACATGCACGCGTGCATGGAACACAGTATCAAGTATCGTAATGGCAAGTAATACTGTATTTGCACATTTACATTTGAATTACATTTCGCCAGTTAGTAGGTGGTCTTTTCAGCATGAAACCCATTTTTTCAGCTGGATATTAACTGAAGCAATTGAGGTTAAGTGCTGTGATCAAGGGTACAATGGGATATGAACCTCAGCAAGTGGTTTGTAAAGCAACTTTGTGACAGTTCTCTGAAAAAAGCTCTATACAAATAAAATTTAATTGAATTGCATGTCAAGTTCCATAACCATTAAAAAAAAATTATACTATTATAAATAATAACAACTTTAGTATTGCCGTCACTCCAGGTCAGACTGTGATTGGATGCAGTTTCTAACAGTGATCAGATTGGTTTCAGTAGTAGCATATTTAGCCTGTTTTCACCCTTTCTGTAGTCATAAAGTCTCAGAGCATGACGGTGATGTCATACCCTTTATGGATTAGGCACTGAACTTCAGGCAGCACTGCATTGCACACACTACCTGGGGACTGCAGATGGAAAGTAGCTCAATAGCAAACTTTGCTACAGCTGACCCTTAAGCAGTATTTGGTCCCCATCGAAGAATAAAGAAATTAATGAAGCAAATAATATAAACTCACAGGTGCAGTTAGCATGAAGCCAACGCCGTGCTGTACTAATAAGGAGTAACTGGTGACACAGGTTTAATGCAGTAATGAGTGAGGGCATTTTAGGGGGGAAGAAGGTCAAAGGCAGGTTTTCAGAGCAAGAGTGCACAGATACTTTACGAATACTAAACTATGGCTGACCATTCCAAATTGTTTTAAAAAAGGGGAATAAAAAAGGCGGAATTGAAAGTGTCACATTCAGATAGGAGCTCCGTGCACTCATTCGATTTATCGTGCTGTAACAACACTTCCCAGCATGCACTTCTTTGTTAAAAGCTGCTGTACAAGACATTTGTGAAACAAGACGTACAAGTGAGATTTAAGATGGTATGGCTCATCGTTCAACAGATCCATCATGTGGTTTGCTAAACATGTGAATGGACAATTTTTTACATTACTCGCTCTTATTGCCACATAAGTGCATGATCACTTCCCACTTTGAGTGATTCACAAGACCTCATTTGCACATCAGCAGTCACAACACCAGAATATTACCACTCTCTAAACAGTATATGTGGTATGCTAGCAAAGGCTCAGCTGATTTGCAATCCCATGAATGTCTGCTGAGGCGCCATGGAGGAAACAAATTCTGGTTTTCAAAACTAGTTTGTTGTTCCCTGTTGTACATTTTCCCTGACTGGGTCATTATGTGTGTGGGAGTTGGGACAGTGTTAAGTAGACTAAAAAAAAACTTCAAACATCCTTCAGGGTATATGAATATTTAATTGAGTAGATGGTTTGGCCTAGGTTTTCTCTTTAAAAGGTTTTCAGGATGCTTTGAGTAGTTAGCACATTTAACGGTCGCTATCCTGTTCCTTGCTGCATTTAAAAAAAAATTGTTCTCACCGACTAGCGCTTAGAGTTCCCCGTTCCATTCCCGTTCACGCCCAGAATCTCAGTTTCCATACACAGATTACAATGGGCGCGATGGCATTGTTTTGCAGATGCCTCCGTTCGGAATGACACTCTCGCACACCCACCATTTCACTCCGCTCTGACAGGAAAATGGTGCGTGAAAAGAAAATGCCCGATATTAAGCGGTGTAGCATCAATTTGGGGTGCGCGAAGGAAGCATTCAGGCGACAGCCGGTTTGCCCATGCAGAGGCACAGGCTGGACAAAGCCCGCCACATCATTTTGATGAATGGGCTTTCAAACTGCCATACCTAAACACCAATTTTCCTATTCTGATTTGCTATCTTGCCTTCAGATGCACCCACTTGTGGTTCAGGCAGATTGCAGATTTATTTTCAACAGCACACCATTGTCAAACTTCATTCAGTTGCTTTGAATCTGCAATGTCATTTCATGTATATAACCCGTAAGCTTATTCAGAAAATAGAAAATTAAGAAAATCATTGTTCACTGTGTCTGATTACAGTAAATGTAATCCTTGTGGCTGTATCACTACACATATCCAAGGTTGGCACTTTGGTCGATTTTTGTTCTTCAAGCTGATGCCGGTCAAAGCTGTTGCAAGCGCAAAATTCTTTGATGAAAGCGCGTGTCTCGAATCGAGGCTGGAGGTGTTGACTTCTCTGGCTGGCCCAGCAGGAGGAGTGGGAGGGGGGGTGGGGGAGAGACGGGCTCAGGGAAGTCTGGGTCATGGTCTTGAAAATGCAGCAAGCGAATGAGGAAAACTGATAACTACCATTTATGATTATAACATCCAGTCGGCTATGTTCCTTCCTTTAGTGTAGTTTATGCTTAGGATGTCTTGGGGCAAGACTTTTTCTTTCATATAACACATTTTATCTGTCAGTGTATAGGAAGCAATAATAAACATCATAACCAGCTTATTTTATTTTTCCAAAAACATATTTTGCTCTCACTCAGCTTTTAACCAAAGTTATAATGTTTTGTCTTTTCCATTCATTTTTTATTTTGATACAATTTTCTCTAATGAAGATTATTGTCTATTTTCCACTACCTAGAAGCCTGACAGATGCTCGCCTTTTATTGTCATTTGTATATGAAAATAGAGCCAGTAGTTCTAGAGGCAAGTATTCTAGTCTCAATTTAGTTTTAGTTTTATGTATGCGTATTTCTTATATGTATTTCAGTTTATAAATGGTTATCATGGCGAAATTGTTTTTGTTTGTTTCCTTTTACAATAATAATCTTGCTTTTAACGCACATGCATATTATTTTCCTTTTTTTTTTTTTTATATACAAAACAGAATCCAAGCAAGTGTTTTTGGTTGAGTTCCGTCCAATCATGGCATTAAAATCCATATTTTTAAGGTTTTAGGCTTTGTATTTATTTAAACTTGAGTCTGAATGTTTCTGCATATCGCTGATGTGACACTGCAGAAAGGTTTGTTTCTTCCGCTTAAAATACACCTTCAGCGGTTTTTCCAAAGTAAATATGTGCTGGATTATTTCTGTAAAAAATAACTCGGCAGGCAGGTAACTCAAAATGTTTCATCCACGTTTTATAAAAAGGCATATTAAACAGTCCTTTTGATTCAGGCTATTATGTATAAATGTAAATATATTTGTAGGCCTCTGGGTTGCACGTGGTTCAGGGAGACTTCAGGCCCCCGATTGGTCAGAGGAGTTTTTATGTGGTCAGGAGAGTTCCCTGCCCGACTGAGACCCTGTTGCCGCCATGGACACTGTCAGAGATTCATTCAGGGACATGGGGCATGACATTGCACTGAGAATGAGCATTTCTTAAAGTGTGTCGCTTTCTAATGTACTCTTGAATGGCTATTAGCTACAGTACTTCCTCACATAGAATCAAATCAACTTCTGTCGTACACAAAACTATTACATTTGAATTTTGTCCTGTCCAATTTAGCCGCCCAGGTTTGATTCACATTTTACCCATACCAATCGCGGTAATCCTTGAAGTCCAGAGCACTGGTCAAAGTATGTTAGGCCTGACATTCTGCTCTCTGCCCTGACAGAAAGCGAGACTGGCCAGGATACGAATATCCAAGGCCGGCAGCTCGAATGCCTTCTTGCACAGCAAGCGGAACGGCCTCTTCAACGAAGGACTGGAGCTCACGGTAAGAAGGCTGTCCTTTCCCTACCCTCACCTCCCTGCCTTCTCTGCCCTCCCCTTCCCTCCCCTCCTCTCTTCTCCCCCACCCACTACACTGTTTTTGTGCTCACAGCATCCTCCCACCTCCATCAACAACCCATCCGCAACAGAGAGCACTAACAATGGCTCGGGCCAATGAGAACATTAAGTCATCACTGCAGTGTGAAAAATGGATGATCTGGAACAAATAATGCCCCGTTACGGAGGCCAAACCTGTGGAGTCTGGGAAAATTGGTTGTCGCTCCCCACTTTGTTGTGACCGACAGGTCCAATAAACTGGACGAGATCAGCACTTATGTCATGGGTGGGATACTGCACTGTACATCAGCCTGTCTCATACCTGGCAACGTTTGGGGTGGGGGGGGGGGGGGGGGGGGGGGGGGGGGGGGGGGAATCTGAAAAATAGAGAATGCAGAATAAAGATAAAAAACAGGGAGCACTGGGAAAAAACTGCATTAAATACTTTTTAAATACTGCATTTGTATTTGCATTTGTATGTAGGTTTATTCTGGACTGCTGAAAAATTAAGCTTGCCCACAGCTGTTGTTTCTTTTAACGTAAGGGCACTTCTTGTTTTTTATTTTTTTATTTTATTTAGCTGCACTCTCTCCAGACTGCTAGGTATGAACACAAAGGCACTGGGCATACCGAATAAACAGAGACAGCTTCATTCTCTACAAAAGTGCTTTACAGCAAATCAGAAAGTGTGAAATAACTAGCTCTGTTGAAGTAAAAGATCAAACTGAAAAATAAACTTGAGTGACATTTGGAAGTTCTGGAACAAAGTCTTATGGACAGATAAGATGAATATTACCACAGTGATGGAAAGAGGAATGTGTGGAGAAATAAAGGAACTGCTCATGATCCAAAGAAGCCCCCCCCCCCCCCCCCCCCCCCCCTTGTTTCAAATCCAATGTGCTGGAGTACAGAGCCAAAACAACAAAATTGTGTCACTGTCCAAATACTTATGGACTGCACTGTATATGTATAGTCTAAGTGCAGGCTATATTTTCATGAAATATAGCTCTCCAGACTAGAGGCCAGGGTACAAAAAAGCACATGTTCCTTTGGGTGCGGCTTTTATCCGCGTGGAGAGGAAATGGGTGCTTCTCTTATGTCTCACCACCTGAAATGTGCGGCGAGTGCTTTCACTCCAAAGCACTGACATATTAATAATTAATTTATCTCCCATTAAGAATGAATTACATCTTAAAAGGCTAACGGAACCAGACTAGTCCCCTCTGTGTTCTTCAACTTTATTGCGACTATCAAGCAGTGAAGCCAATGACAGGAGGCGTTTGCACAGGAAGACGGGCACGCGAACATAGCAAAGGTGGCACAGCTTGTGGGTTGTGCCATAAAACAAAATGTGAAATTGGAAAATTGCATTATCGATGGATTATCAGTCTGAAATACAGCCTGTGAGGTTTTATTGTGGAGGCAGCCATTGTGTGGGGGGTTATCCAAATTTGCAGGGTGCATTCCCCCCCCCCCACACACCCTTCACGATTGCATAGCATGTATGACAAAAGGGAAAATAGCTGGCAGTCACAGAGTACGCCTCTCCTTGCACACTATGCTTGAGTGGAGGCTGTTTTCCATTTAAAATGAAAAGGTTACATGAATGTAGGTGGATTCAAATATGATATTCGGCTCTACCTCGCTGCATTGCCTTGGGTGTTTGTTTGTCAGGGATCGTACAGGATAGTGGCATACTGGACGCTCTGAAGCTACCAGCACTGGGTGATTTGCAAGGATGATACAAACCCGGCCCTTCATTGTCACTGCTTACCATCACAGCCGAACAAGTGATTACAGTTGTTATGTCCTAGATGCATCCAGAAGTACATCATAGAAAAATAATAAACCTTAAAGGGTCCAACACAGTCACTTCTAGCGAATCTTTTCAACATCTTTCAAGCCTCTAACAAATCTGTCTTGGTCATTTTTCTCACCCATAAGCCCAGAACGAAGCATCGCCCACACGCACTGCTGACTCATGGGTTATTTCTGAAAGCACATCGTGATGAAGCCTTTTGGATGCAGCCCGCTGTAGTGAAGTCCATAGATCTGATGAAACCATCCATATGCATTGCCTGGTTGCTGTCTGTGTTGTGAATGAGAGATCAAAAGATGAGCTTGGGAATTCTCATGTTGAACTGAGCAAAAATTGTCATTGGATCATTCCTGCTCTCTGCATGAATATATTTGTTTTTTACTTGTTTGCAGATGCCTGGGAATTTATGTTAAAAAAAAAAAGATAATTGTCTCCCATCAAAAATATACACGCATAACAATTTCAAGGTGGCTTTTTCAGATGTGCAGAAACTTCATGTTCAGTCTAGCTGGGAGAATGTCTGCCATTACACACAACAGTGTTTAAATGTAATCATAACAGTCACTTTTCATATGCCAGAATGAGGAAATAAGAGGTGCTGTATTTCTCAGCAAACACCACATCTGTTAAACAAGGTCTCTCTTTTTTTTGTCTCCTCTCTCTCTCTCTCTCTCTCTCTCTCGACAATAAACTGAAGCACTCCCTTACAAGTTGAGCCTTTCCAAGCAGGTACTCATCCACGAACACATGCACACACACACACACACACACACACACACACACACACACACACACACACACACACAGACAACACACAGACACACACACATGCATACACACATATTAAAACTGTGCATGTGCGCCCCCTAGCAGCTGCTCTGTGCGAATGTGTGGCCTTCACTCATGGTCTGTACGGGTTTGTTTGTATTCCCTGTGGCTCTTGCAGGGGTCCATAGAGGAAGAGCAGCAGCGAAGCAAGACCACCTCTTTACTGGAGAGCCAACACCACCACCTACTGCACTGCCTGGAGAAGACCACGGTAATCCATTTTATCAGTCTGTCTTGTTGTGCTCGGGAGATCTGGGTCTCACAGTTATCCTAAAGACTTTAACCCTTTATGCACCAGTAACATTCCTGAAGATTATCATCAATTTTATTCCCATCAGATGACTGTATGTTTTTGTTTGTTTACTGAAGGTCCTCAGGTATCTGCTGAAGTGTTTCCCAAATTTTATCAACATCAAGAGAGTTCATAAAATAGTCTCAGGTATATCGTTGACCCAGGATTTGGTACTTGATTGTGTGGAGAACTGATGGGCCAACTGTGACCCATCTGGGCCTCACACCTTAATAATGAGTAAATACAGCAAAGCACCTTCCCTGCTTATCAGTATCCTTTTGAGGAGAGACGGCATCTAAAACAGTTTAAACTAAGCATTTATGTAGTTCATCAAAAATACGACACACATATTAGAAATTGCTTCCTATTGAATGTTGTTTACAGCTGGTTGTAAATCATTTAGTACTCTATCCTATTTGTTATTGTGTGTCTTTAAATTTATGAGAACATTTGTTTATATCATTTACAACATACACTTATAGCTTATACAAAAGTTTTTCCTGTTGAAATATGAATTTAGCTATTAAAACTGAAACTATGGAAAAGTGATTAGATCGGAGTCACTATGGCCCTTCTCAAGCCTTCTTATGCTGAGTACATACAACTGACACTGGCACCATTTCATTGGCTACATATTTCCTCAAGGTTACTTTAAGTTTCCTTGAATGCTGTAGATTTGGACAGTGTGTGTTCAATGGTTCTGCCTGTGCTTCATGCAATATGTAGGGCTCCTAGGATTCAATTTTCGCGGAATTGCGGACAGAATCGCCACAAGTTTTGCATTATTATATACATATATTTTAGGGTAGGTGTGAATGAACAGGGTTGAAAATGGGGAAAAACTGGGGGGGGGGGGGGGGGGGGAACTGAAAATGACTTGAGAATGATTTTAAAAAACGGAATCCTAGGAGCCCTAAATACACTGCCTGGCCAAAAAAAAAGTCTCCATTGCACCCGTCATGCGTAGTGCCCACTGTACAAGCCTCTGGAGGCAGTGTTATGATCTGGGGTTGCTTCAGTTGGTCAGGTCTAGGCTCAACAACGTTATGCAGCAAAAACATGAAGTCAGCTGAGTACCTGAATGTACTGAATGACTAGGTTATCCCATCAATGGGCATATTCCAGGACGACAATGCCAAGATTCATCGGGCTCAAATTGTGAAAGAGTGGTTCAGGGAGCATGAGGAATCATTTTCACACATGAATTGGCCACCAGAGTCCTGACCTTAACCCCATTGAAAGTCTTTGGGATGTGCTGGAAAAGACTTTTACGGAGTGGTTCGACTCTCCCTTCGTCAATACAAGATCCCGGCCAAAAATGAATGCAACTCTGGACGGAAATAAATGTTGTGACTTTGCATAAGGTTGTCGAAGCATTGCCACGACGAATGTGTGCCGTAATCAAAGCTAAAGGCTCTCCAACAAAATATTAGCGTGTGCAACTTTTTTTTTGGCCAGGCAGTGTATGTGGTCTTCAGCTGCTCCTGTTGCAATGGCTATGACAGGGAGAATACGGCTATCATTATTACTGTAATTGCAGAGTGCCTTACAGCGCGCAAGGTTATTACACTGTACAGCAACTGGATACACTGATAAAAAATTATGTAGTGACAGCAGTGTAGCATCAATACCCAAAATAAAATTCACAGTTTATTGTTGCGGCACAAGCAAAAAGTACACAGCTAAGAACACTTGTATGCAAATGAGTTGTGTATAAATATTAAATGCAGTCATTCTAGATTATTTGTTCTGATCATGTTTTTCTCTGTTTATCCTCTCACATTTCATGTCGTCTCTGATATAGTTTCCGTTGCTTCGACTTACTGCAGCCTGAAGTACTCTGCGGCAGTTCCTTTGTTAAGGGAGTTATGTTAAGATATATATGACTTCAGCCTGATTTGGAGGAAAGTTGTATCTAAAGATTGGCCTCATAGAACATAAATACTCTGGCGCAGTATCTTTGACATGTTATGTAACGTGCATATTTAATGGCCATGTCTATTGAACTGAACAGTATAAATCTGGATTCAGGTCCCCAGGACCATTAAAGCAGTATACATGGTGGCACCGTGGGGGTACGGGGGAGTTGTTTAGGATGATTCCACTGGCAGGGGCCCTCAAAAAATTGTGCTGTAATTGTGCAGGGATGGATTGGCCCCATGAAAAGATTGCACATTGGGCCCCACAATCCCTGACGGCACCCCTGACTAATGATGTAATAAATAGGATAACGATAAAACATTCGTCTTCTTACATAACACAGACTCAAGATCATTTCAGGTATTTTCCATTGTTAATATTTGTAAAATCATTGTAAAAAGTCTGTCTAATGTAGAAAGGCCGGGAAAATATGTTGCATTAATATGCACTCCGTCAAGATGAATAAACGAATCAAACTGCAGCATTGCATGAGCAATCCGATCAATCTAGGTGAGCACAGCAGCCCACCCTCAAAGTAGCCTGAGATATTATTTTCTGTCTGTTGCAGTACTCATCGTCCATGAATGAGAAATTGTGAAATTACAATTATGCTAATCTATGGTAATTTTTTTAAAAGCTCGTTATTCTTACCTCAGCATTTACATTCTTTAGTTTGACGATCAGAGGCCTGTAAGTTAGATTAGAAGGGAGGATGTGAAGAATGATAAATTGGCTTTAGATTTATTTATTTTTTTTAAGTCATTCCATTCCACAGAACTGGTTTGCAGTGACCCCAAACATCATAATTACATCATACCTGATTACATCATACCTGTACAAAACAAAACCTTGAGAGCTTTACCTCTGCTTCTTCTAGGGTTGGTGAGCGCATAAGTAGCTTCATTGTTTGGTTCACCAACCAAAATGCTGGCGTGATGAGCTCTGCTCCTTCTAGGATTTGCTTGTAGCTACAGGTGTTAGCTTCACAATCTTACAGGACTGTGAGTCTGACCAGGTTGAGACTCTGTGAGAGAGCATGTGCTTCACAGCATGTGCTTTGTTAATAAACCAATAGTCAGTTACTTCTTCTGATGAATCATGATCCGGTGTATCCGGTGATTTGCTTAAAATTTGATAGCGTCAATCAGGTTACAGGATTTTTAATTAATGGAACTCGATCGAACAGGCTGTGATTTCCCTTTCCAGACACTCTAGAGATATTCTGGGATTGAGGCTAAAGGTTGGTGTGTGTGTATTAGTTTCAGATGTTCGCCTGTGGTTACACTCACGTGGTTCATGAAGGTGGCATTGTGTGGCCACCCATGTCCATTTGCCTGTGTTTCTAAACTTTTCTTTTTGATGTAAGTGCATGTTACATAATTATACAGCCATTAAAGGCACTGTTCCAATATGGTTTTTTTGGTGCGATGGGAATATGGAGGAAATGCATAAGGCATTAACATTTAATGAATGTCTACCCTTTTTTTCACACACAGAAGCTGAAGCTGAGCCGTTTTTAATCGAAAGGAAAGTTGCCCTAGCATTAAATACACGTGTGCAAACAAAATAGTTTTGTGGTTGGCATGAATAAATTTAATGTAATTTTCTGTTCGTTCAACAAAGCTTAGTGGGAGAAGAATGCGTTTCCATTGGCATTGTGTAAAAATGTAGAGATGAAAAAGGATTTTTGATGGTAAAATAAAGCTGCCCAGCCGCTCCACACTGGGAGGAGCATCATGTGAGGTGTTGTGAGAGAAAGCCTGTAAGTAACACCACCCCGGCGTCTCTCCCCCTCCAGAACCACGAGTTTGTGGACGAGCAGCTGTATGAGCAGAACTACCTGGAGGGTGGGCTCCAGAGCTACCCATCCCGCAGCCCCTCCCTCTCCAGCCAGAGCGGCCTGACGGGCACCTGCTGCTCTCGCCGCGCCAAGAAGAGCACCCACCTGCCCAACTCCAACATGCCTGCAACACACCTGCACAGCCTGCAGGAGCTCAGCGCCATCCACATCCGGTGCGGAGACCAGCCCCCCCTCAGCACCAGGTCAGCACTGGGTACACACTGCCCCAGAATCCCTCAGCACCAGGTCAGCACTGGGTACACACTGCCCCAGTATCCCTCAGTACCAGGTCAGCACTGGGTACACACTGCCCCAGAATCCCTCAGCACCAGGTCAGCACTGGGTACACACTGCCCCAGAATCCCTCAGTATCAGGTCAGCACTGGGTACACACTGCCCCAGAATCCCTCAGCACCAGGTCAGCACTGGGTACACACTGCCCCAGAATCCCTCAGCACCAGGTCAGCACTAGGTACACACTGCCCCAGAATCCCTCAGCACCAGGTCAGCACTAGGTACACACTGCCCCAGAATCCCTCAGCACCAGGTCAGCACTGGGTACACACTGCCCCAGAATCCCTCAGCACCAGGTCAGCACTGGGTACACACTGCCCCAGAATCCCTCAGCACCAGGTCAGCACTGGGTACACACTGCCCCAGAATCCCTCAGCACCAGGTCAGCACTGGATACACACTGCCCCAGAATCCCTCAGTATCAGGTCAGCACTGGGTACACACTGCCCCAGAATCCCTCAGCACCAGGTCAGCACTGGGTACACACTGCCCCAGAATCCCTCAGCACCAGGTCAGCACTGGGTACACACTGCCCCAGAATCCCTCAGCACCAGGTCAGCACTGGGTACACACTGCCCCAGAATCCCTCAGCACCAGGTCAGCACTGGGTACACACTGCCCCAGAATCCCTCAGCACCAGGTCAGCACTGGGTACACACTGCCCCAGAATCCCTCAGTATCAGGTCAGCACTGGGTACACACTGCCCCAGAATCCCTCAGCACCAGGTCAGCACTGGGTACACACTGCCCCAGTATCCCTCAGTACCAGGTCAGCACTGGGTACACACTGCCCCAGAATACCTCAGTATCAGGTCAGTACTGGGTACACACTGCCCCAGTATCCCTCTTTACCAGGTCAGTACTGGGTACACACTGCCCCATAATCCCTCAGCACCAGGTCAGCACTGGGTACACACTGCCCCAGAATCCCTCAGCACCAGGTCAGCACTGGGTACACACTGCCCCAGAATCCCTCAGCACCAGGTCAGCACTGGGTACACACTGCCCCAGAATCCCTCAGCACCAGGTCAGCACTAGGTACACACTGCCCCAGAATCCCTCAGCACCAGGTCAGCACTGGGTACACACTGCCCCAGAATCCCTCAGCACCAGGTCAGCACTGGGTACACACTGCCCCAGAATCCCTCAGCACCAGGTCAGCACTGGATACACACTGCCCCAGAATCCCTCAGTATCAGGTCAGCACTGGGTACACACTGCCCCAGAATCCCTCCGCACCAGGTCAGCACTGGGTACACACTGCCCCAGAATCCCTCAGCACCAGGTCAGCACTGGATACACACTGCCCCAGAATACCTCAGTATCAGGTCAGTACTGGGTACACACTGCCCCAGTATCCCTCTTTACCAGGTCAGTACTGGGTACACACTGCCCCAGAATCCCTCAGCACCAGGTCAGCACTGGGTACACACTGCCCCAGAATCCCTCAGCACCAGGTCAGCACTGGGTACACACTGCCCCAGAATCCCTCAGCACCAGGTCAGCACTGGGTACACACTGCCCCAGAATCCCTCAGCACCAGGTCAGCACTAGGTACACACTGCCCCAGAATCCCTCAGCACCAGGTCAGCACTGGGTACACACTGCCCCAGAATCCCTCAGTATCAGGTCAGTACTGGGTACACACTGCCCCAGTATCCCTCTTTACCAGGTCAGTACTGGGTACACACTGCCCCAGAATCCCTCAGCACCAGGTCAGCACTAGGTACACACTGCCCCAGAATCCCTCAGCACCAGGTCAGCACTGGGTACATACTGCCCCAGAATCCCTCAGTATCAGGTCAGCACTGGGTACACACAGCTCCAGAATCCCTCAGTATCAGGTCAGCACTGGGTACACACTGCCCCAGAATCCCTGGGTGCATCGCAATATTCTTCATTCCCCACCTCCCTTCCTCCATTCCCCCACTACCACTCCTCTACTACCGAGAAGTATGTGGAGGAAGGGAGGGGAGGTGGGGAGTGGAGGAAAGGAGCCGTGAGTTTGTCATATAAATTGCCGTTGACTATTGATGAAGTTGCCCTATCATAACTTTGACTGACGCCGAGCCCACAATGAGTCCCAGCATCAATCACAGATCTTATGCACCGCCAGCCCATTTAAAGCTACAAAATATCTTTTAAGCTTCAAGTAGAAGTAGCTATAAACATGTCGCCTACCTGACATTGCAGTTCGCATCGAGACACTAATTAATATGTAATCAGTATTAGATCAAAGTGAACATCATGTAGCCTAGTATAGCCTATGCAAACATAACAATTTACTGTAATTCCAAAATCCCAAACTTAAATTTCCGAATTTTTATGTAGGATATTAACCACGAAAACGGACTGGCATTTTGTTATCCGTTGTAGGATGCTATGTCCTTGTTCCTACCCGGAAATATGCAAAACTGCCTGAACGTTTTTGCATATACAGTATACAATGTACATGACATTGCGGTTTGCGTCGAGACATTAATTAATATGTAACCATTAATATGTAATTAAGATGTAATCAGCAACATTAGATTAAAACACAAAGATCTGTTTCCGGGGCACGGGGTAGAGGAGGTGGTAGTGGAGGAAGGGATGGTGCATTTTTCGACTATTGAAACGCACCCTAACTCCAACTAGCGGACAGGGTGAAAAGAAGATGGTAAACGCGCGTATGGTATGTAAAAGAGCTTGCGTATGTCCCGAATGTGCGTTGGCGTTTATGTTCCTTGCGTAGAGTATGTACCAGGCCTAAGCCCAGATTCATTTTGTAAAAATGGTGCATATGGGCCAAACAGTTTTTGAATCAATAAATAAATGAATATGTTTATTCCTAAAGTACCTTTCATACATAAATGTTGCAATACACAAAACAAAATGCTTTACAGAAAAGGAAAATAAAAGAATACATTCTGTTTATATTTGTATAAACATTGCCATGGCATTCTTTAAATATTTATAGCTATTATTTATTATTTTTCTCTGCTCTGAGGTGCATTATGCTGACACTGTGCAGATACCGACCTAGACTGTCTCACAAATGTGGGTATATATGGATAATATGTTATTTTTAAATGACTAAAGGGCCAAGAGTAGGGTTATGACCAGCAGCATGTGTCGTCTGGGCCATCTGCTTTGTGGTAGATAGGGTTCTCAGTATTGATTGAGAATTTGAGAATATCCTTTTGCAGTCATCATTATAGTTTTGTCCAAAAAAAAAACCTGATCTAGAATCAACACTTTTGGGAAGCACATGTGGACTGTACCAGGTCAGTACTAGGGTCACTAGGGTGTAATCTTTCTAGAGGACAGCACAACCAAAATGACTGTATTAGTTCAGAGCACAAGAATTAGTGCTTTTCAAACTGAAATTCAGCTAAAAGATGCAAAAATACATAAATAAAACTAATATTTTCAAGTATGTTCATGTTTATACTTTTTAAAGCATCAAAAATAACACAAAAAGTATTTTTAATTAAACACCTAATTAAAATACTTCCAATACTTCCAAAAAGGCATTTCCTTTTTATGATTTAAGTTATGGGGTAATGAATGTTCATAGGCAAGAACTTTCAGCAATGTGGATGATTCCCTGAAGTTGCCAGTAAGGTCTATATCAATATTGCCATTGTTAAATGTCACAACACAGTGTACAACTGGGATCTCATACTGCAGTCCTGGAAGGCCGCCGTGTCTGTGGGTTTTTGTATTTATTCCTTTCGATCAGCAACCAGTCATTCCTTGGAAAAAAGTGTGTGGGCTCTTTAGCCAATCAGTGACTTAAATTAATCACACAGTGCTGGGACACCCCATAAACCAGAAGATGCTGCAGCCCTCCAAGATTTCAATTTGAGGATTACAGTTTGCAAATGAATCTTGTAAAGATCTACCTGTAGCCGTTACATGTGACATGTTGTATGGGTGTTAGGGTGGCATCCTCACGCAGACCTCATAAGTTAACATTAGAAGGCGTGGTCATGGAATTGAGACGCGATGCTTCATTGCCATGATGCTAATCTCCCCTCCTCTTCCTCACTAGCCGCTCCAGCCTCAACATGAGGCCTGACGAGGCATCCCGCCTCAACTGTAAGAGCGGCCAGATCACCACGGCGATCATCAGCATCCCCACGCCTCCCGCCACCACCCCAGAGGGTGACGCCCACTCGCCCGCCAGCCCCAGCGTCCAGACCACGGCCAGCTCGAACGTTGTCAAGGTGTCCGCTCTGTGAAGGCCCAGTGTGCCCCCTGGGGAAAACAAACACAAACGCACATCCAACATCCAGCAGACAGACTGACTTATGGAAACCAGCAGGGGGAGCTGTGTAGCAGAGCGTGACAGAGACAGTACCTTGCAGACCCCCTCTCTCTCGGGAGATACACTGGCAGAGACGCCCAGATGGAGGATGGCCTTTCAAAAAAGTGTGGTACAATGGTGAGAGAGAGAGAGAGAGAAAGCGAGCAAGAGAGAGAGAGAGAGAGAGAGAGCGAGAGGCTGGAAGCACTTCATTCCTTGCGACGCGTGCATCTTCAAACTGGCTAGTTGCATTCCACGAGTTGCATCACTGATCTGATTGGATAAAGGAAATCACATGTCACTGTGTACTCTGCACCTTTTTGTTTCTTTTGGGTCTGGCAGGTTTATCGATAACAAAAAGGAAAGACAACAAAGCAAAGGAACGACAACAAAAAAGCGAAGCAAGCAGACAAGGACAGTTATTGCCAATGTTTGTTCTTTATTTCGGGCTTGGTTGTCCTTTGTTTTAGGTTTTTGTGTCAATTCTGGTCAACATATTTACCTGGATAGACGAGACAAAATGTATATCATTTAACCAAATCTTTTTTTAAGTATTATTTTATTTTGTTTTAGAGAAATGAGAAAAGAATTATAAAAAAAAGGTAGGTGTGTCAGCCACAGAGATATTACCGGGTTTTATCTTTGTGAATGCGTGTATGTGGGCGTGTGTGAGTGAGGAATACTGTACAGTTTATCAAATCTGGGATTTTCACAGCCTTTGTGTACAAATGAACTAGCTGCCACTTAGGGTAGGTGTCTGAACGGGTTTCTGTCCAAAATTCTCAGCATGAAGCCTTTTGTAAAGCACAAAATGAGCCCCTCATTAAGTTACAATATGCTTTCATTTTTTATAACAGATAGCTCTGCTTTCTTTCAGTGGTGAATCGAAGTTTCTTTTCTCCCCAGTATAAATATAGTTCAAAAGCTCATGTTTCTCATTAGCGCTTATCCTTTAGCTTCAGAATGGGAAACAATGTCACAGGAATTGAGTAAAAAGCACAGGGCAGCTTCTGAGAATTTCACACGGATATGTCCTGACTCTTACCTCTCCACCAGGTTGTCTGTGAATAGTGTTAATAGGATATTTTGTAATAATTGCCATCGTATGGCGAAACCAGTGCAGCTCCTCTCTTTCAGTGTTGTCTAGTGCTAACCCATCTTCATGTTGACGAAGGACTTGCCTTCGGTAGCTGTTTAGCGTTTAGTTGTTGTTGTTTCTCCAGCTCTGCTGACTTTTTGAGTCATTGGGTGTGTGCGTGTACGCATGTGTCTGTATGTGGGCGTGCGTGCGTGTACATGTGTATGCGTGCGCATGTGTGTGTGCGTGTGCGAGTGCGCGTGTGCGCACACGTGCACACTCCACGTGGATTACAACTTTGGTGTTCGTACTTTTTTGCCTCCTTTGGTGTTTTTTTCCAAAACTTCTCGTTTGTTGTTCTCTGCCGCCTGCGGGATGCCCGTCGCGGCCAATCCCGCCTCCTGTGACCGTGGCCTGGTTTTTTCTGTGGGTCTTTATTCGTTTCCTGTGTCATTCGGCCTTCTGTGCTTTTTGCGTCGCAGTCGTCTGGAGCTGGCGGGGTGAGTGGGAGGTCATATGAGAGCACAGCTGCTGTGAGCTTCGTTTCTCAATTCCTTACCCCACGGCCCCCGGAACAAGAGGACATCAGGCTCCTTACACAACCATCTGCTCGCCTGCGATTAGTTTTATCACGTTGGTGCAGTGCAGCATTGCGGCCTAACTCTACCCAGGTAGGAGGAGCACAGGGGGACACCAGGACATGCACATCACAGGGAAAAGCGTCACTGCTGCAGTGAGTGGATGGGCCTCACAGTCTGGTGTCAATGCTGAACTGTAGCGCACCACAGGGTAGCGTCACTTGAGGACGGGAGGCGCATGGTCGGTGAGACTTCCGGGTCTAATCTTGCCACCGCGACCCCATCTGGTCAAACGAGCATCCACAGTCTTGTCTGCACAAGCTACACACGAAGTGTCCTCCTCAGACTTGCTGTGGCAATCTCTTGGAGGAGAGTGCATGCTTGTCTGCGCTTCCCCCAAACTGACAAGCAGGCTGCGGTGATGAGCTCGACTG
Organism: Synaphobranchus kaupii; assembly: GCA_029718625.1. Lineage (NCBI taxonomy): Eukaryota > Metazoa > Chordata > Actinopteri > Anguilliformes > Synaphobranchidae > Synaphobranchus > Synaphobranchus kaupii. The sequence continues at coordinate 94,415,423 of CM056378.1, read as the reverse complement.
ATGAATGCAATTGGATATTTCAAATTGGGAGAAGGGGAAAAAAATTGTAAAAAAAGTTAGCGATCCTGTAAGCTAAAGGAACTTTGATTTTAAGGAACCTGCCGCTTAGTCATAGTGAAAGGCCAGATGGGGTTGTAATTGAATCTGGGGAGAGGAGACCACTGGTGGTCTGGTGCAGGATGAAGATGTATAGGTTAATGAACTGTTCCTTAGGTCTACAGGATGGTACATCTGTCCCTCCTCTATCTGTAAAAATGCGAGAAAGACCCTGATGCATCTAAACCCTTTAAGTCACTCAACATACAAACCTGAACAGCCCCAATCCAGTATTAGCTTACGTGAGTACGAGGGCACAGTTGTGCTCTCGGTCTGTCCTTCACATGAGTAGATTATAGGGTGATAAACGCACTATTAGAAGGCTGGTTTTGTTTAGCTATCTCTTGTAAACAGCTATTGCGGCACTGCAGTTGTGTTCTCCTGGTTTTGTTTGTTCAGCTGTACATTTGTATGTTTACTTTATTGTCGCCGTGACAACTTGGAGACACTTTGCTCACTTTGGGTTGATTGACCTTGCCTTATTGGATTCTAAAAGCGCCCCCCAAAACCACTTGAGTCCGTACTCAAGGGGAGGTGAGGTGAACGCACACAGAGCACTACAAATGGAGAATCAGGGTAGCTGCACCCCCCCCCCCCCCCCCACCAACCCCACCCACGCTCCACCTCCACCAGGCACCAACTAAGGGGACAGTCCCCTTTCCCAACAGCTTGGAACATTCCAGAAAGCATTCCACTCACAGGTAAAGGAAGGGATTTTGTGCTGAAATGTGTCCCGTACAGAACATTCCTGGATGCTGGGGAGCAGGTCCTTTAGTAAAGCTGCCCCCCACCGATCTGAAACTAATCTTTTTTGTTCATCCCAGGCCGGTAACTGCATCGTTCAACCTCGAATAACAGGTCGGCTTTGCATCTCTGCGATGCCTATTGTGACCATGTCAAGGAGAGAACTGGATGAATCTAGCCATCTTCAGTGTTGAGGGAAGAATTATCAGATGAGGACAGACAAATTGGAGAAGTTTCCAGAGAGAGCTGTGCTCAAAGTGACAGAATAGAGAGCATTCCCCCCAAGTGCACACACATTAGGGGTGAGAGATGCTTTAATTCCCTTAGGACAAGAGTCTGAAAGTGTCAAGGTCACTGGGTTGAGGCGGGACTTGGCAAGCTGATATCATGGACACATTGCTGGCAGGGGAATCAATTAAGAAAAAGGAAGTTCTTTAAGTGTTTATTCTTTGTTTTTTGTTTTTTTTAACTAAGGAAATATTGTATACTGTCTGTCTCTTTATTCTTTTCCTCTCTTTCTCTTTCTCTTTGCTGTCTTCCTTTCTGTCCCGTTCTTTAGAATTCTCCCTTTCTTTCCAACTGCTGTGCATATCCTGTCAGATGTTGTATATCATTTATGACTTTGTCTTGTGTCACGACTGTGAAGCACCTGATATAGATCTATATCTGCCACAAATACAAACCTGTGGAATTTATTCTTCCAATGTCTTCGGCTCCATTATTTGTGTCCACTGCTGTCTGCCTTCTGCTCTTTGCTGTGAACCCTTACTCATACACAGTTGTCATTTGTGTTTTTCTTCAGCAGCTGATCACTCTAGAGGAATGGCCAAGGAAGGTCTCTTTCATTTCTGGATCATCGCTGCTCTTAAGTATTTCATTTGACCAATTATTTCTCTGGTCTGGCATTTTAGGTACATTTCTCCATGAGCTCATGAGTCACAGTTGAAGATTGTTCTTGTGTCCCTGTGCAAAGCATTTTACGAGGATCTAATTGACGAGTGAACTGGCATTGGTGTATGCAAATAATTTTGTTAATTGAGCCAGGGTAATTGGTGGAAACAAAAGCCTGAATACACTATCCATCCAAGAATGAAATTTCTCACCCCTGAATTTGCCACTGATGGTTGCTCAATTTCACATCATCATTACACAGAGCTTTTTGTGTTATGGCATTATGCCATTATATAACCCAGTCTCTTCTGCATGGAAAAAATAGCTTATCTGTCTTCTACAGTAGCTACAGCTCCAATGTAGAGTGAACATTGCAGCAGGTTAAAGCAATTCATTGCTCTACTGAAGCATTTTTGCAAACAATATGAAATCAACACAGGCCATTTTAGGCCATCCATGAAAGGTGGTAGTGTAGTGTAGTTTGTAGTTTTTAGTGCTTGCCGATTCAAATCCTAGGTGGGATATTACCACTGTAATTGTTCCCTTGAGCATCGTACAGTGCAGTCCGTAAGTATTTGGACAGAAACACAGTTTTTGTTGTTTTGGCTCTTTACTCCAGCACATTGGATTTGAAATTAAACAATATATTCAGTATGAGGTTAAAGACTGTCAGCTTTAATTTACAGGCATTTACATCCATAGCAGGTGAACCATGCAGAAAATGCAGCCCTTTTTATACATAGTCCCCCCATTTTGGGGTACAAAAAGTAATTGGCCAATTGGTTGTTCAACTGTTTCTTGGTCAGCTGTGTGTTGGTGCATCATTGGTTCATGCACAAGAAAGTGGACAAAAGGTCTAGAGTAGACTTCTAGGTGTGGCATTTGCATTTGGAGTCTGTTGCTGTTGTCTCTCAACATGAGGACCAAATAAGTGTAAATGACAGGAAAGCAGGCCACCATGGGGTGGAAAAATCTGAAGAAATTGATCCAAGACATAGCCAAAACATTGGGTGTGTCAAAATCAACTGCTTGGTTCATTGATAAGAAGAAAGAAGTCACTGGTGAACTCAGCAGTAGCAAGCAAACTAATAGTCCATGGAAGACCACTGTAGTGGATGACCAAAGAATAATTTTGATTGTGTAGAAAAACCCCTTTTCAACTGTTGAACAGATCTAGACCACTCTCCAGGATGTAGGCATAGATGTGTCAAAGACTAAAAATTAGAGAAGACTATAACCTCAGGGTTCTCTGCAAGATGCAAACCACTTCAAGAACAGAACGACGAGGTTAGGGTTTGCTATTAAAAAGATTATTGAAAAAGAAGTCTTATGGACAGATGAGATGAGCATTAACCAGTACCAAAGTGATGGAAAGAGGAAAGTGTGGAGGAAGAAAGGGACTGCTCATTATCCAATTTTACAGTGTACAGGAACATCCTATCTGCTCCGATCCAACCAAATGCCTCAAAATTCATTGGACGGCACTTCAGCAGGACAATGACCCAAAACACACTGCTAAAGCATGGTTGATGGTAGATTTTCAGGGCCAAAAAGTGAAATGTTCTTGACTGGCAAAGTCAAGTACCCACCCTCATTCCAATTGAACATGCGTTTCACTTGCTGAAGACAAGACTGAAGGCAAAAATCCCCTGACACAAACAGGAACTGAAGATGGCTGCAATACAGGCCTGGCAAAACATCACCAGAGAAGATACCCAGCATTTGGTGATGTTTATGGGTCACAGTCTTCAGGCAGTTATTGAATGCAAAGTATTGCACCCAAATACTAAATATGATGACTTTATTTAAGATTATGTTAATTTGTCTGATTCATTTTGATCCCCTAAAATGGGGGAGACTATGTATAAAAAGGACTGCAATTCCTACATGGATCACTGGATATGGATTTAAATACCCTGAAATTAAAGCTCACAGTTTGCATTTTAACCTCATGTTCATTGTTTCATTTCAAATCCAATGTGCAGGCCAGAGCCAAAACAACAAAAATCAGTCACTGTCCAAATACTTATGGACTGCACTGTATATAATCTGTATTGTATCTGCATTGTATTGTATAATCCGTGTTGTATAAATTGATTCTATGTAGAAAGTTTTTTTTTTTTTTTTTTTTTTTAAACAGGATTTGGGTGTTAAGTAAGCAATTAAGGTAAAGACTTCAAACTGTTATGTAAATGGTTTCTCAGTTTGTCTTAGACGTTATCAGAGCTTAGAATTTACTTAACTGGCAACACAGAATAGAAGGTACATTTTTATTGTGTCAAAGGCAGCCATGCATGTAAAGATGCTATTCTTTGTCATCTACTAATTCCTTTTCAAGGAGGTAAGTGCACATTGAAGATCTACAACAGAAGAACGTACAGAGGGGAATCTCCAGAGATCAGTAGAGTCATCAGTGTCGCTGACAGATGACATCATCAAATGCTCTGCACAATCTCGTCACCATTGCATTCTCCTGCATATCTTTCTGCACCTCGGAATATGGCAACTCCCGCCTATGTTGTTTGGTCATTTGATGTACAGGAACAGGTGAGTGCTTTATGAGCACTACCAGTTCCCAGTCACCTGGCTCACATAGCACACTTCACTGAAAATACCGCAAATGTGTTGTATGATCTTTCATGTGGTCATTTTATAATACATAATTATGGAACAATAGATATTTTCACATCAAAAAAGTATTTTCTGTGAGGAGTGTTGTTTGGGAATGCTGACTGGGGAAACAATGCCAGTCAAATACAACACTCACGTTTTAGTTTGCTTTCTAACTGCACAAACTCTTTGACAGAATCTTTTCTTATTATTGTTCCTTTTTTTATGGATCCAACTCCTACAATTTATATGGTGGACCGAATACACCAAAAATATTCCAGCTAGTTACTAGATGGCATTTTTATGTAAAATTTGACATTTTTTTAATATTCATAAAAGGGTAAGGGTCTTTGCCTATTGGCTTATGTTGTGTCATTGGTAAAGGTATTTATATAGTTTTAATGAACATTTCTGGCAACTGTATTGTCTTTTTTTTTACTGGTATTTTCCAACCCTACATGATGATACACAATCAATATAATCTCAAATGGCTCAACAAAAAAATTGAAAGTAAAAAAGTGAAATCAAGCTTCCAGGAGATCTGGCAACCCTGACTAACATTACCAACTCCTTACATTGCTGCTAAACCTTACTATGTTTACCCAGTAAACTATTTTAAAAAATCTGAAAAATATGTTGATTTATTAGTGGAATTAAAATCCCAAACGGACTTTTAGCCAACCCGTCTGGCATTACTAAATGGGCAATGCTAATCCTCCTGTTGTGGGCAGTTTGAGAACCTCTTTGCTTCAGGACAAAACAATTACAATTTCAAACAATAAAATAGGCTTAATATCAGAGTATTTGTTTCCTTTATTTCTTTAGGTAAACATAATTATTTTAATTGCAACATTTAAATAATTATGCATAATGCATAATTATTTTGGTTGCAGAAAGTTGTCATTTTTAGTGGGGCTTGTAAATTAGTCATGTCTACAGTATGATAATCCTCAAGGACTTCTTTGAATTTGGCTGCCATTCTCACTTAAGATTTCATTGGCACAATCCCTTGTACTGTAGCATTGAAGTCAATAGCAGCCAACCAACCATCACCAAGGGACTTGTTCCAACAAATTGGATAAAATGTCCTTGTTTGCTGCTCCATGGGCTGCGTTCGGTTTCTGGTTGGTTTTGATCAGGAAAATGGTTTCCAAAGAAGAACGCTTTTCATTTGCATACAGCAGTTGTTTTAAAAGTTACTAATTACCACAACAGCCTCCATATACATTTGAGCTGTGCATGTTCATTGTTTGGAAGGTGGTCTTGCTGACCGCTGCATCAATTTTTAAATATTTAAAATTGTGAACAACTATTTAATTTATTCTTAATGTATGTTCTGGTACAGTACATGTGACATGATGTAAACATTCCAGAGAGTGTGTGTGTGTGTGTGTGTGTGTGTGTGTACAGTGAGAGAGAGCCAGGATTTGAGAGAGCCATAATCTGAGCAAGGATTTTAGAAATTGAATTTTGCATTGATGAATGAGTTTGAAAAAGTTAGTTAATTCAGTCCCAGCCACACGTTAAAGCCATGAATAATCTGGTACCTCTGGGCAAAATGCCATTCTGAATTACAAGACCGCAGCTATCCATTTCTTTGCGCAAGCATTTTCATATCTTTTTCAAACTTATTGTTACTCTTTTTCAAAAGAGCTGCTCCAGAATATACAACAAGGAATACTGTATTAATAATGTTAATGTATTAATTAATGATATTTTGGTTTTACAACCTGTACACACACATAAAATATGTACAAAAGTAACAGTATATATCTGGTTTATATACAGTCAAGCCGGAAAGTCTCCACACCCCTTTCACCTTCTCCACGTTTTATTACGTTACAGACATATTCTACAATAGATTGAGTAAATTTTTTGTCTCAAAATTCTACATAAAATAGCCCATAATGACAAAGTGAAAACAGGTTTTTAGACATTTGTGCTAATTTATTAAAAATCAAAATGTAAACTATATGTACACGTGTGCACACCCTTTGATATGACACCCAAAAGTGAGCTGAGGTGCATTTTGTTTCCACTGATACTGCTTGAGATGTTTCTACAACTTAATTGGAGTCCACCTGTGATAAATTCAATTGATTGGACATGATTGGGAATTGCCAACACCTGCCTATATAAGGTCCCACAGTTGACAGTGCATGTCAGAGCAAACTCCAAGCCATGGGGTCAAAGGAATTATCTGCAGACCTCAGAAACAGGATTGTGTCAAGGCATAGATCTGGAGAAGGGTACGAAAAAATCTCTGCAGCTTTACAGGTCCCAAAGAGCACAGTGGCCACCATCATTCGTAATTGGAAGAAGTTTGGAACCATCAAGAATCTTCCTAGACCTGGCCGCCCGGCCAAACTGAGCAATCGGGGAAGACGGGCCTTGGCCAGGGAGGTGAGCAGGAACCCGAGGGTCACTCTGACAGAGCTCCAGCGTATCCTTGTGGAGATGGGAGAACCTTTCAGAAGATCAACCATCCAGGCAGCACTCTACCAATCAGGCCTTTATGGTAGAGTGGCCAGACGGAAGCCCCTCCTTAGTAAAAGGCACATCACACCAGGCACCGCTCATCACCTGGCTAATACCATCCCTACAGTGAAGCATGGCGGTGGCAGCATCATGATGTGGGGATGTTTTTCAGCAGCGGGAACAGGGCGACTAGTCCTGATAGAGGGAAAGATGAATGCAGCTAAGTACACGAGATCCTTGAAGAAAACTTGCTCCAGAGCGCTCTGGACCTCAGACTGGGGCGAAGGTTTACCTTCCAACATGACAACGACCCGAAGCACACAGCCAAGAGAACAAAGGAGTGGCTTCGGAGAAAGTCCGTGCATGTCCTTGAGTGGCCCAGCCAGAGCCCAGACCTGAATCCAATTGAACATCTGTGGAACATTGCAAGGATATGCCAAGAGGAATGGGCAAAAATGTCCAGAAACAAGTGTGCCAAGCTCGTAGCTTCTTTCCCAAGACGCCTTGAAGCTGTAATCGCTGCCAAAGGTGCAGCAACCAAGTATTAGGCTAAGGGTGTGTACAGATATGTATGTAACCCCTAAATAACCTATTTTTGTCAGTAAAATAAAATTGCATATTTTCTAAAAACCTGTTTTCACTTCGTCATTATTGGCTATTGTGTGTGATGTTTGAGGCAAAAAATGAACTCAATCTATTGTAGTATAAGTTTGTAACGTAATAAAATGTGGAGAAGGTGAAAGGGGTGTGCAGACTTTCCGGCTTGACTGTATATGTAAACAGTACAGTATTTGCCATGTCCCATATTGCCCACTGGAGGGCAGTATGCAAGTGTCTTACACAGAGTTACTGTATATACAGCTCTGCCGTTCTTGAACAGGGGTTCGCAAATTGGGGTCTGGGGTCCCAGGGAGTACCCATGAAGAAGTCCCAGCAAGACAGGAAATATATCATAAGATAATTTTATTTATATTTACATTTATTTATATTATATTTATATTATATTCATATTTATTTCGTAAAAATACATATTTCAGTATTGAGCCCCCGTAGAACACCCTTGTGTGGGCTGGAGCTGTCATTCCAACCAAACAAATTTTAACATAAGATCAAGTGATACCCTAGTGCCCAACCCTTTAGCCATACCACTAGCAATAGCTGCAAGGGTCTGGAAATGGTTGTTTGAAGTTTTTGGCTCATTGCAACAATAATGAAGGGCTTGGGCATTTCATATTGAACAGGCAGGAATTTGAGTTTTAAGGTATCGCTATTCATGTGGCATGCCACAGAATGATAGGCTATTGACAATCTTAACTACACCTCCCATAATGCAGGCAATTGTCCATCTTAGAAGAGAAAGTGCGTTGAACTTCGAGTCCTGCAGATTTAACTCAAACCAAACAACGTTGTTGCATGGGTACAATAGGAATATTTTTATGTTCGCACAGTTGGCTAAATATTTTATTGAAAATGTGACAATATTGTCACTTTTTGCAGCCCTGCTGAGTCTGAGGTTTTATTGATCTTTCTCTGATGTTTGTGGAAGTGCTTGTGAATTCAGCGGAGGAGCCCCGCCTCCATTATTAATACTTGGGAAACCATGAACTATATTAATGTAGGCTGTGCAAGTTGCTCTGGATAAGAGTGTCTGTTAATAGGCTAAAAAAGGAAAATCAACAAAGTCCTAAGTAATGATTTCTGCTCTTTTATTATGTTTGCACAGGTACTTTTGATGCAACAATTATTTCAGTGTGTCGCTCTGGTCTAATAAGACATATATTAATCATAACATGCAAGCCAACAGACAGCTTCATATAAAATGAAGAAAATAATGTTTTTCTGACAATGAATGACAATGAGTTAAGAACATTTTGAATGTCAAAGACTAAAAGCAAGGTAATGTACAATATCAAAGACAAGAAATACCAAGGGGGCTAAAAGCATAGCCATTATGAGAAAGTAGCCATTCTACTGGTCTCATGCTGCACCCTGTTTGTCCCTGCTTGTCTAGAGCTTTCTCAGTTAAAAAAGCTTTCCTTTTGATGCCACAACGGCTTCCACTGGACTTATATGGGTTGCCGGAAACATGGTGACACTGCATTTGATGCAAATGACACAACAAAGATCAACTATTGGTTTGTGAACTGCAAGAGCAGATAAGGTGTTTTGACCTATTGCCATAAGGCAGAGGCCACAGAGGCTCATTCAGTTTACTAGATGCTTGGAGAGCTCTGTTCTAGATCTCCTGTGTGATCATCTGTGTTTGATCTGTTAGGTCCTGTATGATCCTCTGTTTTAGATGTGCTTGGTCATGTGTGATCCCCTGTGGTAGATCTGCTCAGTCCTGTGTGATCCTCTGTGTTTGATTTTCTGGGTCCTATGTAATCCTCTGTGTTCGATTTTCTGGGTCCTATGTGATCATCTGTGCTATATCTTCTGGGTCCTGTGTGACCCTGTGTGTTAGATCAGTTGGGTCCTGTGTGATCCTCTGTGCTAGATCTGCTGGGTCCTGTATGATCATCTGTTTACGATCTGCTGGGTCCTGTGTGACCCTCTGTGTTAAATCCGTTTGGTCCTATGTGATGCTCTGTGTTAGATCTGCTAGGTCCTGTGTGATGCTCTGTGTTAGATCTGTTAGGTCCTGTGTGATCCTCTGTGCTAGGTATGCTGGGTCCTGTGTGATCTTCTGTGTTATATTGGTTGGGTCATGTGTGATCCTCTGTTAGATCTGCTGGGTCCTGTGAAATCCTTTGTGTTATGTCTGCTCAGTTCTGTATGATCCTCTGTCTTACATCTGTTTTGTCATATATCATCCTCTGTTTTAGATCTGCTGGGTCCAGAGTGATCATCTATGGTAGATCTGCTGCGTCCTGTGTGATCATCTGCGTTAGATCTGTTGGGTCCTGTGAGATCCTCTGTGTTTGATCTGCTGGGTCCTGTGAGATCCTCTGTTCCAGATCTGCTGATCCTCTGTGATCCTCTGTGTTACATCTGGTGGGTCCTGTATGATCCTCTGTTCCAGATCTGTTGGGTATTGTGTGATCCTCTGTGTTAGTTCTGCTGGGTCCTGTGTGATCCTCTGTGTTAGATCAGATGGGTCCTGTGTGATCCTCTGTGGTAGATGCGATGGGTCATGTGTGATCCTCTGTGGTAGATCTGCTGGGTCCTGTGTGATCCTCTGTGGTAGATCTGTTGGGTCCTGTGAGATCCTCTGTGTTTGATCTGCTGGGTCCTGTGAGATCCTCTGTTCCAGATCTGCTGATCCTCTGTGATCCTCTGTGTTACATCTGGTGGGTCCTGTATGATCCTCTGTTCCAGATCTGCTGGGTATTGTGTGATCCTCTGTGTTAGATCTGCTGGGTCCTGTGTGATCCTCTGTGTTAGATCAGATGGGTCCTGTGTGATCCTCTGTGGTAGATGCGATGGGTCATGTGTGATCCTCTGTGGTAGATCTGCTGGGTCCTGTGTGATCCTCTGTGGTAGATCTGTTTGGTCCTGTGTGATCCTCTGTTAGATTTGCTGGGTCATGTGTGATCCTCTGTGGTATATCTGCTAGGTTCTGTTTGGTCCTCAGCTCTGTGGGCTGTGTCTGCAGGTCCAAGCAGTGGACAGGACCTTGTTGAACTCAGTGCGAAACTGACGGTTAACAGCCGTATACAGGAGGGGGTTCAGGGCAGCAGGAATGCAGGTGACCACCATGGCACAGGTCTCCAGCTCTAGCAAGACCCAACTACAGACCTGAGAGATAATATAACGTGAGATTAGATTACATTACATTAGATTCTGTGTCAAATTTTCTTTAGCCTCCTGGGGTTTGTGGGAATTTGCCTTTCAATTTGAGAAATTAATTGAAACACAATTGAACATGAAAAGCAAATAACATAATTGTCCTTTTTCAGTTCATGAATTGAATTTCTATTATTTTTCTGAATTGGATTAATTAAAATGGAATTGACTCCAATTCTGCCCAGGGGATATAGAATTAGCATATACACAACAATACAGCTGTAAAATTAATTGTGGAACCATGCAGCAATTGACCTGATTGTAGTGATCACATCAATTACTGGACTGGTGCAAATCAATACAAAAATGTGCTTCAAGTCAGGGTCTTTGAGCACTGATCAGAGATCAGTCTTCTATAATGCAAGTCGGACCTGTCTATGCCTGTTTATACAGACACATAGGCTATTACCAAAATGGGATTTGAGGAAGCAATGATAGCGCTAGTGCTGTCATCGAAAAATGTGTTCTGTCAAATGAATTACCATGAGCATAGTACTGATGAACTTTTAACTCATGGAAATTGGAAATAAATCATATTAATAAAGAGACAATAAAGTAATAAATACCACGGAACTGCACTCTTCTAAATTTAAAATGTTTCTATTTTATAAAATAGGCTAATCCATCTCAGGCTACGACGTGATTTATTTTCTGATATCATGAAACCTTCTTGCTATAGACCTACTGGTTTACAGGATAGCCTACAGGTTGTTACTTCGGGCAGAGGTATGCAATAGCGCAAACTGCATGTGAAATGCAGTTATCTGATGTTCATTTTGCGCATTATTTAATTCAATGGCTTGTTATCCAGCTTGCTTCGGTCTCTTGGCAAGTAATTCTCTGCCTGTTCAAAGTGTTAATGAGAAACAGTTTAGACAATGAGAGTAAATGAGATGTGAAAGTGGGAGGACTACACGTGCGCAACAGTAGTCTACTTAGCAAGCAACGGACTTGAAGGTGCAAAGCAACACGGTGCTGTTCCATGTCATGGCTCCTAATGAATTTGGAGGATTCATTTCAGAATAGGTATAGAATATTTTTGTCGGGATTAATAACTGCATAATGCCTTTTGTTATATTTAACGACCAGGACGTATGTGATTAGACCAGATATTAGCCTGTATATTGGCTGTTAAACAACTATAACAAACATTTTAATCTCTGTTTCAATAATCCGCTGTATGACTGGAATCAATTTGCTTGGGCTATTCGAGCCAGAAGAAATATGTAACAGCTTTATGCTCTGTTACTCAGACAAATTTCAAACACAAACAAAAGTCCTGTTATTACATTCATTCAACATCCCCTAGATCAGGGGTTCCCAAACCGGTCTTGGGGCCCCCCTGTGTATGCCGGTTTTTGTTGCAACCACAGTTGCAAGCCCAGAATTTTGACAAGCTGCTAACCTTTCTTAATTAGGTGCCTTTCATGTTTAGAGGAATTAATTAGAGGAATTCACCCTCTTAAGCCACAGAATGTGTCAGAAATAGCTATGCTTGCCATGTAAACTCCCCATGTTCACATTGTCCTAATTGTGCTATATTGCAACAGTTATATAAACAGAGATTACAAAATGATGTATTTTAACTGATCAAATTAAAGCGTGAAGTGAATCAATAGGCTCCTAATTAGGTTGTTGAACACGTGTTACATTTTCATCATTTTTTCCTTAAGCTTATTAACGCAATGCAGGTTTGGCTGGTTATCATTTGCTTTGTGTTTGAATTCTTCATTATCTACCAAATGGTTAGTTTTAGTGGTCACGTGTCCACAGTTTCAACAATTAGGAGCAGTGTCGTGCAGAGACCTTTTGAGGGGCAGGTGCTCAAAGTGAGAAAAGGGCACATCAACCTAGAAAAACCATTTGGGGGACACTTCAGTGCTAGGGGCAACGCTCAGATTGATGATGACTTGTTGACTGCGCTCTCACAGCATGCCATTCAAACTAAAAGTACATAGGGAACCTTTTTTTTGGTACAATTTCAATTTCGGACAAGTTTAACCGCTTCCTATGTCCCTGAAAGGGGCACATCGGGCAAAAGGGGCAGGTGCTCGGGCACCCAGAGCCACCCCCTCTGCACGTGCCTGATTAGGAGCCTATTGATTCAAATCAGTCTTTCAATGGATCAGTTAAATAATTTTCTTATCGGTTTTAAATAATATAGCACAACAAGCACAATGTGAACTTGGCTTAAAAGGGTAAATCATTCCTCTAAACATGAAAGGCACCTATTAAGAAAAATTAACAGCTTGCTAAAATTCTGGGATTGCAACTGTGGTTGCAACGAAAACCAGCATACACAGGGGGCCCCAGGACCGGTTTGGGAACCCCTGCCCTAGATTAACAGTGTAAAGGTGGCACATAAATAAATAAATTCGCTTTACTTGGTATACTACAGATTGCCCTTTTCTCTTTCCCAGAAAGTGAGAACTGATATCCTGTAGCCTACTCACGGAGTTCACATCGCTCTCCACGATGACATTGAGCAGTAGGATGACAACCATTGGGACCCAGAAGAGGATGAACGCGATAATGATGTAGCCGAAGCGCTTTGCCAGTTTCCCCTCCAGTCTCTTTTTTCCAAGTTCTCTGGCGATGGGAGTTAAGATGCATATGGCTCCAACAATTTCAGGCGGTTTATTCGTACTGTTGCGCGATTCTTTATGCCCACCGGAGACAGTATGAGAGACAGCATTCACTACGCATGCTCTGTGGTCAGGGTTTTCGGAGGACTCGCTCGCACCTGTCCCCGGGACCTGTATTCCACTTGTCCGATGTGCTGAAAGTGTAACCCTTTGCCAGTCAGAAACGTGTCTATCTACAGAGGATCGGAAGTGTATCCCGCTGTCGAATATTTTATTAGTGTGCTGCCTCACGACCGCAAAAATCCGCAGGTAATGGACAATGATCAAAGCTAGTGAGAAACCCCAAACAGGAATCAATACGTAAGTTCCAAAGGGGTCCGAGTGGACTCTGGAATCCATCCGTATGTGTCGGCACATCATGTAAAACAGGGCGTCTTTGGACATAGTCACCGAGAGAATGGCTAAGCAGAGTCCGAACGCCCAGATGAGCAGCACCCAAACTTTAATTCTTAGTTTCCTCTTTTCCGTCTCGAAGGGGAACGCGATGGCTTGAAACCTCTCCACGCTTATTATGACGAGGGTCAGTAACTGAACGCAGCTACTGAGGGAATACGTGAACTGCTGAAGGCAACACAGACGCTCGCCAACGTCCAAATGCTTTTCGCCACAGAGAAGGGCGAGAAAAAACACAGGGGTATCCAGCAGGCATTTCAGCAAGTCGTTGGTGGCAAGATTCACCAAAAGCGCGTTATTAGCGGTCTGTAAACTTTTGTTCCTGTACACTACCCAGCACACCAGTAAATTCCCTGGAACTCCTAAGATAAAGGTGAAGCCCAGAACTAAACAATTGAAGGAAAGCAACAGGGTGTTCACTGGTACCCCAATAATCGCAGTTGTTCCATTCTTTCCCAAGGCGATGTCCATTGCACTATATCATTCGTATTAGCCTACATAATAATGGGATATTTGATGAACTGACGATAGGCTAGGCTACATTATGGGAGCCACATGTGCCGAGTATTTTCATTCGATTTGAGTATATCATTTTGCGTCATTAGTTAGCTAACCATTCAAGTCACGTCAATCCGTTCTTTTGTGGCTTTGTGCTCGGTATTAAGCTGAAGCATACACCTACGTCATCATGTAATTCTTGTCTTGTTCTCCAGACTAAAAGCAGTATTTTCATTGGTCTACACACGGTTCACCCTACGATTTTTTAAAACTTATAAACACATTCTTTATTATAGCAGATTACATTTTCCCCACCTGTACATAATATGTTAATCTGTTCGGTGGAGCACTGTTTTGATGTTTCATTTTGAAGAGGTTTGCTCTTAAAATAAGTTACAGACCAAATGGTAGAATTGGGAGGGGAAAATAAGATGCAAAAACGTAATGAATTCATATTATCACAACTTTTTTAATTTTAATTAAATCAGACGAAGACGCAATTTAAATTGGAATTTAAAATTCCAGTGAAACGGAAAAATAGCCCAATAGAACTACAGGAAGGCAAAGGCACAACTTGCATGTGTAGCCTATACAGTAGGCTATATGTATTTATTTGGCTGCTTTTCCAGTAAAATAGATTTTTCATCAATGTCTTCAAACACGTTATCATCGATATACAGTGAGCACTATAATTAATTGGACAGTGACACATTTTTTGTCATTTTGGTTCTGTATTCTATATATAGCACCGAGTTTGAAAGGATATCATGACAATGAGGTTGAAGTGCAGGACTGTCAGCTTTAATTTGAGGGTATTTTCATCAATATTGGATGAACTGTTTAGAAATGATACAACCTTTTGTACACCCCCCCCCATATTCAGGCATCAAAAAATATTGGACAGTAACACAATGTTACTTGCATGCCATGACTTTCTGATGTCTGTGACCCAATAATATCAAGACTCTCGCTATCTTATTTTCTGGTACTCCTACAAGCAATACTATAACCTCTCTGCATTTGAATGGATCTCTATGGGAATTGGGGGGACTAGATTTAGCTATAAATGACACAAACAGTATGGAACACATGGTTGGCTAAATGGCTCTAAGTCATCAAGGGTCTGACGTATCAAACAAGCCTTAAACCTTGAACATATAAACCAGATATGCAGTAGATATGGATGGATAACTTGAAGGGTTTCTTCTCCTGACTTATGTTTCCAGAGTTCAATAGGAAAATTTGTAAGGAGAAACAACCCTTAAAGTGATCCATCCATATCTACTGCATATCTGGCAGCACAGTGATGGTTTGAGGCTCGTTTGATACCTCAGACCCTTGATGACTTGCAGCCATCTCACCAACCTTATGAAACTGTCCAATATTCTTTGATGCTAGAAAATTGGGGGGGGGGGGGGGGGGGCATAATTTCAAAATGGTTAATCCGATATGGATGAAAATTCCCTCAAATTAACGCTGACAGTCTGCACTTCAACCACATTGTCATTGCTAGAGAACTAAAATAACAAAAAATGTCACTGTCCAATAAATTATGGTGTGCACTGTATATCATAGCTATTGAATGAAGATGTTTTATCCATCTGAATTGATCTTTTTCTACTGGAATCATTTTTAAATAAAAAAATGTTTCCAAACTCATGTTCATAGTTGGTTGCAGAATAAAAATGAGCTCAACCAACTGAATATAAAAACCATACATTTAAATTATTTTTAACCTTTTGGACACAAGACCAAAATGTATATTGATGTACATTTAATTGTGTATTTTGATATTTTTTCTGTGAACAATTTGTTAATTGTAAATGACTTCCCTTATATTTATTTTTTTTCCCCCACTTACATTTAAAAACTATAAAAATTGTATCATTTTAAAAAATCTTTTCATTTTTTTCTAATCTTTAAAAAATATATAGCCTAGACTATAGCCTTCTGTATTTTTTCCCATGAAATATATTTTTCATCGTGCATGTCTTCAATCACATTTTCATTAATTTAGTCCAACATGCTTGATTGATTTCTCATCCATCTGAATAAAGAAAATATTTTTGCATTTCTTTTCAGATGTGAATCTTACACATTTGCTGTCTTCCAGTGAGAAACACCTTTTCATTCATTTATTTCACCGAGGTTGATAAATATGATTTCTCATCCATCCAAGTTGTGCCCCTGCATTCACTAATGCGAGTGGCAAGTTCTCATTTTGCAAAGAGAAAGGGGTTGTTTAGGCAGCATTTACACTATTGCTGTGCTTATGGGGCTTCCTCATGGATCCAATGCACACTCACCTAAGAACACAATTATTTTTGCTCTGGTCAGAATAGCGCAAATAGGGTTTATACTCTTGTTGTGCGTTTCATGTTGGAAAAAATGATCCAGTTCATAGCAGTTAAATGAATAACAAAGAAAAGCTCATTCTTTACACGTGAGCTGGCTCGCAGTAGGACTATTTGCGGTTGTCATTATCCGATTTGATAAAGCCCTCTAGGTGATTGCAGTTAATCAGTGCGCCACCATCGATGGCAACTCGTTATTCTTTCGGCACACTCCTCCATGATTGCCACAATGCATATTCAAGAGTATACTCATATTCCGATGAGTGCCCAATCACTAAATCCCACTAGTGCTCGGATCGACAAACCTGCTGGAGAAGACACTGTCTGTATCATTCCACAAGAAAGGCACATAACACAGCAAATAGCCAGCTACATGCCAGCCATGTTGTTACAGCAAATTACCAGTCAGTTTTAGTTTTTCCGCTGACCTTTTTCCAACAACTAGTATTCAGCTTGACAGATAACGATCAACGAAATTCAGCTTTGGGAATATTTCACTTTAAAACCAGAATCTATGGAGCCTCCAGTTGTTTAGTCTAGCCAAAGCACTAGTTCTTTATGACACTCAGGGTCCAGAAATGAAAGGGGACCATGAAGCACTCGGTGAAGTGGCTCTGGTTCGTTAGCTTTTAACCTTAAATTAGATATGACCGTGCGTTCAAATCTCAAACCGACCCGCATTTGCATTTTTTTGGAAAAAGAAGTTGAAATTAGCTTTTTTTCCCCACTAGGGCGCAGCCATCGTGGACCAACTGCGGTCGTGACGTCACTAGATTGGTTGGTCTCTGCTGCTCAATGTATTCCTATGGGAAAATAGCTGACTGTGAGCTCAACGATGTATCGTGAGGAAAAATAAAACAAAAAACGCACGTCTTTTTCTATTGTCCCGAGATGCTCAAATGAGTATTACCGAACAAAACTATTTAGAACTTAATTTCCACGATCTGCTTCTGACCACTATGTAATGCTGTGGCCAGCCGGCAACTGCTGCGCCACTGCATTGCCATGATAGTTTTAAATTAAGTTTTGTTCGGTAATGCTCATTTGAACATCTCGGGACAATAGAAAAAGACGTGCGTTTTTTGTTTTATTTTTTCCTCACGATACATAGTTGAGCTCACTGAAAGTCAGCTATTTTCCCATAGGAATACATTGAGCAGCAGAGACCAACCAACCTAGTGACGTCACGACCGCAGTTGGTCCAAGATGGCTGCGCCCTAGTGGAAAAAAAAGCTAATTTCAACTTTTTTCCAGCAAATACGGGTCGGTTTGAGATTTGAACGCACGGTCATATCTAATTTAAGGTAAAAAGCTAATGAACCAGAGCCACTTTACCGAGTGCTTCATGTCCCCTTTAAGCCTGGACATGGTAAGATCATCACCCAGGGAAAGAGGGATACAGTTGGCAGGGTGTAATTAAAAAGGTATAATCAATGGCATTAAACCATGTACTTACTTTTATTCAAATAACAGAACAATTAATTTATTGACGTAATGGCCCCAAAACATTACATTAACTCATGAGATTGTCACTAACAAGAGTCAAGGTGTGCACAGAAATAACATTTCCAAATGGCCATGTAGACTCCCAGCCCATGGGCTCCCCCCAGCAAAACTGGCAACTCCAGCCAGTTATTTCATACAGCCTGACATTTGACAAATGCAACAGCAAACAACTCTTGGTCAGTCAAGTTTTTCTCCTTACAGCTCATCTTAAACAATGAACCTTCTCAAAAATCCTGGGACAGATGTGGAATGGTCCTGTCCACAGTGTTACCCAATGGAAATCATGTGGGAAATCATCCCACAATCAGTCATGGCAAGCGAACTTGACTTTTTCGTTGTTCGGCCCTAGGAAACCGTAAAAGTGGCATTAGCGTTTCAGCAGCTCCTGCATATAAATGGAGTTCCTGCGGTAGGCAGCCATCCAGCTGTAGGCGCTGTGGTATCCCTGGTGGTAGGCCTGGGGCATGGCAGAGTAGTACCGCTCCCAGGCTTGATAACAGGCCTGCCAGTACTCCCTGCTGCTCCTCTCTGCTGCGTCCTCACTCGACTTGGGCATTACTCTCTGGCCCGTCTTCCCGCTTTGCATCTTCATGGGGGGAGCGCTGCAGCTTTTGAGCTTCTTCACAGCCTGCGCCCCCCTTTGAGTTTGAGGAGATGGTCGGTGTTTGGTGTGAGTGGGAGCTTGGGGCGAGGGTTGATGGGTAGGTTTGGGGAGAATCTGTGCGCGTCTGGTGGCCTGTCCTACCGAGGGCTGCTCTGATGGGCTGGATACAGAGGAGCTGCTGGTCCGGCTCGGGCTCGTCGCTCTGCGCTCAATGCCTCTGGCCTGACCTGGGCGGCCAGGCGGTTCTGGGTCTCCCGCCCTGCCACCGTCTCCATCCATGTCTGAGCTGGACGATTCTTCTGAGGGGGCAGGGCTGTTGGATTGTGACCTAGAGTGGGTGGGGCTTCGGGACGGTGACCTGGAGGGAGCAAGGCTCAGGGACGGTGACCTGGAGGGGGAGGGGCTGGAATCTCTCGCTGTGGGATTGCCACCCTGTGATTGGACGCTTTCCCTGCTCTCTGGCACATACAGCTTTTCATCCCCTGAAGGGCCCGTGAACTGACGGATGATCTCCACCGACCGCCCCGGCCCCTCCGTTATGAAGCTCTCATAATCCATCACCAGGTCTGCAAAGGACATGGTCACAGAAACTTTAGGCTTAAAGGAGGGCAGAGGAGGGATTTTCGGCAAGGCCTCTTGAAGTTCCCTCCGAGTCAGGGACAGAGGGGCTTCTGGGACAGGTGTAGCTTTGAGCACAGGGGCGGCTTTTTTGGGCAGCCTCTCTGTCCCCTCATTTGCCCCGGGCCCCAGGTGGGAGCTCTTTATTGCCCTCTTGGAAACAGGCCTTTCTGGAACGTTCTCCATTGTTCTGGAGTTCTCGTCCTGGGTGGACTTCGGCGCATGAGCAGTTTTCAGCCTCTTTTTGTCCGGTCTGTGGAAGACCTCTAAAGCAGGTTCGGTCGCGAGGTTTTCAATGGTGACGTCCCAGTCAGAGGGTTCCTCCATCAGCCCAGGAGGAATTGGATCTGCGAGAGGGATTAATTCGTGATGGGTCACAAAACATAACATATGAAAATGGTCCAGCTTTTTAACAATGGAACAAATACCCATAGTATTCACTCATACCCTTAGAGAGCTGCAGAGTTTGCAGAGAAAACCAGCCACACCCTGTAACTTTCCAAAGGCAACAATGAATCCCACAGCCAAATAATTATCCACATATACCCCCTATATCTTGAATTCTTAGTTCAAATCAGTTCTGAAGTGTGAGTGAAAATAAATTCCTGTGGTTTCATTATAATAATATTTTTAAAAACAGGGTTGGATTTAAACAAGTCAACAAAAAAAAAAAAAACTTTTCCTTTTCCAGTTTCCTTGCATTTCGTTTTTCTAACATCTCCATTTGGAACCCAAATCAGCAGGTCAGATGGGATGAAAGGAAGTCATTACCGCAGATGACACTAATGCAAAAAGGAAAATAACGTCCACTTTGCTGCTCCATCAAGGCATTGCGCACTGCCGTACCTGGCAAAGAGGAGAGGCTCAGGCTGCACTTCTGAGCGATGGCCATCATTTTGTTCTCCTCCTCCCCATGGCAACAGTAGGTTACTGCCAGCCCATGAGTGCCTGGGAAACAAAAACAGCCTGTGTGACCAATGGGATACAGGGACCCACTCAGCTCCTCATTGTACCGTCCTACACCAGATCATCTTTCTGCACAAATCGAAATGGCCAGAAACTCCACTCAAAAATGGAAGCTGTGCCAATAACAAAATAATAATTTTTAAAAAATCAAGTGGCAGAATTTGTGCTCTAAAAACACAAAGTCGAGGTGCTGCATGAAAAAAAATCGGCTAACTTCAGTCCAAAGGAGACGCGACACTGGTAGAAGAGACGGAGTTAAATGTTTTTAAGCCAAATCTTTTAAGTGACCACGTTTACATGCACATCATCATTCCCATCTTATTCAGAAAACTCACTCAAAATCTTGTCATAGCTCTGCACTTATAGGGAGTGCCACAGCCAAAACGGCTGAAGAAAATGTGGTTTATTGCATTACAAAAAAGTCTGACGTGTTAATTATTAAAAGTTAGTCGCACGAGTTACCACATTAGTGTCGACAGCCCCAATTTTGAGGCAAAGAAACAAAACAATACCAGCAGTTCGTCCCCAGGGAATTTTAAATACTTCATGCACACAGAAGAACTACTAGGATGCCGTCCTTTAGCACGGACCGAAAGGCATAAACTGAATATTCAGTGAGCCATATATACAGGAATAGGATTGGGTTAATCCTTTCATGACGCGTGTAAATAATCGGAATATGGCCCAAACCAGAAAAAGGTCATAATATGGTATGTAAACATGGTTAGTGATGCGCCTCCTTTGCACTTCTATTATGCGGTGAGGTTTCATTAAAAAAAGAATTCCATGCTTTAACATTTCACATATTTACATCCCTCACTCACGCACAGTGTGCTAAACCCCAAGGCTGTTCTGAAAAGATCTCTCGGTACAAGGGCAGATTGAAAATACATGCTAATAATTAAAGAAGACCTGCTGCTTTTAATCATTCATTCATAACCACGGGCTGCCCATATGCCCAGCTGATTTCCACTGCCCAACTGACTCCTCTCCGGCAAAGCAGAAAACAGGATGACGTGCCGGGAAGAAAAGCAGGCAAACAAGTGCCTTCAGAAGGAGTGGTTATTCATTAAATTACCCTTCTACAAGGTCACAGTAAAACTCCATAGATGTAAGGGGTGGGCGTGGGCGGGGACCGTAACAAAAGACTCCCAGCCTACAAAGTGGAGTCGTCATGGCGACATCCGAAAGGTTCTCCTTATCCTGGCTTCCTTGTTCACAGGAGTGAGCTCTTCAGCCTGACCTTCAGTGTCTAACCTGCAATTAATCAACTGGCTGCATTCAACCACAGCTACATTTATAATCAGACACTTCACCTTCAGGTTATTCTTACAGCTGATCAACACTCTAGCATTTTCGTCATTTCACCTGGAGTGTGTAACACTGCATTTCACCAGCAGGTAAGCAAGTGCATGCGTTTAATTCCAGACTTAAGCATACTAAACACCCAAGATTCGGTTTTGATCACCCCATTTGATGCTGCCAGATATGGTGTTTTACATTAATCACATTGGTCAAGCAGCTTGGCATACACAGTCCAATTTCTTTGGACTGTCAAATGTTCTGAGCTTTGTTTTTTTTTGTTTTTTTAAACAGCGGAATACTGTTAATTTTTGCAGACGTGCATATAACAGTGAAAATTCTTCAGAAAGCAACCATTTGTGTCCTTTAATATGACCAGCTGATGACCCAGACCGAACGGAGAGCTTTCCCCAGCGCTCCCCAGGCAGGTTGACCGAAAAGGTCGCCAAGACCCTGACGCACACTCAGTGCAACAGAATGGTAATCACCAAAGCGGCCGGCGCGACCGATGCGGTGCATGTAGGTCTCCCAGTCCTTTGGGACGTCCAGGTTGATGACCAGATTAACCTTGTCTGCATCGATTCCTCTGGAGGTCTGAGAGGGACATGGAGAGAATGAGAGGGAACAGAGACAGAAAGGAAAAGGGAGAGAGAAGATGGAAACAGTGTTCCATTAACAACTTCAGTTTGTGAATTGGCTCTGGAGGAGCATGAATGAAGCAGGACAATAACACCATTTACACCATCCGCAGATGCCAACTCGTATATTGCCTGGAGTTAATATTTACAGCATCAGGCAAAGTATTTGCAATAACACTCTCTATTAATGGTTCATCACAAGAGCTATACTCCATGAGTAGGACATGGTGCTTTCCTAAGCTCTATATAAACACTGAAATGCTTATGTCAATAATGGTAAAGAGGCACACAGTGTGTCACTTGGTATGTCACCGTAATATGACTTCTGCATCAATGGTGACCAGCGTGTGAAATTAACACCCGCCACCAGCCAATTGCTGGTAATATTTTGATTGTGGTTAGTAAGATTTTCTACTCTAGCATCCACTTCGGCAGGTAACCAATAAGGTTGTGTTATATTGTAAAAGGTCATGTGGCTTTTAAAATGTTGAAAATGGCTGGTGATTTTTAGAATCCACAAGCCACTCTGGCCAGTGGGTGAAAAAGTTAATTTCATGGCCTGATGGTTACGTAACAGCTTCAGCCAATTGTCAGGTAATAAATACCGTGTGGGTAGGACAATGTGCTAGATCCTAGCTGGGAGAACAGGATGGCGGTGCTCACCAGGTCAGTGGAGATGAGCACTCTGCACTGGTACTGTTTCAGTTTAGACATGGCTTCCAGGCGCTGATCCTGACTCAACCCACCTGCAGGAAGAGTCACACGTACACCTGTAAGCCTGAGGGGACAGCACTGTACATCATAGACAGATTGTCATTGAGACTAATGGAGGCCAAGCCTCCTAAAGGGATTAAAAAATAAAAAAAAGTTGTCCATACGTATTGCATTGCGCATACGAGAGTCAGTTCCGTTTCTACGAGTCTGCGCACATGCGCAGTACGCTCATGAGGCTATTTTGCCTAGCGTGACGTTCAGCCTCACTCAGAAGCATTTCATGCTACAGTCCCTCTAAGCAGCTCATGCAGAGGAGAGATAGTATGAGCAGAGCCCATTGGAAATACACGCCTGTGAGGCTAGCCTTAGCCACACCCCAATCATGTGAATGACAGGGCGAGTACAGAAATTACATCTTTCATTTGCATATTGCATTCTGATTTGCTGGCTAAATGTTCTGGCTCCTCCCACCATTTGCGCTACCCTTAATAAACAAACAAGGTCAGCAGTTCTTTTTTCCAACAGGCGAACTTGCTATAGTCACTTGCTCGGCAAGCCACCACATTCCAGCGGAAGAACAAATGTAAATTCTTGCAGCAGAACAAGAAAAACCAAGGAAAACATCTAGGCCTATTTCACTTGCTCTTCATCTGATAGCTAGCTGGGTGACTAGCTAATTGACTAACAGGTGCTAAGTTCATGCAAATGTGTCCCCTTACCATCCTACAGCTAAAGGCAGAGAACGTTCAAAGAGAGTAGACAGAAGGTAGGACAAAACGGAAAGCAATTGCCAGGCCATTGGTATTTTTGTCTTGATTTAATATTGAATAAATTAATGATCAATCATTTAAGTTGTTGAAATAGTTATATCAGATTGGGGAATTGTTTGCTACCCAGTTAGTAACTTATAGCTAACGTTAGCTAGATACCCTATACGTTTGCTACGTGCTCGCGTGCTAGCTAGCTGGAGAAGCTTGATCAAATTGAATTACTATTAATTGAATTTGTGCAATCAACAAATATGTGTGCATTAGCTATTGTTTTGTTGCCGTAGTTGCTGCTAACTATGACCCCTATTGTAAGTTATGTGCAAGTCATTCAGCTTTTCATGTTTTAGTGATTTTTTTTTTGCTATTGCTAATAGCCTATCCAGCCAGAGGTATGAAGACCAGGGGTCAAAAGTAAAAATTCTGCCTTGTGTTTCTTCCACCCATGAACTCAACCAGCTGATTTAACCAATTAGTTCTACCTCCTGGCTGAACCACTGTGCTAACTAGCAAATCCAGGTGATTGGAACAAAATAATGGGGAGGACTTTTACACCTCTGCTAATATCCCTATTCCTTTCCAATCAATAGCAGCAGGTGGTTTGCTGGGAGAGAACAACATTCATTTCAGGAGAGAGAAAGTGGATCCTGAGACAGACAGTTACCCATATCAGGAGGGCATTCTACAGACAGGGATGTTCAGAGAGCTGCACCATTACACTCAACAAATGGTAAGATTTTTTTGTCAATGCACTTGGAACAACACTGAAGATGGTATTCAAGTGATGAGTGAGGAATGAATAGTGAGCCATTTTACAGCCGATTGGTTGGAACTAACAAAATCAGCAGGATTAACCATTTAAGAGTGATTCTGTATCACCATTTAAGGGTTATTTTTGTCAATTTTCTACAGGGGGCCATGCCCCCCAGACCCCCCTCATTTACACCCCCTGCCAACTACCTACTACACTCGTAACAAATGCATCCTCCCCTATTTTTGACCTCACCAGCCGCACCTGCTTATATAAAATAAGAGACAGCACCCATGATACTAATCACACAACATAAGACTGAACCCCTGAGACTAATCACACTAAAATGAGTGTGCCATTAAAGGGAAAGCCAAAGATCTTTGCGGTTACACATAAATTTACAATTAAATTGTGGATATATATCCAATATGGCAGGACTGGATAGTGTACATGGAAAGATGTGCCATGGTTATGGAGAATATACAGTGTTTCTCACAGGTATGAAATACACTTGTGTCTGTGCAGGGTGGGGATGACCAAAAAAAGACAAAAAGGGTCCAATATTTATATTAAACAGCGCTTTACTGTATGAAAAACAAATGTAATGGATTGTGTTGAAAATCATCTGGAGGTGTCAACTTAAGTCATTGTTCGTTTTTTTATTGCATTAGTCTAATCCTTGTTTGTTCTTTGGGGATTGTAACAAATACATTTCTAAACTAATAATCATCTAACTGGATTTGTTCATTCAATCATGGCAATGGGCAATGGACGGTTGTATAAGCACAATTTAAATAGGCCATTGTACACAAATAGTTTCAATTTGTTTTCAAACTACATTCATTTGTTTTGATGAGCATTTGCACGGTATTATAACCAAAGAGCACATTCATGTTAATAGGCTTGTTTGTTATCGACGTGGCTTTTCCCTTTTTATTGTATTACAGTCTACTAGATCGAACTGTATTTGTTCGTTAAATCATAGCCCATTGCACTGTTTGCATACGTCCGGACTCACGACTCCCGAATTAATGAGGGAATATCCATCCTATCTAGCGGGGCCGGAGACGGAGAAGACGGAGAATTTGATTCTAAACCAGGTAAGACAAGCCAAATAGATCAGGAGGTAGACCAACGCACAGCAAAAAAATATCTTAGTGAGGCAATGGCATAAAGTGTATGAAAATAGTGAAGAAGCCGCACACTCGCGGGCCTATCACTTTGTTGGCTTTCCGCTGCATTGAAAGCAGGCTAAAACAGTAGCGACTGAGGAGAAAACTCATAGAATCTACTCATTCTGCTGCTGTCCTACTGCACTGAAAAAAAAAAAAAATTCTGTGTAAAATTTTGGGTTGAAACCAGGCTCGGGCCCAAAAACTCAGCAATAGGACGGGCCCGGGCCGCGCTCGGACAGAACATGCACAGGCTCTGGTAGGGTCGGGCTTGTATTTTTGGGCCCGAGCTAAACTAATTGTCACCGATATTTTCTGTTGTGTGCTAGCAAAGTTTCCTGCGACATAAGCCATTTGAACATTTCAAACAAGGAAGTTGTGCCAGGTTTGTGTCTACCAAATTCTGGGTAGTGTAGCGCGGTAAGCGATAAAAGGTTTATCAAACATAAGCCAGAAAAAACAACGTTGGCCAACATAAGCCAGAAAAAGTTTCAAAACGTTTGCTAACATTCGCCTTGTTGAACGCACATCTGGTTGAAGAAATGTCAGTAAATTAATGTCACTTTGGCCATGACCGAATATGATCCCTTCACCCCTTTGAGGGTGCATTTTGGCAATTATTGGAGTCAACAAAGTTTGAGTGGGTTACTTTTTCTCACAAATGGGGGCACTTAAAATCCCTGGATGAAACCCTTATTTCCGGAGTTATTGAGGGAATTCAGGAGCACACTCATCCGACAATTTCAGAAAGTAAAAATTACAACTTGTAGTACAAGAGTGGGACCGAATTATCCAACGTTGGCAAACATAAGTCAACAGAAAAAAAGTTTGAAAACGTTTGCCTTGTTGAACACACATCTGGTTGAAGAAATGTCACTAACTGCATGTCTCAAAGTGAAATGCTACCGACTGAATTACACCGAATTAGCTAACGTCGGCAAACATAAGCAAAAGAAAAAAAAGTTTGAAAACAATAGTCAACGTTCGCCTTGTTGAACGCACGTCTGGTTGAAGAAATCACTTCGTTCTACAACATTTCAGAATTGGAACCATACCGTTGGTAGTCTTCTCATATCAAGTAATATGTAATGTATTCGAATAGGCAGGAGTGAATCAGGGCTTTGGAGTGAGGTGGGCTTTGATCACTTTTGTTAACTGTTAAACACCTTTGACAGATGTTTGTCGTTACCCCACAGATGTTTGTGTTTATAGATTGGTCATTTTAACTCCCCTTCCTCCTTTCCCTCCCCCTGTGCCTTCTCCATCCCCTCCCCTCTCCCACTTACCGGAAATGCAGACGGCAGGCAGGCCCTTGGCTGTGAGGATGTCGGCCAGGTGCTGGGCCCTGTGGTATACAAGCATTAGTCAGACGAAGGAGAGCTGAAGAGCCCTCAAATCAACTGCCCGCCCCATCTGCCTCTGCAGGAGAACTGCCCATTTCCCAGAAACCATGCCGCTCAATCAGGAAACTGCAACAAGGCCGCCGTTAATTAAAAACGTGAAGGATCAAAGGACTGCCGGCTTTTCAAATGTCATTTTCTAAAGAAGAACCTCATTTTGGTAAATTATACAAGATGGGGGTAGAAACACTTGTTTAGCCAACCGAAAACAACTCTCCAAAATCACTAGGTAGTCTGTCCTGATGCAAAGCAGCGACTGATGCTTTTTATGGTTATATTAGTCATCTTGCTTTACCGCAAGTCCTCTTTTCACCAGTCAAGTTCATTTTATAACAGAAAGGCTCTATGCTGGGATGCATTCTCCCCTTAAACCCACCAGGTGGGACATTGTGTTGCACCCTTGAGCAAGCACAACTTTTGTTAAAACCCCAGTTGTACAAATGGGTATTACGTGAAAAATCCAAAGTTAAACACCCCTTGGGTATGAACATCTGCTAAGAAAATAAACAATAGATTTATGTACATTTACATTAACCAGTGTCGCCCAAGTCATCGCTACAGGTCATCTACATGAAAGCGTAGAACTTAACTATACCTTTGGATAAATGTAATAAACAGTCTGAATCTTTACACATAGAATGCCTCAGATTACACATGGCCTTGATTGGCCAGTGCCAGTGGATCAATGGCAAGCTGACATACCGGCTGTGCAGATTGGAGAAGACCAGGGCCTGGTTAAAGGGAATCTTGCTGAAGAGTTCAAAAAGCTGTTGGACCTTCTCCTCAAAGATCTTATGGGGCAGGTGGTGGGACTTAACAACTCTGTAGTACTGCTTCAAGCCTGAAACAAGAGAGGGGGGGGGGTTAAGGGGGGTTGAGCGATGTCCAGCTCTCTCCTGATGAGTACCGGTGATGACAACAACGATGATGAACATGGAGCACTTTTCAGAACGTGATCAACAGTGCCCCACACTCAAGGGCTGATTACGTGGTATCTAATGGGCCACTGATGCAGGTACAACTTTGATGTTGAATGCAGATAAGGCCCATAAATCTCCAGCATAAGTGGTGCACAGGCCCTCATTTTAAAAACCACCCCTCCCTTTCAGTCAGCCAAGCCCCTGCTACTTTCAGCATGGCAAAGGAGTGCTCATTTCACTGCATTTCACTCTGCATATTTTAGGTTAATTTACACCGTTTACTCCTCTGTCAAAGAAAATGGACAGTGTGACCATACACATTAAAGTGATAGTCCACCCAGTGTTTACTCAATTTAAAAAAACTGATTTCAGTCTGTCTCCAGTGGTTAGGCGAACATTTCCACATTGTTCTACGGTCAAATAAATAATTGAAAATCAAGCATTCCTGTCCTTTAGCAGTAGGAATATTTTACCATTGATGTCTTTTAAAATGTAGTGAACACTGGGTGAATTATCCCTTTAAGAATACGCTGCAACGGGTCCTCTCTCCATTTCTCTTCCCGATAAATGTTTTGGCCGCAACTTGGTACATCCCTGAAAGGACCATAATAAAGAGGGGGGGGGGGACTGGATTCCTCCTTCTGTGGTGCAGGGAGGGTGAGGACCCACCTATCAGGCCAGGATCAGTGGGGTTGAGCCTGACAAAGGTGGGCTCCCTCATGTAGCGAGTCAGGTGCTGGGCCATAGACTCGGGGTAGGTGGCGGAGAGGGCAAGCATCTGCTTATTAGCAGGCAAGGAGGAGTAGATCCAACTAGAACAGGGAAGACAGAAAGAGACACGGTGAGACAGTGACACAAAGACACAAGGTAAGAGGGCTTTATAAACAGAGACTGGAGGATTCCCAGCAGCTGGAGCACGCTTCCTACAGAGACAAAGTCCACCTAGGTACAAGTTCTGGGAGGTCCACGATGTACCAAGCAAACACTTCATGCGACAAATATTCCTTTTCTCAGCATTTACTTAATTTTGTCTGTGCAAATCAGGCAGTCTTCGTCTCTGTGGGAAGCATTCCCTAGCCTTATGGAAGAAGAGATAGGGCTAAGGGCTGATACTTTCATAAACAATCAATTTAGCATGTTTCTACATAAAGTCTTAGCTATTAACTTCATCAAGTACGTTATTAACCTTTGTTTATCCCAGATCATCAACTGACAGCTCATTTATAGTGAAGAAACTATAAACTAAATAAGGCAGAAAATAAGGGAAATAAGGAAACCAAGACAATTATTCACCAGCACCCCAATTACTTTTCACAGTAATTGCACAAATAATTTACATGTTGACTGAACTGACACCATCTGTGCTGGCAATGAGGAGTATAAAATTAGTCCAAGTGAAAAAGAGCAAAAGAGATAAGTGATAATTTAATTTCAAGCGTTTTCATATGTGAAACTTTTCCAAATGTGAAAAAAAAAAAAATTCATAAAAACCATTACTGTAAACCCCAGTAATGGGTTTTTGACATTCCTGAAATAATGTTCTAAATTAAATGAAGCTGGATGATTTCAAGTGAAGACAAATTAAAAGAACTTGGCAATAAAATTAAAGGTTAATGTCTTTCAAAGGAATCACAGGCCATATAGATAAAAAGGCATGCCAGTGACCAATATAAACTAGGGAAATAAGGCAGATCCCATTTATCCCCTGTTTAACCAATTTCTATTACTTCCATCAGTGCAGATACAGGTTCCCAAAATCAAAAACAAGTAAGATTAAACACTCGTTTATCCCAACTGTCATTGGCTGTCCTACGTTATAGGACAGCTGAGGTTGGTATGGATTCGCTCCCTATCCATCGATGTTTTCCAAGTTCACTCTGCACTCATTGCTTTTTTCAATATTTAATGTTTTTAATGCTTTTTTTGCTCTTTAGATCTTTCAATTTTTAAAATATTTTTTAATGTTTATCTGTTGTCGTGGGTATATGTGACGCGGTATGTCAAAACCAGGCGGAATTGGGCAGAGCTACGAACGGAGGAACAGCTGCAAAATGCCTTGGGGGTGAATTTTAGCGGTTTAGAGATTTTTGGACATTTATGATGCTACAAATATTAAAAATGTTCTGTAAAAGTTTCTAACTGAAATTTCATCGACAAAGTATTTTTTTAAACACTTTTAAAGAGGCATATAATTTCACAAAATGATGCCTTGTTCGAGATTTTGCTTGGAAATGACACCAAATTTAAAAGCAAGTTTCGAAGTTACTGAATGAAGCCAGCGAATTCGGACTAGGAAATGAACCTGGCCTGCAAGATTTAATTACGGACTATTTCATCAGTAAAGACAGTGTAGATTCGGACAAAAGTTGACGATGCAATGAACGTAGCACGTGAAGTTTACAATGAGTGAGATTACGATCTTAGAATGTGTCAGTGTAAACAAAACTGCTTTGGTACAGATTTGGTTCATTTATAATGTACTTTATTGTAATGATATTGTGAACATGGCTGCAACATTATTTGCTGCAGTACACTCCTTTGACACTGATTTGTATTTTAACATATTTAGTATTCAAACGGTCCGATTAAAATCTTAATAACTTCGCTTTGGAATATCCGATTTGAAAAAAGAAAGCGGAGTTGTAAAGTGCAAGGTCTATATTTTACTAATATACCAATAACTCAAAATTGACCTCTTGCCCAATTCCGCCTGGTTTTGACATACCGCGTCACATATGTATTATGTGGTTGCCACTATGCTGCAGAACAGATTGCCACATGGGGATATTAAAGACTAACTAACGAAGATGGGAAAAGCAATGGGCCGTTTTAGCATAGCACTAGAAAAACGGCATCTCTCTCAGCAGTTTTCCCATCACTGTTTCGGGGCATTAGCTTTTCTACTTAGACCAAAGGGAAGACTACCCCCTATTGGCTAACCAAGACTGAGTTTAGACTTGCAGACTTGTATTTAGAGGAAAGACAATCTAGTGATAGTCCTTAGGCAGTGGTGCCCTATTTTTCCTCGAGATCGGTCTTGAGACTGTGTCCAGTGCAGACAACTGACTAAAACGAACAGAAATAACCACAGATTCTTTAGAGCAGACACTCAGCCCCAGCATTCCTGCTGTCCTCTCTGCTGCTCAACCTACAGGAGGTTCCATTTAGTAGCAGGAGCGTCCAGCGCTGTTACAGCAGATAATATCCATTGTCAAAGTACTGTCCTTGGTCACATCTCTTTATTTTTTTTCTTCTAAAAAGATTCATTAAACTGAGTGGATATAGTTTCAATGGTAAGAATACAGAGGTGGGTATCTGGTGAGTCTATAGAATCTGTGGTATAGTTAATGTACCAGGGATTAAGGAAGAAAAAGTGGATGTAATCATCCTGTAAGCTCCACAGCAGTGCTCACTTGATTTGGTCCTGAAAGCTGCCCTCCTCCAGCAGCTTGTCTGCCTCATCCAAGACAAACAGGCGGATACTGGCTGTCGACAGGAAGCCCAGTTCAATCAGCTGCTTGATACGCCCTTAAATTAAAAAAATTAAAAATAAGTGCTTCATCAAAACAGGGAAAACAACACCAACATCTATGATAACAGCATATATTTTACTCCACCCATCCCGGCAACCCCACATTTGATTAATAAAATGTAATTTTACCGGTTTGACTGAGGCCTGTTCCATTTATAGCAAAGTGCTAGACATTTTGACAGAAAATTTGACATTTTTAAATGTGAAGCACTCTCTATAGCCTGCACTTTCACTCACGCAGTGTTCCACTCCCTAAAAGAAGGCCCCCTCAGATGGGTCATACCATTCTTCCCTGCACTATGACTTCTTGAGCGGAGAGAGTGGGAGAACTCATTTAAGTATATCGATACCTAGTTAACGTTAGGTCCCTCATTTCCACAGTGCAGAAAATATGACGGACTGGAAAAATGTTAAATAAAAATTATTAATAGATATGCAGAAATTAAAGTTATCCGCCGCTACGATGGACTTTCGTCATTTCAATTCAAGAGAGAGCATAGGCCAGGGGTGTCCAATCTTATCCGGAAAGGGCCGGTGTGGGTGCAGGTTTTTGTTTTAGCCCACGACTACAACACCTGATTCAAACTAATCGTGCTCTTCAATCAAGACCTTGATAAGTAGAATCAGGTGTCATTTTTGGGCTAGAACAAAAGCCTGCACCCACACCGGCCCTTTTCGGGTAAGATTGGACACCCCCTGGCATAGGCTATATGAGATCAGTATAGATCTGCGGGGGGAAAGCGGGGAAGGTGCTTAAGAGATCGCAGAAGCATGGACAAAAGAGTAGCCTAGAACTCAAAACTGATCTACAAATCGCGATCATTCCCCATCAAATAAAAACAAATAATATGTGTGCAATTATATTTGTTTGGGTTAATAAAATTACATGTATTGCGTCGGAATTTTATTTAGTCTGTCCGCTTACGAAACGAAAATGAAAAATCCAGCGAATGCATAACAAGGCGTGAATCTTGCCTTGCTACTGTCAGGTCGTTGAGTTATACATTCCCTGCCCTTGCTGGGCTGTTACACAAAGTGAATCTAGGCCTAATAAGTAGGAAAGAAATTAAAAAGTAGTGGAAAATAATGAGTGGTGGGTTTATTTTGAAAGGTTTTAATAGGTATGAACTAGCCAAGAGAAAGAAAATGTGTGACGACAAAGTGACAATGTGAATAGCCTACCTTTTACAGAGGAAAACAAAAAATTAACATTATATTGTCATAAAGCACAATGTTTCGCACATATGACATGGTGTGTCCTTGTAGACAGTATTCCTCTTGGTTGTAAATCAAAACCTTCACAGCTAAAATTTCAATGTATAAACTTCTGAGATGTGGCAAAAACTTTAACCTTCCTGTATTATCAATTTGTTTTTGAATCACACAAAAAAAGAACACCAATAAAAAAGACATTCAATAAAACTTATTGCACTTTGTGCTTTACATTGAGGTATGAATTTGTGGGGGTATTTGGTTTTATGAATTACTTTAAAATTTCCAACTTGTGAAATTGCAAGAATTAAAACTTTGTTATTAAAACTCTGAAAGTGAAGTAATGTTATACAAGCGATCATTCAGATTTCAACATAAGAATTATTCTTTGAGTCTTAAAGGAAGAGTTCGGAATTTTGGACATAATGTCTCAATTACGATTTACCCATGATGTAGTTGATTGATGGAAACCATTTTCAGCTAATTCCATGCTGTCCCTTCTTTTGGACATACACACGTTGCTAATGCTAGTGCAACTCTAAGGTAACCAGTAGCATCCACTACCAAACGCACTTAAACACACTGCACAGTGCACCCAAAGCAAATAAAATACGACGACAGTCTATCTGGGTTATTTTGAGTGTTTATACAATCATTTTTGAAGTCTAACTATCGTTGAATCCTTTACTTTGTGCTGACCTACAGTA
Source organism: Synaphobranchus kaupii (assembly GCA_029718625.1). Lineage (NCBI taxonomy): Eukaryota > Metazoa > Chordata > Actinopteri > Anguilliformes > Synaphobranchidae > Synaphobranchus > Synaphobranchus kaupii. The sequence continues at coordinate 94,382,119 of CM056378.1, read as the reverse complement.
CTGTGCAAAAGTCTTAGGCACATGTAAAGAAAATCCGTAAGGCGAAAAAAAAAAATTATAATTTAATGTTTGGAAATCTACAATTTGCTCTTTTCTACTGACACACTAATGCAGAAGACAAAAAATAAACATCTAAGAAAAAATCTACATAAAAAATCTAGGGTACCTAAGACATTTGCACAGTACTGTATATTCTCTGTGGAAGTACGGCGGCGGAGCGATACTTTACGTTACCTACGAATGTAGTGCCGGCACTGGTCGACTACAACAACAAAGAAGAGCAACAAGTTGCCATGGCCACGTTCATCCTGCCGCCGTACTTCAGCACAAAGTAAAGGATTCAACGATAGTTTGACTTCAAAAATGATGGTATAATCACTGAAAATAACCCCGATAGACTGTCGTCGTATTTTATTTGCTTTGGGCAGTGTTTAAGTGCGTTTGGTAGTGGATGCTACCGGTTACCTTAGAGTTGCGCTAGCATTAGCAACGCATGCATGTCCAAAAGAAGGGACAGCATAGAATTAGCTGAAAATGGTTTCCATCAATCAACTACAGCATGGGTAAGTCGTAATTGAGACATTATGTCCAAAATTCCGAACTATCCCTTTAAAATACAGAAATTCAGAACTAAGAAGCAATGGTTCCACAGTGCTGGTTCCACGATCAGTGCCAGAATGACTTAAAAATAGGTTTAATAAGTGGTGTGGGATAGCAAAGAGCCAAGACTATTAGTCACCAACACTGCAATTACTTTTCTCTCACATTTTGACTGGACTGACACCATCTGTATTGGCAATGAGGAGTATAAATTTAGACTAAGTGGAAAAACGAGCAAAAGATATGTCCTCATTTTCAAAGCGTTTTTTGGGTTACATTTGAATGTTAAATAATATTTTTATCATAAAACCTGAACACAGAAATCTACATTGAGGTTATCATTTCTTACACCACAGTTCACCACACCTAAGATTTTAAATGCTGAAACAGCACAGGATATGAACAATGATGCTCACATTAAATGCAGACAAAATGATTATGTAATTTCTTCTCTCTACCCTTTTCTGTACTGCCTTCTCACCTAGATGTGTTCAGAGGCGCTTTGATAAAACTGTTTGAAAAGTACGAGGTAAAGTTTATAATTAAGGAAGACAGATCAGAGCAGACCATTCAGCCCACCAAGGTGTCTCATTTACCTTAATATAGTCTTGGAGGGGCAGTGTGTTTGTGAATTTTTTTTATCTAATTAATTCACTCATGAATGATAAATGAGGCCCCTTGTCTACAGACCTTGTTTCGGCAGAGTAAATTAACTGATGACACATAAACCGGCAGATCTTGTAGCCCTCCAGAAGTTTGACAGCTGTGGCCTACAGTATCCTATTTTTTTAAAATATTTTTTAGGCTTTTTCAGCTTTTATTGGACAGCACAGTGTAGAGCGACAGGAAGAATGGGAAGTGAGAGAGAGGGAGAGACATGAGAAAGGTCGCGACTGGTGACTCGCAATGAACGTGTGGATGGTGCTCTACAGGCTACGCCACCGAGACACCCCTACAGTATCCGATTTTACCTGTCGACAGGATGCACACTGACCTGGGGACCCAACAGCAATATGGCACTTCTTCAGGCGGGTTTTGTCCTGGCTCACAGGGGTACCCCCTATGAACACGTGACACTCCAAGCCTTCCAGCGCACTGCCGATCGCCATGACAACAGAGTGGATCTGGACTGCTATCTCTCTGGTGGGCGCCAGGACCAGAACCTGACACAGACAACAGTTACCCATCATCATAGAACATGTGATAATATTTTTCTGCTTGGACAAGCAGCAACGCTTACACTGAGGCGGTCACCTGCCAATGCTTAAAGTTCATGTTACAAGTTGCAGAGATTGTATTTTACAACATTTTATAACGTTTATATTACTAGAGTTACTCATTAGCAAATTTACTTTCAACAAAGCCACCAGTTTCAGAAGGTCTTACAAGAAGCTTACCTGTGTTGTCATGTTCTCTGTGATCAAAGAGTCCAGAGCGATTGTGGCGAACACACAGGTCTTCCCTGTGCCCGACTTGGCTTGGACAATGAGATCTGAATGATCAGACAGGCAGCCGTTACATATGGGAGCTTTCGTTACTTGGATATGCAATAGGTTTTGTGCCACTAAATCAACCAACAGACATGATATTTAGCCAAAAGAATAGCATAATAGGATGCAGAGTCATCTATCCAAAGATCAGACAAATGGCTCACTTGCAGAGTAAACCTTCCATAGAACACCTGCATTCCACATTCGACCAGCCAACTTTACAAACCTTAGCGAAGTTAATGTGCTGATGAGCGCAGAAATAGTATTGGGATGGCAGGCATGCCATCCGCCAAGTTACAGCTTGGTGGGACATGCCCCATACCTAGCATGCGATGTTTTCATTTAACGTTTAGTTTATTTTGCTTTCTTCTTTTGCTCTCACAAGATGGACGTAGGCCTTAATAGGCTAAGCGGTGACTGCCGATAGAGTCTCATGGAAGGGAAATCAGCCAATACAGATCGAACGGCTCCTCCCTAATAATAATTTTAATGTTTTTAATAACCAAATAGGCAATCCAATGCCTCATTCTGTAAAGTGGAGAAGGAATAAAGTGCTTACATGTGATCACAAGACCATAACTTAGCTGAAGCAAGGAAAATGCAATAGGGAACATTTGATTTCCTTAACTTCTTTGCACAGATGCCAAATTTGGTCAATTCTCACCTATTTATATCTATTAATTAAACCGTGCAAAAGCTAGGCCTGCCGTTAAAAGTATTGATATCAAAATGAGGCCAAGTTACAACAAACAATATTGGCCATTATATCTCACACCAATTAAACTAGCCCTATTACAAAGCAATGCTTTTTTTTCATCTTATCTGAAAGAACATGGTCATTCAAACTTTAAATGTCAAATAACAAAACTTGCCTCATGGAAGAATCTTTTACACCACAGAAAAGACATGTTTATACTTGGTTCTTAAGTTAATTTTAGAAAATGTACAGGTTTCAAAAATTTATAAAAAATTTTAGACCTAGTAGTAGCCTAAATATTGAATTTTACAAACCTATCCAGATATGTTTGCCCCATTAATGTAGCCTACTATTGTGGGTCAAATGAAGCCAAATAAGTAAAATAGTAGGCTACTAATTATTTTAAAACGTCAAATAATAACAAATTTTTATATTCAAATATTCCAAATTAATAAATAATTGTCACGGACCCAAATCACTGGATGCAGACAACCGTTCAAACATATGGTCTAGCAGTCAAAAAGATTGGCATTTGACACTTTGATGTGGCACATCATGACCACATTCTCTTCAGATGTAAAAACAGGGCCAAGTTACATTAAATAATTTAGGAAAGATTGGGTAGCATTGCTTTGGAATAGAGCTAGTTTAATTAGTGTGAGATACGATAGCCAATATTGTTTGTTGTAACTTGGCCTCATTTCTATATCAATATTTTTAACGACAGGCCTTGTTCTGATTAACGTACTTGCAAACATTGCTTTGTAGGCTATGTGTGAGTAACTTGGAATTTTTGTACGTTGAAAATGTTCTTTTGTTGAGATGTTACGTTCAATAAGCGAACTCCGTTACATTAACGTTACACCGGTTAACTAGGCTAACGTTATAGAGTAACTTACTGACACAGCTTGATATAAAATGATGGTTAATACAGGACCATCAGTTTGAGACCATCGCATGAGATTGCTACACTGCTGCTTTTCAGTTAGATAGCTAGCTGGCTAGCCGTGGTTAACGTTAGGAAAGACAACTTTCAAAATAATTTAATTCGTAGCTAACGTAAAGTTAGCCAACGAGTTTGCTACTGATAGAGCACCCATACCGAGGCCACATCGTCCCAACGGGATGGCTTTGAGCTGAATTGGAGAAGGTTTATGGAAGCCAGAAGCAAGTAGTCCATCTTGCACGGGCTGGGAAAGAAGCAACGAGGCGAAATCAATCCCTTCAGACGGCAAAACATCATCAGTTCTTCTCCGAGTGTGAATATCATGCGCTGTCTTCTTCACGGAGGAAGCCATTTTGAAAAACAAATGAAATATCGCCCCTTATCGCGATGTTTTGGGATCTTACTGACACGGCTTTTATTGAGAAGGGTCTAGCTGCAGCGTCGAAGAAGTCTCACGCGTGATCGCAGCCTCTTTTTTTATTTTTATTTATTTTTATTGATAGAAATCAAACATTATCTCAGAATTCACAATTATAACATCATTCATATTCATTAATGTCATCAATAATAGTAATATAATTTCAATAAATCAAACAATAAGTATAAAATAAATAAAATTAACATGGTAACAAAACTATATACAAAGTCAGGGGTATATATACAGTATATACTTCATAAAAATAAAGAAAAGGATCTGCAAACATTTAGGGTGCGTTTTGCCTTTTTATTCGTTATATTATCTAAAGTATGTAGGTAACTTTCTATTTCCAATAAAAATAAGTTAAAATATGTTTTTTTCTTGGACCATTTTTTATGAATGTAAAATTTCCCATATATTATTAATAAATTGGTCAGAAATGTTCCATATCTGTCTACATCTATATTATTGTCATAATACAGTAGAATGTTTATTAGGGGTCCAAGCACATAGTGCTGGCACCCTATTGTTATTGCTGGTTTTATTATTATTATTCCCACATTTGATACAATTGCAGCAAAACCACATGATAACTTTTGCTGAAACTTTGCACACATGTAGAGACTGCGACGGGACACATGTACAGCGAATTTCATCGTTTTTAACCGTTTGGCCTATCTTCAAAATTATTTTTTCCTCATATTCCTTGGTTCGTGGCAAACAACTTTGCCATTAGGACTTGTTGGATCCGCCATATTGGATTTGTTGCAAATTTGCATTTTGTGAAAACCTTTTAAAATCTAACTCCTCCGAGACCATTTGACATATCAACATGCAACTCACACCATTTTGTTCAGGAAACGGTCCTCTCAAAATTGACGAAGGGATTTTCCTGATATTCCAAATGTCCTGACCGCAGTAAGCCAATAAAAACTGTTGTTGTGTGGCTAGTCACAAAAATGCTAATAACTCTTCAATTCTTCAATGGATATTAATGAAATTTGGTTTCTATACTTGCACAAACTCTAAAGTATTGGCTCAATAGAATCAAATGGTGGCGCTATAGAGCATAATATATTTTTTTAAATTCATAAAAAATCTAAATTATTCTTTAGACATTTAAAACTTGCTGTAGTGATCAATTTCTTCATCTGGAACATATATATGTCCCATATATGTCGCTGCCATCTTGGATTGGCCGCCATTTTGGAAATGATATTATCATTTCCCTCTGTCCTGTTTTGGCCTAACCACAAAACTGAAAACTATGAAATTTAGCACCTTAGTAGGAGGTAGTTTAATACGACCACACAGCGATTTTGGCACTTATTTGGCCACTTGGTGGCGCTGTAACTGTCATTTGAATTTCCAATATTCAAACAATCATAACTTCTGCCCCGTTGCAGATAGAGACTTACATTCTACATCAGAAGATGTGTACAAATCAATTGCGTAGGAGTCATAAGGTCCAACCTTTTGTATTTTCAGCCATTTTTAATCTATTGAAAAACCTTTAAAAAACATCTCCCCCTAGAGTGTTTGATCTATCAACATGGAACTATCACCAATTTGTTCAGATAAAGGTCCTCTTAAAAGTTACGATAAAGAAATCAGATATTTCAAACAACATGGCCGCAGTAAGCCAATAAAAATTGATGTGGGCATGGTTTACCACAGAAATGCTAATAACTCCAAAATTATTTGAAGCATATAGATGAAAATAATAAATTCATAAAAAATCACTGTTGTGTTTTAAACATTGAAAATTTTGTGTCGTGATCAATCACTGGGCCACCACAGGGTATCCCTTATGGCTTAGTGGTAAGAGATAAATGGCTTGGTATGTGGGAGACCCGGGTTCGATCCCCACTAGGTAGGCCCACCAAAAGTTACCTTTCTTTTCGATGAAAACAATGCACAGTTTTGCTTTTCACACTTAATAATGTTCTTTTTCACATTATTGCAGAGGCGAAGAGATTTTACTATATTACCTATTCACTGCTTCACTAGTACTTAAATGAGTGAAACAAATAAAGTTTTAATAAAGTTATTATTTTTCCTGCCAAATTCATCAAAAATACTCCATACCCTCAAATGTGGTTAGAGCGATGGCCTTTGATGTGGGAGACCTGAGGTGCGTTCAAATTCAGCGAACAGAGCCGAACGTGCGTGGCAAACATGTTTTTCTTTGAATGGTTAAATTTGAACGGCTTTTTAAGAACGTTCCAAATTGTTTTCATTACCGGTATCTTCAATTGAAATCTCCATCTGGGAACACATTTCCCTCTGTCCAGCATCCATTCTTGTTCACCACAAGTGCAAACTACCTTTTCAGACTGTTCGCTTATGTTTGCAAACATTTGCGGCGAACACAAAGCTAACGGAAAAAAGTTTGAAATAGTTTGCAAATGTTCGCAAACAGCCTTGTTCGCTGAATTTGAACGCACCTCTGGGTTCAAATCCCACCAGGTACCAAAGGTTATGTTACGTTTCTATTCTTTCTCTTGTCAGTTTTTGAAATTTTGCAATGTAACATGATTACAAACTTTTGCTTGGACCCCGGGTATAGCTGCTTGCAGCTATCAAGTGAATAACTTTAAAATAAACTTATTTTATTTTATTGGTGAGACAATACTTCCTTGGTAAATTCCATACATCTTTCCAGATAATGTTGTCATATTTTGAATTCCAATATAATTTAGCATGTGGGAAGGTTACTTCCATACACACCTTCCTAATGGACATTATTATATTTAATATCTGTAATGCAGATTCCATCTAGAAGTATTTTAGTTGTAATAATAGGCATCCTTGCATAAGACTGATGAGTCCTGTAGGAATTGCATCACGTGTGATCAAAGCCTCACGTGTGAGCAAGGAAACGTGCACATGTTGCACATGTTGCCATGTAAGTATGTAAAGGTAGTCCGGTTTGGCCTTGCAAAAGAGGATCACTCACCCCAACATGTCTGTGCTGCTACCGCTGGAACATCTGTTGACCTTTTTCTTTGACTCATACATTTGCACCATTTGTGAAATAAATCATTTTTGACCCCACTTTTATCTCTATGTTGTGACTCGGTTTTAGAATTTTTTGCAAATGTATTAAAAATTTAAAACTGAAATCTCTCATGTGCATAAGTATTCAGACCCTTTGCTTTAATGTATTTTTGAAGTATCATATTTCATATTTGGTCCCATATACTTTGCATGCTGTTTCTTTCTGAAGTCTGTGACCCATCAACATCAAAGGACTCTCTATATCTTATTTTCAGGTACTGTTACAAGCGATACTATAACCTCTCTGCATTTGAATGCATCTCTATGGGAATTGGGGGGTGATACTAGATTCAGCTGTATATTATGCTGGTACAGTATGGAACACATGACTGGCGAAATGGCTGTAAGTCATCAAGGGTCTAAGGTATCAAACAAGCCCAAAACCATCACTCTACGGCCAGATATGGAGTAGATATGGATGAATCACTTTAAGGGTTTCTTCTCCTGACTCATTTTCCTATAGAACTCTATGGGGAAAAAAAGTGAAAAGTATGAATTAGTCCATCATCATCTGAATTTTAGCTAAATTAACACTGCTCACTGTAGTCGGGTGCACACACCCTTTATGATAAGACTGAATGGCTGTGTTGGTAACATTAATCGGCAATAAAAGTATGAATTAGTCCATCATCATCGGAACTTTAGCTAAATTAACACTGCTCACTGTAGTCGGGTGCACGCACCCTTAGTTATGAATGGCTGTGTTGGTAACATTAATCATCAATAAAAGTATGAATTAGTCCATCATCGCTACAAATATAACGTTACGAGCGCACACTAAGCAATACGCCATTGTGATATAAATATTACAATTTATGCATTTTATAGTTTTAAGAACATTTACTAGGTTGCTATATTACAACATTACACTCCATGTTAATGATGTTCATTGTTGTACTCCATACATAACTTAAACTGCGCATGCGTCGTCCAGAACTGCGTCGTCTAAACTGCGCATGCGTCGTACAGAACTGCTTTCTCCAAGCCTGCAGTGACAGCTGATATAGGGGGCGCAGGTAAGGCTATCCTAATTTAACAGCTTTTCAAAAAAAAGTATACTCAACTGGCATACTCAAATAGTAGTGTGGACTGATTCGGACTATTCGGACACAGACGTTGTGTTTGATTAATATGGGTTAATACAATTTTTGCCTAGGTTTTAACCCAGTGCTCATCTACTGATTTCTCCACTTTATTAAATGAACTCTGATTCCAATTACAGATCTCACCATTTTGTGAAGTCGAAACCACTGGTGCGTTCAAATTCAGCGAACAAGTCGAACGTTTGCAAACTATTTCAAACTTTTTTCGTTAGCTTTGTGTTCGCTGCAAACGTTTGCAAACATAAGCGAATGGTCTGAAAAGGTAGTTTGCGGCGAACAAAAATGGACGCTGGACTGAGGGAAATGTGTTCCCAGATGGAGATTTCAATTGAAGATACCAGTAATGCAAACAATTTGGAACGTTCTTAAATATGGTAGGCCGAACAGTTCAAAAGCCGACACAAACTAGACACCGCATATCCAGTTAAATAGCGCGCACGACCCAGTTGGACAGCGCACGCTGCCCAGCTAGATAGCGCGCGCCGCCCAGTTGGACAGCCCGCACCACCCAGCTGGATAGCACGCGCCACCCAGTTGGACAGCTCACGCTACCCAGTTGGATAGTTCGAAGATACCCAATTTGATGTCGCTGATTGGACAGGAATTCACTAATCTCTCACATGTAATTTACGTGAAACCAAAGTTTGTAGGGTCATTTGAATCATAACAATAATCAAAGTTTGTCATTTTAATTTTCACACTAATTCCAAAGACAACGATATTTGGAAGAACTTAACCGATTTTTAGTTTAGGAATATGGGAAACAGTCATTGAACATGAGCAGAGACTGGTCTGAATGCAGACATGAAGAAGCAAACATAGTTTTAAATAAAATAAGTGTGTAATTAATCACATTCATAAAATGAAATAGGTCTAGTTAGTTCAAAGTGCCGTTTTCTGGTATTTTTAAAACAAATTTGGAATATATTTTAGTTGGAATACAACAGCAAAAATGAAACAACAGGCTACATATGCAATTTATTTAAAAGAATAATCCCTGTTCTTTCATATTTTGCTAGCTTCCATGTTGTTCTTGTGTTCTTTAGCCTGTGTTGTCCAAGCCTGAAATGGGTAGGCTACTCACTGTCAACCCATAGCTACGGTTTGCCCGTATAAAATATGGGTTTCAACCTTTTCAAAGGTATGCGGGCGTATAAGGTTATGATACGGGAAATCTATCTATATGGGCCATCCTACAGAAGTCGTGCAAATTGAGGGTTGGAGAAAAGTGTAAATTTGTATTCTTTTTGCAAAATTCTTTTACAATATATGTGTTACACTTTATCTGAGATACATAAATATACTAGATGTACAGTGCAATCACATGTAATTTTTTCAGAATAAGGATGAATTTACTGACTGCTCCTAAATATGTCACAACCGAAACATGGTGTAAACCCTGCTTTTGAAATAAAATTACATACCCAATTGATAAGTTTAATTCACCCCTTTGAAAATGACATTTAAAAAAAAAAATCTTGACTGCTGTTGAATTTGAATCAATTAACCTGAATTTTTAAATCAAATAAAGCATTGGATTAATTCAATTTAATGAAAACATCCAAATGTTCTCTATAAAATGGACAGATTTGATCACATGAATTTGATAGATTCTTATTTATGAGATTATATATACCCTCACCAGCACAATATCTTGGATATTTGATTGATTATTCATATTATTAAAAATTTTAACAAAACAGCAGGTGTTTCGGTTGTGACCACATTGTTGCGGTTGTGACATCTCTTATGAAACCTGACATCTCTAATGAAACCTGAATTCCAAAGTTGGGACAGTACATAAAATGCAAATAAAAGCAGAAAGCAGTGATTTGTAAATTCTCTTGTCTATATATTTAAATGAAAACGATATTTAAAAGATATTTAATGTTTTACCATAGCAACTTCATTGATTTTTGTTAATTCCGAATTTGATGCCTGCAACACGTTCCAAAAAAGTTGGGACAGGGGTATAAAAAAGACTGGGAAGGTTGTGGAATGTTCAAAAAACACCTGTTTGGAACATTCCACAGGTAATTAGGTGAATAGGTGACAGGTCATGGTATCATGCCTGGGTATAAAAGGAGCATCCACGAAGGCTCTGGCATTTACGAGCAAGGATGGGTTCGCCACTTTGTGAAAAACTGCATGAGCGAATAGTCCAACCGTTTAAGAACAACGTTTCTCAACACACGATTGCAAGGAATTTAGGGATTTCACCATCTACAGTCCATAATATTAGTAAAAGATTCAGAGAATCTGGAGAAAACGGGCAAGGCCGTAAACCAATATTGAATGCCCGTGACCTTCGATCCTTCAGACAGCACTACATTAAAAATGGCATGCTTCTGTAATGAATATAACCACATGGGCTCGGGAATACTTCAGAAAATTATTGTCAGTAAACACAATTTGTCGCTGCATCTACAAATGCAAGTTAAGACTCTACTACCCAAAGCGTAAGCCATATATCAACAACATCCAGAAACGCCGCCGACTTCTCTGGGCTCATCTGAGATGGACTGACGCAAAGTGGAAATGTGTGCTGTGGTCTGACGAGTCCACCTTTCGAATTGTTTTTGGAAATAATGGACGTTGTGTTCTCCTGGCCAAAGAGGAAAGGGACCATCTCGATTGTTACCAACACAAGGTTCAAAAGCCAGCGTCTGTCATGGTATGGGGGTGTGTTAGTACCCATGGCATGGGTAACTTGCACATCGGTGAAAGCACCATTAACGCTGAAGGGTACATATGCATTTTGGAGCAACATTTGCTGCGATCTAGACAATCGCTTTTTCAGCCACATTCTGCACGTGTTACAACAGCATGGCTTCATCGTCAGAGATTGCGGGTGCTAGACTGGCCTGCCTGCAGTCCAGACCTGTCTCCCATTGAAAACGTGTGGCGCATTATGAAGCCCAAAATATGACAATGGAAACCCCGGACTGGGGAGCAGCTGAAGTCTCATATTAAGCAAGAATGGGAAACAATTCTGCTTTCAAAACTACAACAATTAGCCTTTGTACTGTTTTCAATTGAATACAAAAAGGACTCGCAAATCATTGCTTTCTGTTTTTATTTACATTTTATACACTGTCCCAACTTTTTTGGAATTGAGGTTTGTACATGTGCATTGATTTTTTCACTATTTATTGTCTTTAATAAGAATTTACGGACAAGTGTCACCAACCGAAACAGGCCTGTCAAAACAATACCATTTGTTTCGGTAGTGACTGTTTCGGTTGTGACAATTTTGGCTCATTTTGGCCACAAAACAAAAGATTTAGCAAGCACATGGTTAGCAACCACTTCTCTGTGCAGATGCACCTTCCTTTTAATCAAATCTACAGTTATGAAATCAACTTTTTTTCTCTAATATGAAAACTTGGGTGTTTGGGTGTGACGTCTCTTAAAACCACAGACTAATTTTCATACTTTGAAGGACAATTATATCAAAACGCTAAAACCCAGCTACTCACCATGTGGCCTTGATTCATATGAAGGCTGTCTAATTTCCTGGTTAAAAAAAGGTTGTGTGGCTACAAGCAGGTTCACTGCACAGACTGAAACAGTGTACGTTTCGGTTGTGACGTAAAAATTGGGGACAGCATTTTTTCGATAGGTTTTTTTAATTATAAAATGTATTACAAAATAGATTGCATTATTTTAACTTATATTTGATAAAAATTCACATGCTTTATTGAATGAGACAAGTCAAATAATTGGCAAAAATATTTTGGGTATTATTTTTTAATGCACCAGTTAAGGGTTGATAGTGGGGACAGCCATTTCCCAATAGGAATTTATACTCCCAAGAGTATAAGTGTTGATTTTGGATAAATGTAACTATTATTACTGCAATTTATATCTTGGATTATATTAAAACATAACATGATCTAATGAATTATATAGCATTGAAAGATTTTATTGGTCAATTTCTTACTTTTATCAGAGAGGGACAGCAATTTGCATGACTTATAGGTTTTTTCTCTCTAACATTTTCCAACATAATTCATTCAAACGCAGCAATCACATTTTATTTCTCCCTCTCTCTGCTATATAGCTACTCTCGATTTCTGAGGCTGCTTTTTTAACTTAATGTTAACTGTTACTAGAAAATTATTCAAAGTAAGATGAGAGCTAATTTTATAATCATATGTAGGCTACATTAATGCTATAACGTTGCCTACTTAGGCTATCAAAGCTGTTATGTAGGCTAGTAAGATTGCAAAACTGCATTAAAAGTGCATAGCACGACTATTGCATAATTTAGGAAATGTGGTATCTATGAATCTCTCTCCTGCACTGGGTTGTAAGTGTGTGGGGTCAGTCATTGTTGGTGTCTGTTTACCTGTTTTAAAATGAGCACCTTAATGAATTTGTAGCTACAGTTATTATGTGAAAAGCTAAATTCAGGAATATATTAAATAAACTTGAATCAGACAAATAACTGTGGTGGCTAGTGATTTTTATAGATAATCGATAAATAATGTTCTATACGGTTTTAGTGAATATATACAGTTTTGCAGGGGTGAAAATAAGTGCAGCTCTTTCCAGAGGTTGACACCTATGCATTAATAATATAATGAGACCGCATCAAAAGACAGACCTGGCGGATTCACTCGTTGCTTTTATTGTCAGCCAATGTTCTCAGTACACAGAGGATTACACTGACTCAAACACACAGACTTCAAGCATTAGGCTATACTGGACTGGCGACAATACTGCAAACTGTCATAAACATATTGCATGACCTAGCTAGCTCTACTGTGGCTATGTAGCTGCATTACTGTCAACAAAACACACATAGGCCTACGCACTTTATACACACAATAACACTTAGCTAGCCCTGGTGACCAGCCAGCTCCGCTAGCCATTGTAACAAACAGCATAACTAAACATTTAACCAGCGAGTAAATTGTCTATATAATGATATAATGGCGTCACATAAATTGTAGTTGAAGACTTTTTTTATTTTTATAGATTAGACTAATTCTTGCAAGCTTTGTTTGTTTAACAATTCATACGGCCAAACGAGATACACATATCCGGTAGGCTAATTCTAGAGATATCCAGCTGGATAGCGCAGTGCTACCATAGAACTATATATTTCTATGAGTGCTACCCAATTTCACATCCCGCGCTACCGAACCGGACATCCCGCGCGACCCAGTTGAATAGCACAGAGCTACCCAGTTCGACATCCCGCGCAATCCAGTTGGATAGCGCAGAGCTACCCAGTTCGACATCCCGCGCGACCCAGTTGAATAGCGCAGAGCTACCCAGTTCGACATCCCGCGCAATCCAGTTGGATAGCGCAGAGCTACCCAGTTGGATCGCTCGCGCTGCCCAACTGTATGTGGAGATGTCCACTGGGTGGCGCAGGATGACTGGATAGGTAGTGTCTTGTTATCTGGATATATCTCGCTTAAAAACTGGGTAGCATAGAGCAACTGGATATACGGTGTCTACTTTGCATCGGCTTTTGAACTGTTCGGCCTACCATACTTAAAAAGTCGTTCAAAGAAAACATGTTTGCCACGCAGGTTCGGCTCTGTTCGCTGAATTTGAACGCACGTCGTGTGCTGAATTCAGAGTTATATTCATCTAGCCTACCTAGCATGCAGCTATCGTAAAGCAACAATTAAACATCGTTTGGCTAATAGTAACTTAGTTTAACTTTGTTGACTCACATAAACTTGAGATTATAACCCAATCATGTGTCTTTATTGGTTTTTAAATTTCATTTTCCAATAAAAACATTTTGGTTTGTTAGAATAATCATCATCATTTCATTTCACATTTTTAAAACATATTTTATCGAGGGAATTTTTATTTTCCTTCCCTTTTTAGTTTAAAAAAAAATAAACATACAACATTCAAGACACCACAGTAAGAAACATCACACACAAAAAATCACAAAAACATAAAAAAGGGAGATTCCAAAGGACATCGAAATGAAAGATAAACATTTGTCCCTGGGTTATCGGGCGGGCAAATGTTCAGGTTTTTAGTTCTCTCTCTTCCTTTGGGATGGAGGGGGGTGGACTAGATCATCAGTTCCTTCCAATGGTCCACCCCCCATTTCAGTGACGGCGCCAGGAACTTTTCTCTCCCTGGGCTAAGGGTGGGCTAGGTCAATACATGGGGGTGCTAAGGTTAGCTGTGTTTCCCCCAGGATGGCTTTTGTGTGTGCGCTGGGGGGGCCTGCACAAGTGGCAGAGCATCTATACAACAGTCAGAATTGTACAATTCTGTAAATTGAAATAGCATTACAAATGTAATTTGGCTTCATCAATACGAGTACTTAAAAATATCAGACATCAAAGAAAATAAGACACCGGAAAATAATGAAAAAGGACGTGAGAAGAGAGGATAAATTATCAGTGTAACGTTATGTCAAAAAAGATGGCTAAAATGTCGTTGTTTAACCGCTGCTCTGTGATTGGGACATTTAGGAGTTTCATTATCTAACGAAGATCGCAAACTTTACATATCAGTTAGTTATGCTCCTAGGTGTGCTCCATAAAGCTGCACCGTAACATTTGCGTTGGTTTCTGTATTATCAGAACAGCTTCCACTGTCACCACTCTCCCCTATCTCATTTAGCTTGTACATTTAGCTACATGGAAGAAATATGAGGTATTTAACGGTACCTGGCCATTTTTTGGAGGCAAGCTCTTCTTATTAGCTGAAGTCGAGATGACGAAGATTGAAAATGATAATTTAGCTAATTTAGGTTAGTTATTCGCTTTCCAAATCTACTCATCTGTGCATGGCCAAGCAGCCATTGTTGTGAGATTAGTCTAACGCCAATCAAAACACTGTAGTTTACACTTGGGAGTTGCTACCTAGGGGGGTCCACACACTCCACAAATCTGTTGAGTAGTTGATAATTTCCGAAGACGGTTCACATGGAGAGCTTATGCGAACACATTTTCTATTGATTTTAAAATGATAGTAAATTAGTTTTCAAACAATGACGTTTCCATTTAATATTTTTTGACATGGTGGCGAACTCTGTAGGCCTGATGTATTGTAGGCTATGGGAAACACTGGGTTGCTAACGTTAGAAATCAGTTTACGTTATTTTGTCATTTGCTTGAGCTCCCTACACACACACACACACACACACCCCCACACCCGTAGCCTACGTCATAGGCTACATACGCTGCGTAGCCAGGGTGAATATCAGAAAGGGATTAGAATTGTTAATTTACTTTTATATATTTTTTAATTATAATTATAAAAATGTTATTAAAATTCCTGGGGGGGCTAAACCGGGGCTAAGCAAATTTGTGACGGGGCTATAGCCCACCCTTGCCCCGGTGTAGCGCCGTCCATGCCCCATTTCTCTCTCGCCAGACGCTTGTCCTTCGCGAAGTTGACCATAACGCCGTCCTGGAGGAGGATTTGTGTCCTTCTCCTGAGAGTGACCAGGTCTACAGTTGTTTTTTGGTAGACCTTGATGTTCCTCGCCTCCCACAGGACCTGCTTCACGGTGTTAACGATCCTCCACTGACGCTGGAGCTCCGGTGTTTTGCAACCTCCACGGGGTCCGTAGAGGACACTCTCAGCAGTCAGGGAGGACCTCGGCAGCAACCTGTTACGGGAGACAGAGGAAACAACAAGGCCCCAGACCCGTCTGGCCACGGAGCACTCCCAGAACAGATGGAATGTGTTCTGAGTCAGTGCATGCATCCGTGAGGGCAGCGCTCAGTCAGGGCCAAGTGCCGCTTAAACATGAATGACCTGGTGGGGAGACACATGTGGGCAGACATCCAGGCAACGTCCTTTTGCTTGTTATTTAAACAACCCAATCATGTGTAACGGATAGTTTATTTGCTGTAGATATGTCATAATCGATTGCATTTAGATTTGCTAACGTAGGCTGGTACCTAACCATGGCATTTTCATGCAGAGTGAAAAGGTTTGTTTTTCCTGATAGCTTAACCACAGTAGCCTAGCTGGCTTATGCTTTTGTCGTGTTTTGTTAGGAAGTCTGTGCTAACGTTATTAAGACGTACAGCCTAAATCAGAATTCGTTTAATGTTTAATGGAGTGATTAGTAGAGCATTTAGCAAAAACATAGGCAAAAATCGCAACAGCGCTAAAAATATTTTTGTTAACAATGTATTTTGTAACTTAGACAACATAACGACGTTACGTGACGGCATTTGATGCTTTGTGATGTTGAATTTGTTGGTGTTCTCGTCAGAAACCAGCTGCATTTACTGGATTAGCCTAGCCTACTATCGATTTTTTAAGTTCTTGTGACATAAATTAGGCTACAGTCAGTTTTCCCACATGGTTTTCATAACTTTCTTAAACGGGCCTCTCAACTGAAAAAGGGCCTCGCCTCAATCATAAACTGAAAAAAAGTATATAGGCTATATAATTTTAAAATGTAAAAATCAGTGAATAAAAGAACCGCAGACCCAGTAGTTTTCCCATTCGGCCACTGTAAGCGCTGTTCCTAACTCAAGCTATGTCAGTGATGCATTGCTTCTTATTTTCTCTAGACCAGCGTTTCTTAAAACGCATGGGTCGCGGACCCGTTAGTGGTGGGTAGTGAAATCTATAAAATTATTTTTTATTTTATTTTATTTTATTTTTTACTGATTTCGCCGAGGTCAAAATACGCCCACTACGTTCTCTGCTTTCTTTCCACCTGTGTCTGCTTAGCTCAGCAGCTGTGTGTTAACCGGGACTTATTTCAACAGTGTGCTTTTTTTCCCCCCTTTGCGTGTCTGTCTGATAGTTCCTCAAGATCCCTCCGCGACCTGGCTCCATGAGCGAGTGATGGCCTGATGCTGCTGCGCTGTCCCTGCGTGAGTCAGTCAGATTCAATTGAAAAAAGTCATGGCAAAATGTAAATATAAAGACGAATATCTTTCGTACGGTTTTGTGAGAGCATTGCGAAATAACTAGGAGCACCCGCAGTGTGTTTTGTGCGGAGAAGTGTTAAGTAATGAAAGTTTTAAAATTAACAAATTGATAAGACACCTGCAAACGAAGCACCCACAGCATGAGGGGAAGACGAGGGAGTTTTTCCAGAACAGAGCAGAAAACTTCGAGACAGTGTTTCGACAGTGGAAGAGTAGGTTATTATATATTATCCGGAGATATTTTAATGTCCGCCAAGTAGTGTGTTTCTATTGTATTTGGTTAGCTAGCTCAACGTTAGTGATTAATGTTAGCTAGCTAGCTAATTGAACTGCATTCAACAAGGAACATATTCAAACTTATTTCGCCACGAACATTCGCTAACGTTAGGCCGTGTTCACACGTAACGTTAGCGTTTTTTATGTAGAAAAGGCGGTGGCAGTTTGGAAAAAGACGCTACGTGTGAACACAGCCTGGCTGCATCATACTTCAAGCGAAGCTGAAGTTTTTCAGGCAGAGATACTAACACAATTTTGGGTTGCTCATTTACAGCAGGAGGAGTTTTCCTCCTTGGCTGGGAAAGCAGTGAATGTGTTGATACAGTTCGGAACAACATATCTTTGTGAATCTGGATTCTCCACCCTGTCCTACCTAAAAAACAAATACAGGAACAGACTCAATGCTGAGCATGACCTCAGGGTGGCACTCCAAAACGGAGCCAAGAATTGAGCTGCTGGTTGACAATTTCAAGCAGCCACACACCTCTCATTAGGACTGATTGAGCCTGTGTGTGTACTATGTTTAGCTACAATTTCAGGACCTTTTTTTTTTTTTTTTTTCGTCTTGTGGGGACAAATGTCCTGGTAACACTGGAAAACGAGTAAAATTGTACAATTTTCAGGACATGGGAGATGTCCTGATTTTTCTAAAGGTCATTTTCAGGGGTAAGGTTAGGGTTTAGGGCAAAGGTTAGGATTAGGGGTCAAAGTTTAGGTTTAGGGTTCCTTTTAGGACTGAGGTTAGGGTTAATGCAATCCTGCATTGGGAATTTTGAGGGTTTAAAGTTGTTTACAATTTCAGAGAAATGTGAATAGGCTACTATAATTGGGACATTGACGACTTGGCTAGCACCGTAGATAGGGCTAATAGCCTGCGTGTTCGTGGCGAAAGAGCGCATTTGTTGTAGTTATAGTCCAATGATTATTATTTTTGAAAGCTAAAGTGAGTAGGATCATTTCAGTTGCAGCCGTTGTTTGTTGTGTTATTTAAAAGATGGTTCGGGGCGGGGGGGCCTCCAAATGGCAAAGGCCGCCTATGGACGGAAGTAGGCTATGGAATTTCTTGTCACCATTTTTCCAAACTCAGACAGTTGTTGACAGTTGCTCAGCGCTCACGTAGAGCAGAATGTTAAGTGTTCAAAATCCGCTCAGTGCTCACACTGAGCATTGGGGTGCCGTAATCATTTCAAAAGTGCGGGGGCCAAAACATATTTTTTTCATTCATATTATATAGCCAGGCTATATATACAAAACCGTGTGTGAATTGTGAAGAAGAAAAAAAAGAGGCATCCGCTCACATGTGCAGTTGTACACATAGGTTATACAACATCTGCAGGCAAAGTCTTTTACCGGAATATGCGGGACGTCACGTTGATTTTTTGAGGCATTTGTGAGAATCGTACCCTATGTTCAAATTAGCCCATAACGCCTAATAACGTACGGGAATCAATTACCATGCACTTTACTTAGGTCTACATCATTTAGATATAGCTTTCCTGAATGTGGCTATGGCAGAATTTAAGAACAAACAAATTTGCAAGCAATAGGAGTGAATAGCCTAAGCTTGTGCTACATATTCTCCTTATCCATATTCATGAAGGAAGTGGCTTAATAGGCTACCCTTTTAGTTTTCTCAGTCTAGAGCTATAGCTAGACTATGCTTGTTGGCTAGATATATGTAGGCTAGAGATCTAATTAAAAGACTAGGCTACTACAGATTCCTTCCCTTGGGCTACTAGCTTTTATTCTGGTGCATCGATCGCTTAATTAGGACATTATTAACACTTTCTGTTCTGTTTTTTTTTTGTGGTTTTGAGATAGATGTGCACTGCTGACTGAACACATCCACATTACCGTTGCTATTGCTTACTGCCCCTCGGCAGTGTTACTGTTCTGTAAACTCTTGGCCTAGTTTAGGTTAATTGACAAAGAAAGGCTTGTATCTTGTAGGCCTACAATTTGAATTCTGATGTTAGCTCTTCAATTATATAGCTTAGGCTACAGTGTGCAAATTGGTAGGGGGATATGAGAAAACGAAAAGGGTAGCCTATTAAGCTACTTCCATTATGCTTTATTGTAAAGAGGTAGCTGAGTTACCAAAGCTCACTCCTCGTCCTCGTATTGTTTGTGGTTAAATTATACCATTGCCAAATTCAGAAAAGCTGCATCTAAATGCTGTAGACCTAAGTAAAGTTTTCGGCACTTTATTAGCCTTATTTTAGCATAGGCTATGATTCTCAGAAATGCCTCGCAAATCAACGTGATTCAGGCAAAGACGAGAGTGCATGAATGTGTTTCACGTTAGGTTGTCAACGGCTGTGTCTGATTCAACACCCTTCTATAGGCTACTATTGAGTAACGTTACGATAGTTGAGTAGCCTACACTGGATGAGAACGTTAAGCAGACAAAATGTTCTCTAAATGTAGTGTGCTTAAAATCCCCAAATAATAGCCTATAGTTAATTCCAAGTTTTCACTGATAATAGTAGCCTATGGAGGATATTTTTAGCATACTGCATGTCACTAAACAGTATGCAGTAGCCTAAGCAGTATACAGTAGGCCTATGCTATTACACAGGATGCAGACCATTTGGACACAGCAATTGCAATGTAAACAGTGAATGGAGTTTTTGCTTCCGGAACCTAAGCCTCACGTTTCCACTCTATACAGCCTCGCAGTCTACATAATTGCAACAGGCAGGGGGTGCCGCCTGAAATGAAACACTGCTTTGCTACATTGTAGTTTGTTTATCTAGTCTATCGCCCCAATAATGTAATTAAATGGAGCAACATTGTTGGCACGCCCACTGATTACTGTATACAACCTTGTACATATGCTGTAGGCGCTTTTATGCATAGGCTTTCTCAGATATTGTGGGGGACGCGTCCCCCGTGGAAATGATGCCTATGATTATTAATAAAAAACGCAGAAATGGTACCGTTAGGCTTCACCTGATTAGAGCAGTGCAGATGGCGAACATAACTTCTGAAGGAAATAATTGTCTAGAATTTAATTGTAGGCCTACGCAAAACTAGCCCTGAGAACTCTTTCAACTTTCATAACAACACCAGGATCTAGAATTTCACACAAAAAAAAACAATACTTCCTATCTGCTCCAACAGCCAAGGCAATTGCATTCCAAGTTCTTTTTTCTTATATTGTCCCTGTATAAATAATCTCGTGCGTCATAGCCTACAGCTCCATGTATTTCTCCACTTAATAGATCCATCTACAATCGTCCATATTCTCTCTGCTTTCTTCACAATTTATGTCCGCATCACGTCTTGTGTCACGTGCAGTTGTTTAGGCTACGTTTTTTCGGCAACTTTGACACTTTCTCGGTTTCTTCGCTGAGAAAAATAGACCCAACGCAGAAAGTTTCGCAAGCGAAGGGCACGCGGAAATGGCGCTTCGCATCGCGCTCGGCTGGTATGTTCTTTCTGGTAGGTTACAATGGACGCCGAAGTGAAGCGGTCGCGTTTCCGCGTGCGCTTCGCTTGCGGTATGTTTCCGGTGTAATCTAAATAGGTGTAATCTAAAGTGTTTGAAATACATATTACAAACATAATAAATTACGATTGTAAAAAGCAAAGACCACATTTAGTCTTGTGAATTTAACAGAAAATAAAAATAAATTCATATTCTAATTATCTCTCAGAAGCTACATTTACCAGCATTCTGAATTTACGAACGCGGTACGTGTGGTCCTGAGCAGGTGTAAAATTTGTTAGTACGTGCGAACAAATCTCAAATACGAAAACGTTGATGAATGCCAAAATACGGCTGAATTTGCACGTTTCATGAATGGCTGTAAGCTATTTGGCGGGAGTGTGGTTGCGTGTGGAATCCATCATCAAGACACGTATATGTATGTAGTCGGCACTTCATTACAGGTAAGTTAGCTAGCCTATATCAAAATAATTAAAGAGATACTGCAGAGCCTTTTCTAAGGCCTTTTTTACCGCTTCAATTTGAACCAGAACTCGCGAATAGGTGTGGTCATATGACGATGATGCCACGTAGTCATATTATGAATATTCATATGGTCAAGGAGTGAAAGGATGTGTCGATATACAGTACTGTGCAAAAGTCTTAGGCACCCTAGAATTTATATATATTTTTTTTCTTAGATAGTTTATTTTTTGTCTTCTGCATTAGTATGTCAGTAGAAAAACACACACAAAGATTTCAAAAAATTAATTTTCAAAAAATTTAATTGAACTATCTTCAGCGAAAAGATGAACAATGAGTTCTGTAACAGATGGCATGGCCTCCACAGAGCCCCAATCTCAACACCACCGAGGCTGTCTGGGATTACCTGGACAGACAGAAGCAAGCGAGACAGCCAAAGTCTGCAGAAGAACTGTGGCAAGTTCTCCAAGATGCTTGGAACAACCTACCAGCTGATTTTCTTATAAAACTGCACGTCAGTGTACCTAAGAGAACTGATGCAGTTTTAAAGGCAAAGGGTGGTCACACCAAATATTGATTTGATTTAGTTTTTTTACTGTTTACTGCTTTTTATAGTCAATTGTTTGATATTTAGAAACTTCATTTCATTATTCTTGAAAGCATCTTCGCTTTACAGAATATTTTCACATGTGCCTAAGACTTTATTAGTAGTCGTAATATTAACGATAGCAGTAATACAAAGCAATTCGCATTTGAACTTGAACTAGCTAGTTAGCAGTACAAGGGTCTCAGTCTCAAAGAGGGAAAAAAAAACGTTGGTCTCTATACCACGTGCCCAGCCGAGGCCACCCTAGGATCACCTCAACTCCACCCATTTTTATGTTAAGGATCTCGTGATGTCACAAACCCCGTATTGGTAATCCTATATAGAAACTCAGAAAGCACCCATTTTGACTAAACATGAGATTTCCGGACAAAAACAGTTGTATATGATCATAATCTAACCTAAAACATCGGTTTTCAACGGAAAAAGTCGGTTTTTGACTGCAGTATCACTTTAAAGATTGTTTCAGGAGTACAATGAATCTAAATAATATCGATTAATCTGCCTTCCAGGAAACAACTTCCAGCAAAAGATGTGGGAAAATCTCGTTTGACTTCAAACATCAGAATTCACGTTGGTAAGTGTTATTGAGTCAGCAGTCGGTTCTCAATGACATGAATGCTTAAGGAATCTGATTTAATTTTAACCGTTCTAATTGGTTTATGGTATTTAAAGTAACAAAAGAGGTTACAAAAGAGGTTTCAGTCTGTAACGATAGATATATGAAATGGTTCCTGCAGAGAGTGATTGGTGCCTTGAAGAGCTGATACCACATCCTTGATGGCCCCTGTGCCTGGTGAAGAGCCTGAGGAAATAGAGACAGAAAAGAAAAGAGGCTGAAATTGACAGAATTGTCTGCGGGGCTTTACTCAACATGTCTGGCTGTTTTTATACAAGAACTAATTCTTGCATTCTGATCGTACCATCTGCTGCATGCCCAGTCTCCACTGCCTGACGTGCCACTGACTGTTGCAGTGCATCCTGTCTCTGATGCCTGATGTGCCACTGACTGTTGCTGTACATCCTGTCTCTGATGCCTGACGTGCCACTGACTGTTGCTGTACATCCTGTCTCTGATGCCTGACGTGCCACTGACTGTTGCTGTACATCCTGTCTCTGATGCCTGACCTGCCACTGACTGTTGCTGCACATCCTGTCTCTGATGCCTGACGTGCCACTGACTGTCGCTGTACATCCTGTCTCTGATGCCTGAAGTGCCACTGACTGTCGCTGTACATCCTGTCTCTGATGCCTGACGTGCCACTGACTGTTGCTGCACATCCTGTCTCTGATGCCTGACGTGCCACTGACTGTTGCTGCACATCCTGTTTCTGATGCCTGACGTGCCACTGACTGTCGCTGTACATCCTGTCTCTGATGCCTGACGTGCCACTGACTGTTGCTGTATATCCTGTCTCTGATGCCTGAAGTGCCACTGACTGTTGCTGCACATCCTGTCTCTGATGCCTGACGTGCCACTGACTGTCGCTGTACATCCTGTCTCTGATGCCTGACGTGCCGCTGACTGTTGCAGTGCATCCTGTCTCTGATGCCTGACGTGCCACTGACTGTTGCTGTATATCCTGTCTCTGATGCCTGAAGTGCCACTGACTGTCGCTGTACATCCTGTCTTTGATGCCTGACGTGCCACTGACTGTTGCTGCACATCCTGTCTCTGATGCCTGACGTGCCACTGACTGTCGCTGTACATCCTGTCACTGATGCCTGACGTGCCACTGACTGTCGCTGTACATCCTGTCTCTGATGCCTGAAGTGCCACTGACTGTCGCTGTACATCCTGTCTCTGATGCCTGACGTGCCACTGACTGTCGCTGTACATCCTGTCTCTGATGCCTGAAGTGCCACTGACTGTCGCTGTACATCCTGTCTCTGATGCCTGACGTGCCACTGACTGTTGCTGCACATCCTGTCTCTGATGCCTGACGTGCCACTGACTGTTGCTGTACATCCTGTCTCTGATGACAAGGTCGGCACCCAACCCCTTATCAGTGGAACCGGCCCAGTGAACACAAGCAACCAGGCATCCAAGCCAGCACACCCAAGATGTATGACTGCAAGGATGTACAGCCTGGAAACCAAGAATGTCGTTGTACGCCGAGCTGGAGAATTGCGCAACCTGACACGAGGGAGCGAAAATCCATATATTTCCCGACCTCATAGCTGAAGTGATGAAAAAGAGGGCTGAATTCAAAGACGTGATAGCCTGTCAAACAAACCGATGTCCGCTTTGGACTTCTACGATGTCGAAGGCTAATAGGCGATGGCTCGAAAGAACTATTGACTTTCCAAATGAGAAGCCTGCCTACCTGTGTTTGAAATGGCTCTACATATTCTGACATATGAGGACTGATGCCCAACCTATTTATATTATTATTATTAATTTGTTGGGCTATGCCGTCCTTCAAATGGCCTTAATGTCTTGAAACAAGCCTAAACCGTACTTAGCGGTAGGCGAACGCAAGCTTTACCATATTTGTGTTTAAAGATCTAATGGGAAATCGCATATGTTTTCCTATTACAGTACTTCTGTTTAATTCTCAAATGACCATGTGATATAGGCTACACTAATTATGGAGGAGCTGTTAAGGCTTCATAGACACGGGCCTGGTTAGTAATTATTTATTTATTTTTCTTTTACTATGTTTAATATTAATAGTCAGGTTATTATTAATGACAATTCTTCATTTTCATCTTATGCCCGCTGTTAGCTCGTTTCAAGGTTCATAGCCTATCCTAATTAAGATTTAAATTATATATATATATATAGATATATATTTTTTTTTTTCCCCGTTTAAAATAGTTAAAAACTATTTTATTTTTTACTTTTTTATTTATCAAATTTTTTTTTTCTCATGAACGAGAGGAAGATACAAGGGATTGCGCGGCAAACCTCTTGCATACATTTATTAGATTTTTTCTAAACTATTAATGTGTGTTTCGATTATTCTCTCTTATTATTAAAATTAAGTCTCTATCCCAATCTTTATGACTAATCCCTTTATGTTCTCATCTAAAGGGACTAGAGGAATATTTAAGTTAAAAGTTAAATCAAGATGTAAAATAGAAAGATAAAACATGTCCTCTTTTTGTTGTTGTAGCCAATAGGTTGTTTATTAGTTTAGTCTGCCTTATAGCCCATACAGGCCTATATGTTCAAAGTAAACAGCGTCCATATATTTATTTTCCTTTTTTATTTTTTTTTATTTTTTTTTTGAGAACCGCAGTTACATCAAAAAAACAATTCTCTCTTTTCCCTTACTCTTTCTTTGTCCCAGATCCAGATATGGACATTATAAACTCGCTGTAGTTTTACTTCCTTTTTTATTTTAATAGAGCAGCCACACTATAGTCATGTTGCACCCCTGCGTTTCAGGGGGGGACTTCAAAGGTAGCTTCAGAAGGGAGGGGGTGGGGGGTTTCTATGTTGTCCCCATGTTTTATGTTATATGTTTTCTGTCTTACCAGCATTGTTTTTCTATGTTTTAAATTTTTAGTTTGTTTTGAGTATACACAGTGGTTGCCCTGGTGCTAATTCTCAATTAGGTCCATGTCTAAATATAACTTTCTGACTTGGAACTTGAAAGGGATAGGTAATCTAACGAAAAGGAAGAAGGTGCTATCCTCTAGAGGAGTGGCTATTTTAGTACGTCAAAAAAGTCCTTTAGCCCCAAAGTAATTAAACAAGATTTTAATGGCCGTTATATTTTTGTTAATGGTTTTCTGGATAACAAGGAAATTATCTTTTTGAACTGCTACTGTCCCAACGTTCATGACCCAATGTTTATTATATAACGATTTAACACTTATGTTGATACAATACAGAACTCCCATCTTTTGGGGAGGAGATTTGAACTGTGTCCTGGACCCAGTCATGGACAGATCCTCTTTAAAGGCTCAGACACTCTCTAGCATGTCCAGGGCCCTGATAGATAACACCCAGGACCTGTGCCTACATGAAATATGGAGAACTCTCCATCCCAGTGAAAAAAGTTTTTCCTTTTACTCCTACTCTCGAATAGATTTCTTTTTTTTTGTGCCTACTTCTTTTATTTCAACTTTTATTTGTGTATATTTACCCCGAATAATTTCTGACCACTCCGGCTTATTTTTTACTGTTAAGTTTGATGTTTCCCCTGTGTCATTGAAGCCATGGAGGTTCAACACCTCCTTGTTGACAAACCATGATTTCAATGTTTATATCAACAACAACTTAGAGATCTTTTCTGAGGCACACCAGAATAACACAATATGCCCCCTGGTGGTCTGGGACACCCTGAAAGCTTATCTTAGGGGAGTATCATAGCATTCTCATCGTCTTTTAAAGAAGAAAATTAGAAACACACTCTTAGAGCTGGAAAACGAAATTAGAGACTTAGAAAAGTGCCACAGTTAATCTAATAACCAGCAGTTACTTCTACAATTAGACTATCTTAAAATGCAGTACAATTCCATAAATGCCAAAGAAATTGAGATCTCACTGCTTAAGTCAAAAGAAAGACATGTAGAACACGGTGAGGCAGTTTCTCTATCATGGCAGATAATTTAAAGATAACAAGACCAGATGGTCACACCACATTAGATCCACTGACACTTTTGCCTCTTTGTACAAAGATCTTTACACATCTGAATACGCAAACACCCCAGAACTCCTCTCGACATTTTTGGACCAAGTCAATCTTCCTAGGTTATCTGAATCTGATAAAATGTCCCTCGATAGGCGGTTCTCGGTCGAAGAGGTAATTAATGCTATGAGACTCAGAGAAATCGCCAGGACGGTTTCCCAATAGAATTCTACAGACATTTTTGGCCAAAATTGATGAACTTTCTTATTCCTATGATTCATAAATCACTGGAAAAAAATTGCCTTCCTCCATCACTAACTGTCGCTATTCTTCTGAAGAAGAAAGATAAAGACCCACTGGCCTGCTCTTCTTACATACCAACATCGCTTTTGTCTGCTGATTATAAATTGATTGCTAAATTGTTATCCATACGTTTAGAAAATGTTTTGCAAAGTATTATCCATGTGGACCAAAGTGGATTAATCAAAGGTTGTTTATCCTCCGATAATTTAAGGAGATACTTTAATATAATGCATCACACCAGCAACTTAGAAAGTGAGAATGTTGCTATTTCCCTTGATGCCGAAAAAGCTTTTGATCGAGTTGAATGGGACTATCTGATGGAAGTTCTAACTAAGTTCAATTTCGGCCCAATTTTCATTGCTGGGATCCGAACACTTTACAATTCACCAAAGGCTGTAATTAGGACTAATTCCCAATATTCATCTCCTTTTTTACTCAGCCGCAGTACTAGACAAGGACGTCTGGCATCCCCTGCCCTATTTGCAATGGCCATAGAACCGCTTGCAGCACTGATAAGATCTCATCCCCACATTAGAGGTATTGACATTGGTAACGAGACTCATGTGATCTCACTATATGCAGATGATGTATTATTGTATCTTCAAAACCCTTCGACTGCCATCCCATTAGTACTGGAATTACTTCATGAGTTTGGTAGATTTTCAGGTTACAAAGTTAATTGGGCAAAAACTCAGATTATACCAGTCTCCCAGGTCAACTCTGTTCAACTACAAAATCAGTTTAATTGGAGATGGTCTCATTCTCACATCAGATACTTGGGTGTCGACATCCCTTCAAAAATTGATGACACTTGCCCTGAATTACCCTCTAATCATTCAGAAAGTTTGTGATGACCTGAAAAGAATGAGTCTGCTTCCTCTATCCATGATAGGAAGGTCCAAAATGTGTATACCTTTTTCAGAATCTTCCTATCATGCCCCCAACAAGCTTTTTCTTTCAGAAAATTCTAAGTTTTTTTTCTTCTTTTATATGGAACAATGAAGCAGTTTGAATTAGTATTAAGGTGCTGTACCTCCCCTATAACAAGGGGGCACTTAACCTGCCTAACCTGAGGTTATATTACTTCACTGCACAGCTCAGTCAGATTAAGCAGTGGTTCTCACTCTCTTCCTGTCCATGGGTAATGATAGAAATGCATGACTGCTCCCCATACAAATGTAAACACCTCCCCTATTTTTATCTTGGTACTAATAAGAAAATTACACTGAACCCAGTGATCCTGAACAGCTTGAATGCGTGGAATGCGTCCCATAAATGACTGGATTATAAGGATCCCCTATCTTCGTTTACCCCCATTTGGAAAAATCCTTGTTTGCCTGTTTGCTTTAATGATGATACTTTCGGAACCTGGGACCAAAGGGGCATACATGAAATTTGCCATCTTTTTAACAATGGCACCTTTATGTCCTTTCCACAAATACACAGTACAGATACAATATCCCTTCTATTCATATGTTCAGGTTCTTTCATGTTCGACATATGGTGGAATCAAAACTGAATGAGCCACATCCATCTAAGTTGGAGGCTGTTTTTGCCGGGTGCCAGGCCGGCCTAGAACAGCGAATGTGACTGACTGACTGACTGTCTGTCTACCTTGTTGATCGTCTCGCAAGAAGTGGCGTAAATAGGCAGAGTAAATGGTGTTAGTATACTGATCTTGCGGTGTTTGTGTGTGTAACCACGGTTACCTAACAACTGACGCCACTTGTTGGGTAAATAGACTGGTTGCTCAGCAATGTCATAGTAGATGTGCGCACAGCGTTCTGTGATAATAATAATGATATGCCCTGATATATATACGGACACCGGCAAATAGGATCTTAATCAGACGTGTTCTTAAATCACGAACGTTAGCTAGCACTATGTGGCTAAATGACTAAATGTCTCCACCTGAATAATGAATAAGAAGTTAAGCAAACATTTGAGCGCTGGATCAAGCTAATGGCACTTCAACGAGTTAAAATGATCTCCTGTCGGTAACTAATGTAGCTAAGGATTATCTCCTGTCAGCTTGTCGCAAGAATATGCATGTCCCACAAACCATATTGGGAGCTTGGTTAGATTTAGCGTTCGGTAATCTAGGCTAACTAGTTAATATTTTGACTTCTGGCTAACGTTGCAGTGCTTCCCCTAACCTGACTCATCTGTGGCACTGCACACCTCCACAGCATGGCCAGAAAAGAAAGTCAGTAGGCTACATAGTCGTCACTAACGGAATTTATCTAGCAGAGGCTTGTTCGGAGACGCACTGTCATGACAGATGAACGACCACAGAAATTTGCCACATCGACAAGGCAGCCAAAGAGGTAACTTTTTCTTTAGCTCTAGCTAATGATAAAGAAAAAGGTTTTATCTCCCCCTCCCCGCTCCACGATCGCCATTTAAATTAACGTTACGTACACCCTCAACGAAGTGGAATTGCTGCCGTTACCCCAGCTGCCAAATAAGATGTAGCCAATACAACACGTCATGCCGCGAGTAGTAGCCTACCTCCAAACGTATGGGGAAATATTGCTTGATGCTAACAGTAGCTGGGCATGATGGCTGATCGATCGGTCAGTTTAGCTAACTAGCTACCTAGCCTCACAGCCAGCAACGTTATTTCATTAATTGATAGTTCGCTAGTAGCAATCACCATACGATTTCACATTTCACTCTCTAGTTTCTATGACCGTGGACTCAATTCAATTTGCTTTATTGGCATGACAAAAAATTTTTTTTTTTTTTGTATTGTCAAAGCATACTGCTTTAAAACAGTCGAAGACATACATCTAACTCTGAACAATACAAAACAGCAAAGACTAGAAACGAATGAACAGTAACTATACATGAAAACAAGAACTTGTCTTTGAAATAACAATAATGTAAAAAAATAATGTACAGTTATAAATAATAATAATTATCAATAGAAATTATAATGATGATGAGAATGACACGCATGATCTTATAAAATGAATATAATAAATATAAAAAAATGAAAATTGGTTTATAATGATCTCTGTCACTCACTGTCCCTAAGACGATGGCAGGCAGCTATATTACATTACAGGCATTTAGCAGACGCTGTTATCCAGAGCGACTTACACAACTTTTTAGCATTTTTTACATATTATCCATTTATAATGCTGGATATATACTGAAGCGATTCAGGTTAAGACCTTGCTCAACGGTACAACGGCAGTGTCCTACCTGGGAATCGAACCTACAAGGCCAGTTCCTTACCCATTATAGCCTACTACACTGCCAGGTCACAGCACGTCCTCTCCTCTCCTAAGAGGATGGGGAGTTTTTGGATGTCTGTAAAAAAATTTAATTGAAGGTATCTGATTTATTTTAGGAAAATATTTATTTCTGATTTGATTGTATTTTTTTCGCATTTTGTGATAGTGCCGCTGCGTCTCAACGAATGTTTCTCCTCCCGGAGTCTGTTGACTCTATCACGGTCACTCTGATCAAGCTGTCCTCTTCCCCCTGGCCCTGCCTCGCCCACCACGAACACGATTGTCGCTTTGGATAAAAGCGTCTGCTAAATGACTAATGTAATGTTTATGTAATGACTGCCCCTCACCCTTACTCTGGGGCCGCGACCACTGGATGTTGATGGCTACAGAATGAACCAAGCAGAATTACAAAATTATGATTTAGAATTATTTTATGAAAATGAACTGGTCAAATTTACAGAGCAATAGCTAAGATTACTAACTTACATGCTTTGAGCATGTAACATAGTCTCCATTTACATGATCAAGGTTTGGTCAAACATGATAGACTATTGTCAACAATAAACAAACATCACGACAATAGATAGCCTTAGCTATCGATAGCTGCTACGTTATGGGAAGGATGTTCTTGGTCTTATCTGTTCTGTAGTTACTTCGATGACGTTTCTGTATGCACTTATTGTATGTCGCTTTGGATAAAAGCGTCTGCTAAATGACTATAATGTAATGTAGCTAGGTGTATGGTCGCTATTTTTATAATGACATCGTTACCTCCTCAGGTGAAAACATCTTGCTAATGAGTAAGGGCAGAAACATGCCTCACGCAAATAGCTACGCGAACGTGGACGCTTCGAACTACGCGAAGTTTTTTTTTTTTGCCATGATATTTGTGAAAGACAAACCAGAGGAAAGCACAGATCGAACAAGAAAGTTGTTTACTGTTGTTGCTGCTATAGCGTCCCTTGCTGCAACGCTCTGGCTTGTCTTTCACAAATGTCATGGCAAAAGAAAAACTGCTTGCGTAGTTCGAAGCGTCCACGTTCACGTATTTGCATGAGGCATGTTTCGGTCCTAAGCTAAAATAAGAGTTTACCTGGAAGCCTGCCCACGTCTCCTGGCCATGTCAATCAAATGAGCAGGAACCGCCCATTCATGACGTTAACACAATTTTAGCTGTTTCTGGCTTTAAAAATGGTGATGGGATGTCAACAGTGTAACATTCAAAACATTAACAACAAAAAAACTGCGAACGACTTATGAGGTAGGAAATACATTCAACATGTTTATTAGACCACAAGGACACATACAATGTTTTTTGGGGAGAAAATTTGAATGTAAACAAAGAACAAGTTGTTTACAATGAAATTACATAGTATACCTTTAATTAGGCAATGCAGTTCGAGACACTTAAGAGGCTGTCCTCTAAATATGCTGTCTAATGTTTAACTCACTTTGACTCATTTGAGTGACCTCTTAAAATTAGGCCTAATTAGGGTAACGTTGCATTCTTTAACACATTCAGATTATTGCCTGATCCTTGTTAAACAATCGTACGTTAGTCATCTTTGTCATTGTCATTTCTTAATCATTAGGCTACATATTGGTCTGGATTAGTCAGCGAATTAATTGTTTGATTAGCTAGGCTACTCAAGCCAAATAAACGGAAACAAGTCTAATGCTGTAGCCTATACCCCGCTTTGTCCAGCGCAACAGCTATTAATAGGCTACATATAGGCTAATAAGTCAGCAACACATTTTATGACACAAAGAAAGTGCTAGCACAGAAAAACATTCATTGATACTTGTTATTCAGTTAATTTGCTTGATAATTACGAACTATAAATGGAAACAGGCCAAGTTGACACTAATATCCGTATAAAGAGAAGTTTATAGGTTACAGGTACGCCACTGGATCATAATGTAGGCTAGTTGACATGGACATGGTTCCTTACCGGGGGATTCAAGGATGTCAGGGAATGACCGGAGGCCACTGAGTTGTACTAGCCTATCATTTGTCCACTCTGTAACCGCATAAGGACAGCACTCGAGTAGCCTACTGTTTAGTTTATTTTCCTATAATATCTTTAGGAAACAATGTGTCAATGTAATTTTCTAACATAGCCTAACGTTACTTATTGCGCTAGGCATCTCCGGGGCAAGACCTCCAGTGCCCGGCATGCACTAGGTTGACCTAGTCTTGTTTATTGGTTTTTACAAGTTATTTTACAATAAAACATTTTCCTTTAAGTTTAAAACACATATACACAATGCTTCACTTTTGCAGTACAAAACATCATAAAACATTTCTTTAAAATCAAAAATTTACAAAATTAATTTCAATGGCACTTCATTATTTTCTTTAATGCAAAAGTTCTTACATTCGTTGCTTGGGGGGTTGTATTGGCTTTCTCTGTTTTGGGGGGTGGACTAAATAAATAAACATTTATACCGGTAACACAATTCCATACAGTTCGTAACAGTCCGTACTCAAAAAGAAAAAACAAACAAACACAGAAGTACACAATCCAGCGTTCAAGAAGACTTGCATTAAACCAGGATATCGGGAGAGCGCGAACGCTGTCCCCCACTACCAGAAATTATGCAGTCGAGATTCCCACTTTTGGGGAATTTGCAGGAGTCGAGTCTACGGTACTGCAAAAGTCTACAGTGACTAGACAGTTATGCGTTCTAATTGGTCTAGTCTGACTGTAGAGTCCCAATTGGATCATAGAATTCGACTGTACACTACCAATCATGTCAGTTTGCAAATCTGAATTTCGTGGCATTACTGTATCTAAATGTATTTCAGTAGCTACAACTGAAGATGGTGACCCCAGTAATCCGCGTCGTCAACACAGATGCCCCTGCAAATCGTCAACAGGCCGTATTAGTGGCGACCGAAGAAGCCCGTTACTATCGGGAGAAAAGAATGGTCTTCCCCAAACCACTGCCCTGGCCCACGCAGAGAAGCTCCTTCGAGCAGAGGGTATATGTCCCTGGGATGGTTGGCCACAGAGTGTACAGACTGGGAGATTTTGCACCCGCAACAGTTTGGCTCCTACTTCTGAGGGTGTTCCTTCAGCTTACGCTTGTATTGCGTAGCTCTCGCCCAGAATGAAGGACTACCAGTACTGTGCAATGTGCTATTATGGGCAGAGTTGGAGGTACTGATGTAGGCGGACCAGCGATCCCAGGGGTTGCCTGACTGGCAGGCATTATGGGTCCTGTGGAGGAGCCAGCAATCTCGGGTTGCTGTAGATGCAGAGAGGGAGGGCACAGGTCTGGTGATGGTAGAGGTGCGGGGGGTTTTCTCATTGGCGGTGGCAGTAGCACAGGTGGCAGTGGTGGTTGAGGCCGGAGAGTGGCGTCATTATGTCTGTCCTTCCCTTTAACACCTTTGTCCCTGCCGTGCTAGGCGTGGGCATATATTCCATCAGGGGGTAGTCTGGTGGAGGGAGGACTGCTGGTTGGTGTGGTGCTGGAGGTAGGTCTGCAGATGGGATGGAGGTGGTCTTTGTGATGGTGGATGGCTGTTTTGTGGCGTGCAGGTTGAGGAACCTCTCTTGGTGATGGATGAAGTCCCGCACAGTCTTGACGTTAATTTTTTGTAGAGGAATGCCTGCTTTGCACGGGACTAGATCTTCCACTAAAATCCGGTGCTGGATTCGCTCGTATGCCTTCAAGATGGTGCTCTTCTCAGGACTGTTGCGAGACCCTTGAGGTGAGCGCAACCACAACAGTTTCACCAGTGTACATCAGCCTGTTGTGCCGAGCACTGATGTCCTGTTGTGCTGGTGCGTAGCGCTTGGCCATCTTTACCCTCTGTATCACAGCAGCATCAACAAGATCATCCCTTTTTGTTGCAACAGTAGAGGGTGTTGCCCCAGTGTGTTCTGTATAGCTAGTTGAACTGCTGTGGCTGCTTGTCATGCTCCTCCACTGCATTCCAGACTTCCAGGACCTTTTTCCTCTGCTCAGTGGTAAGTGACAGCTTGTCCTCTGTCAGGCCAATCTCCACCAGCACAGAGCAGAACATTTCCAACTTTTGAAAGCCAGGAAGAGGGTTTGGACTGCAGGCATCCTCCTGTTAAAAAAAATGCCATACGAATGTGGTAAGTTCAAATGTGTTTTTTTTTCAGCAACCAGTGCATTGTATTTAATTCTAGCAGACACACAGCTACTAAGGCTGAAGGGTGAACAGTGGAGGTTTCGTCACTGGTGAGTGTGATGTGGGGCAGGACGGCATCGAGCACATCTTCATGTGCCTCCACGTCGCTCTGGTACGCCTCGTCTGGATCGGGCTGCCCAGGCTGAACCACCTCCTCTGGACCAGGTCCATCGTTCACAATGTCCTGAAGAGAGAAGGGCCCAGATTCACCTGTGCTCTGGCTGAACAGGTACTCCAACCCGAGCAGCTCATTGGAAGGGACATCAGCAGGGGCCCGGAAATTCTCCTCCACAGTCTCTCCGAACAGCTGCCGACAGCGGGTGTTGAGGCGGTCAATCAGCGGTGCCGAGTAGATCTTGGTGCCATCCTTTGCCACCAAACACAGCATCCAAGCTCCTGTCTGAGTTCCACCGTGCAATGCCACTTATCAGGTAAACCTGTTAGGGCTGTGCTGCACAGTGGGGACCTGAACATCACAATTAAAGGTATTAGAATAATGACAGGGTCACATGTTTTATTTGTATACAGACTACACTTGTGTACCTGGAATTATGTTCTGCAGAGCTTTGTGGAATCCTTCCAGGCTGTTGCTTCCACGCAGACATTTGTAGTAGGGCACGTCCACATGGTTGATGGTTGTGGTACACGCCACCCTATACATGTTCATGTCTGGTGGATCCTGGATGCACTCCAGGTATCGCTGGTGGCCTGCCCACATCTCATCAATGGCCTCTGTAAATACACATACATACAGTGTGTTATGTTCACTTTGTATGCTACACTATCCGTATCGATGTTGTATTAACTTTTTTGTATGAGGTCTTGTATACCAGGTGTTTTGAAGAGGCTCAGTCCACTCTCGTCCAGCCCAGCGGGACCTTTCAACTCCTCAATGGCCAGGTGGATGAGCCGGATTGTTTCCTGAGCCCCGAGTGAGACCCTCATGGTGTTTGAGCTGCTCCCTGGAAATGTAGTGGCGGACAACATCCTCATCTGACACAGACTTCAGCGTTGCCGGGTCCTTGGCTCTGACAGCCTTGATGAGCAGCTCAAGGTCTGTGCGGTTGTAGGCCAGCACTGCCCCAGCTAGCGCAGACTTGAACGCAGTGTACTTGGAGTGAGAGTCTGTGCGTATGGCTGCCTCAAACCGGTGGATCCAGTGAAAGATGTCCAGACGCACAAAACCATCCCATTGTCCACCCAAGGCTGGAACAAAGTCTCCAACGCTGTTGGGCCCTGCGCACGACAACCCCCACGGTCCACGTACAAGATTTTGGGGACAGGTTGATCGGCCGTTGGGCGTTGCTCTAGATGCAGAGATGGAGGGCACAGGTCTGGTGATGGTAGAGGTTGATCGGCCAGCCGGAACCTTTCCATGACTCCACGGCACATCGGTTCCAGCTTCTCAATGGACTCCTCACAGGTCAGCACAAATTAAACTATTTGGGAGTGCTCGTTTCCGATGCTGAGCCTCCACCCTCCCCAGACAGCTTCTTCACCACCTAAAAAGTATGTCAAGTTTGATAATTTCATAACCTCTGTTTGATTCTATTGATTCTACCAAAAATAAACGTCAAGACTGTGCGGGACTTCATCCATCGACAAGAGAGGCTCCTCAACCTGCACGGCACAAAACAGCCATCCACCATCACAAAGACCACCTCCATCTCATCTGCAGACCTACCTCCAGCACCACACCAGCCAGCAGTCCTCCCTCCACCAGACTACCCCCTGATGGAATATGTGACCACACCCAGCACGGCAGGGACAAAGGTGCTAAAGGGAAGGACAGACATGATGCCACTCTCCCGGCCTCAACCACCACTGCCACGTGTGCTACTGCCACCGCCAGTGAGAACAACCCCTGTCACTATTTACAATTTAGCCAATGAGATGCAATTATTTACAGATAAATATTCTTTCCTACGGTTTAAACAATTTAAAAGGTATCATTGAGCATGAAACAATGAAATGTCGTAAAAATGAAGACTATTTACAATATGTACAATGCAACCGTACCATATTTACAGGTCATTCCTCCAACTTGTCAGCAATAGAGGTGAAGTGTTCGTAGCTGCCGTACACTCTGTTGTCCAGACCTTTTGATGGGGACATCATTTTTACAGGGCAGAAACTCTTTTTTCTGTATTTTTTTATATGTCCCTGGGATGGTTGGCCACAGAATGTACATACAGGAAGATTTTGCACCCGCGACAGTTTGGCTCCTACTTCTGAGGGGTGTTCCTTCAGCTTACGCTTGTATTGCGTAGCTCTCGCTCAGAATGAAGGACTGCCAGTACTGTGCGATGTGCTAATGCTCTGAGTTGGAGGGACTGATGAAGGCAGACCAGCAATCCCAGGGTTTGCCTGACTGGCAGGCATTATGGGCTGTGTGGAGGGGCCAGAAATCTTGGGCGTTGCTCTAGATGCAGAGATGGAGGGCACAGGTCTGGTGATGGTAGAGGTTGATCGGCCAGCCGGAACCTTTCCATGACTCCACGGCACATCGGTTCCAGCTTCTCAATGGACTCCTCACAGGTCAGCACAAATTAAACTATTTGGGAGTGCTCGTTTCCGATGCTGAGCCTCCACCCTCCCCAGACAGCTTCTTCACCACCTAAAAAGTATGTCAAGTTTGATAATTTGATAACCTCTGTTTGATTCTATTGATTCTACCAAAAATAAACGTCAAGACTGTGCGGGACTTCATCCATCGACAAGAGAGGCTCCTCAACCTGCACGGCACAAAACAGCCATCCACCATTACAAAGACCACCTCCATCTCATCTGCAGACCTACCTCCAGCACCACACCAGCCAGCAGTCCTCCCTCCACCAGACTACCCCCTGATGGAATATGTGCCCACACCCAGCACGGCAGGGACAAAGGTGCTAAAGGGAAGGACAGACATGATGCCACTCTCCCGGCCTCAACCACCACTGCCACGTGTGCTACTGCCACCGCCAGTGAGAACAACCCCTGTCACTATTTACAGTTTAGCCAATGAGATGCAATTATTTACAAATAAATATTCTTTCCTACGGTTTAAACAATTTAAAAGGTATCATTGAGCATGAAACAATGAAATGTCATAAAAATGAAGACTATTTACAATATGTACAATGCAACCGTACCATATTTACAGGTCATTCCTCCAACTTGTCAGCAATAGAGGTGAAGTGTTCGTAGCTGCCGTACACTCTGTTGTCCAGACCTTTTGATGGGGACATCATTTTTACAGGGCAGATACTCTTTTTTCTGTATTTTTTTATATGTCCCTGGGATGGTTGGCCACAGAATGTACATACAGGAAGATTTTGCACCCGCGACAGTTTGGCTCCTACTTCTGAGGGGTGTTCCTTCAGCTTACGCTTGTATTGCGTAGCTCTCGCCCAGAATGAAGGACTGCCAGTACTGTGCGATGTGCTAATGCTCTGAGTTGGAGGGACTGATGAAGGCAGACCAGCAATCCCAGGGTTTGCCTGACTGGCAGGCATTATGGGCCAGAAATCTTGGGCGTTGCTCTAGATGCAGAGATGGAGGGCACAGGTCTGGTGATGGTAGAGGTTGATCGGCCAGCCGGAACCTTTCCATGACTCCACGGCACATCGGTTCCAGCTTCTCAATGGACTCCTCACAGGTCAGCACAAATTAAACTATTTGGGAGTGCTCGTTTCCGATGCTGAGCCTCCACCCTCCCCAGACAGCTTCTTCACCACCTAAAAAGTATGTCAAGTTTGATAATTTGATAACCTCTGTTTGATTCTATTGATATGTGATTTTTCTTAATCATTTTACAACAAACAATGTGAAAATTTGTTCAGTTTAAAACTGAATAAAAACAAAACAATACTGCAATATGTTTTGCATCATATGTTTTGATTTACATACTTTCTTGGTGGAATCCATTTTCAGCACAGTGCCAAAAGTGGAGAGGATCTGGCTCCGGTAATCCTGCACATTGTTGGCCTCTGCCAGCAGGAAGGCCGTGGTGCAAGAGCCGCGCGGAGGGAAGCTCTCTTGGAGGAGGTGGAACCTGGAATGTGTGCCCTAATGCAGAGACAATCCCTCCTGGTTCCACTACAGTCATGAGGAGTGTGGTGTACAGGTCCTTACGTTGAAGGTACTCCTTAACGTGATTCTCCTGTATCTGCCGCCACACCATGACCATAATGTTCCCTTCAGGCCGGTCCCTCAGAAGGCACACAACATTCCTATCCACACCACGCCTGTAAGTAGAGTCACAATCAATATGTTGAGGTTGATTTGAGTGACTACTTTCAAGTTTGTTAAATGTACACATTATGTTCAGTATACACACTTGCTGGTGAGGATGGCAGGGAACATAGCTTGATGAGTCTCGCTAAGTTGTGATAAAATAGCGGGATCCCACACAAGCCACCGACCCACTGTGCCACCTTCTCCTGTACATGGTCCGCAGCACAGGACCTCGGTGACCATTGTGCACCAGTTGGACACACCACAGATGTGACTGTGAGGGTACTGGTTTCGGAGGACCAGATGCGACAGAGAGAGGATCAGAAAGGGGATCAGGAGGGGATCTCCCACAGAAGTGGGGACCACTAGAGGGAAGAAAGGAGTCAGAGAAAAAATAAGGAAACAGGAATAAAACTCCCGGCTTATAGCCAAATAATAGCAACCCAGAAAGGTGGGCGAAAGCTCATAGACACAAGCAGAAAAATAAAAGTAAACAGGGAAATTAATCCCGGCGTCAGCTAAACCATTAACAACCCCAATAATAAGGGCGACAGGCTCGTAGATTCGAGCAGAGAAAATAACAGAAACGTATGCCTCGAGCTCAGCAACCTAAATGCGAGTGACAATAACGAGGCAAATGAAGGAAAAGCAAACAAAGGTAATCCACCAAACGGGGAATAGGAGGCAAAGGAGATAGAACTGAAAACAGTAACAAAAAGGAAAGAGAACGGACGGCTCTAACCTAACTAGGAAGTTCCTGCGTTCTTGTTAGAAACAACAATGCAGTCCTCCGGCTATACCTTTACCGGCTTTGTGTATGTGGCGATTAGACACAAAAGCACCGGAAGAGGAAAGCACAGCGTTAATATAGCTGGCAAAACACCTGAAACAGGTGTGCCAAATAATTTCAGAGTAGAGGAAAAAACACGGCACGGACGCCGTCCCGGAGCTGCGAGGAAACCCTACGCGGAGAAAGGGCGGCAACCAGCAAAACCGTGACAGGGACATACCTAAAGTACATATGGGGGAAAAAATCTAATCAAATAAAGGCCAATAGCAGCATATGACTTTCTGTGCTCTTTTTTTTTCTTGCATGTTTACATACATAATAATAAATATTCAACTGTAATGTAATAATTCTAAAACAGGTGAAGTGAGTTATACCTGGTGGTGGTAGCCAGACTTGTAGAGGTGCACACTCCGTCCTCTACCCACACACTCATCACCTCGCGGACGCTTCAGGGAGTACCTCCACACTCCAACAGGGCGCCACACAAAGAGGCGGCTCCGGAAAAAGAGCTGTGGAGTTGGCAGAGCACCCCTGACATAGCCGGGAGGCTCTGGTGGGTAAAACCACATGCGGTCTGATTTCATCACCTGTCGCCTCTTGAACAGACCAGTGTTGTCCTTGTAGATTTGAACGGGGGTGAACAGCCCTCTTTGGGTGTCCTCTTTGAGCCAGGAAATGTCTGAAGATGGGATGCCATTGGGGCTTTCCGACAAACGCACCCAACCCTCTAGCTCCACCTGCAACACACATGACACATACAAAATATTTGGTTATTATTGTGTTCAAAGTAATGTTAAAACATAAAACCAATTTTAAAAAACATGTAAAACAAATTATTCTCATTTACATTGTTTGCATATGTGAATATCACTTACAAGGGAGTCACTCAGAGGTGATTCCACGGGATAATCATGACCCTGGGTTGTGGACGGGGACTCTGGGCTGGCTATTGGATACATGCTGTTTTGGCCGGACAGTGGACTCAGGCTGCTTGGGCCGGACAGCGGCCTCAGGCTGTTTTGGCCAGACAGTGGACTCAGAGAAAGGAGAACTAATCCATTGCCTTAACCACTCGAACACGACTAGGTTTTTGTAAACCTGTCTTGCTGTGGTGGAAAAGTTATTCTTCAGAAGCGCATCCAATCCGAGCCGTGAGAAATCACATAGACATTAACGCAGCTTGAGATCTGATTAAACCATTTCTGATTATTTCTCATAGAGACCTGTAATCTCTGACTGGGGGAGAAATTCGGATTTGTATATACCAGCAAAAACAAGCAAATGCTAAGACTTCTCTCCAAACAGTTCGTAACAGTCCGTGCAAAAAAAAAAACAACCAAGAAAAACACAAACCACCATTGACCATTCCAGAAAACTTACTTTAAACCAGAAGATCAGGGGAGAGCGCCAACGCGGTCCCCCACTACCAGAAATTATGCAGTCGAGATTCCAGAGGTGGAAATCCAGGAGACAAACTAAAAGTCCTACCATGTGTTTCTTCCACCCATAGACTCAGCCAGCTGATTTCGCTAATTAGTTCTACTTCCTCTTGAAGAATTGTGTTAATTAGAAAATCCAGGTGATTGGAGCAAAATACTGGGGAGGACTTTTACTTTATGTCCCCTGGATTTCCACATTTGGGGAATTCGCAGGGGTCAGCACAACTGGAGTGCAATGGCTGAGCCTTCCCTTGGGTGAACATTGTCTTTTATTGGTTTTCACAATCTTACAAATATGGACATT
Source organism: Synaphobranchus kaupii (assembly GCA_029718625.1). Lineage (NCBI taxonomy): Eukaryota > Metazoa > Chordata > Actinopteri > Anguilliformes > Synaphobranchidae > Synaphobranchus > Synaphobranchus kaupii. The sequence goes on along the minus strand of CM056378.1, from coordinate 94,341,077 downwards.
TATTTTAAGGTACATAAACACAAGCAGAGATCATACTCATACAAAAGCCATATAACAAAACACGTAGGACATGTAAGACTTACAAACCGTTTTTCTCTTGAAAATTCTTATGATAGCCTACCTATTGCGTCACATTAAAAGCAATACATTACATACTTAGAATTTAAATTCAATCACACCGTTAGAAAAAATGTCATTCCAGTTCACAATTTACGTCTAGGTTTAACAGTAGGCAGTAGCCCTATTCAATATCAAATATAAAACCGATCTCTATGGGGCAAGGCACAAAATGGACATGGCAGTGCATTTTGAGATCATTGTCACAGTAATTAGAGAAAAGAAAATACACAAAACTCAGAAATGGATCAGACACGTTAAGTCTATGATAAAAAAGGCAACGTGCATTTTATAATATAAGTATAAGAGCAAATACAAAAAGTTATATTACGTGCCGGTTTCTTGGGTCGGCTGTAGCTGTTTCGTGGCGTATCTTCTGTAACAAGGGTAGCCTTTTTCCATTTGCGAATCATTACTAAAGTAAGGCCTTTCCTCACGCAAGCTGATGCTGAACGGTTAATACATGCCTTTGTCACAAGTAGATTAGACTACTGTAATGCTCTCTTCTCTGGTCTTCCACAAAAATATATAGAGCAGCTACAACTTGTGCAAAACTCAGCTGCAAGAATCTTGACACGAACCAAGAAAAGAGCTCACATCACACCTGTACTGGCATCTCTGCATTGGCTGCCTGTGAAATTTAGAATTGATTTAAAAATTATTTTACTTGTTTTTAAAGCTCTGAGTGTTTAGCACCACTTTACATATCTGACCTGCTGAATAGATATCAGCCCAAATGTGCCGTCAGATCTTCTGGTGATAACTTGTTATGCATTCCAAAAGTAAATTATAAAAGAAGTGGAGAAGCTTCTTTTTATTTCTATGCCCCCATACTATGGAATAGCTTGCCCAGACAGATCAGATAGGCACCAAATGTAGCACTTTTTAAAAGCCGCCTGAAAACGTACTTCTTTAGGTTGGCTTTTACTTGATTGTATCCTATTTTAGTTTTTACTTGTTTTTTGCTTTTACTTGTTTTATAAATATACATATATATTGTCTTGTATTTCATTGTGTTTTATTGCATTTTGTTTTATCCTATTTTATGATTTTATTCTATCCTAGTTTATTTGTTTTTATTGTCTTTATTTAATGTTATATTGTTTTATCCAATATTTTCCTGTTTTAACTGTTTATTATTATTATTTCTCTAGTGCGAAGCACTTTGAGCTGTGTGAAAGGTGCTATATAAATAAAGTTTATTATTATTATTATTATTATTATTTGGGGGTGGATGAGATGGTCAGTTCTTTCCAATGGCCCACCCCTCATTCTCTCTTGCCAGGCACTTGTTTTTATGGAAGTCCACCATAACGAGGTTAGGTTTATCTATTTTTAACAGCTGTCAAAGGATCAAATAAATGATAACACCGTCTATTTGAATTGCCCAACAGCACCGCCTATACAAAAAAAAAAAGCTTAAAGCACCTGGTATTCCCAGGAGGTACTCCCATCGAAGTACTAACCAGGCCCGACCCTGCTTAGCTTTCGAGATCAGACGAGATCGGGCGTATTCAGAGTGGTATGGCCATAAGCGACTAATAGCATGTAAAATGCCATAATACCGGTAACACAAATTAGGTTTTGAACAATCCCACTGCAAAGTTAATGTGTAAACTCTGTGGTAGTATTATCATATAAAGCAAGCATATGTACATAAGTTACAGTACCCAATTATGATAACACTTGGGTAAAAATTTAGATTTGCAAATGCTAAGACTTTTCTCAGTTAATAACAGTCCAACACAAGAGAAAATATAATTTGAAAAAACTTAATTGAAACCAGAAAATCAGGGGAGAGCGCGAACGCAGTCCCCCACTACCAGAAATTATGCAGTCGAGATTCCCACATTTGGGGAATTTGCAGGGGTTGAGTCTACGGTAGTGCAAAAGTCTACAGTGACTGTAGACAGTTACGCGTTCTGATTGGTCTAGTCTGACTGTAGACTCCCAATTGGATCGTAGAACTCGACTGTAGACTACCAATCATCTGTCGATATGCAAATCTGAATTTTAAATCTGATAGGGCTCACCGGCTTGGTGAGAAAGCCTACAAGAACGGTAAAAAATATTGTGGTAAAACAACACTGTAAACAACAACACTGGTAAAAAAAAAAGTGTTTTTATTTATTTTATTTTGAACAAGGGTTTTGTTGTCTTGTTGTCGGTAGATAGGTAAGTTAGGCAACTAGGTAGCTAGCTAGCTAATTAAGTTGCATTTTCCATTAAACAGTAATAATTGTTAAATTAAAAAAATAGTTAACGCTTTGTAATACATTTAATCTACCGCGTTCATTTATATTTCGGTTATGAAGCCGACTAAACTGATTTAATATAGGCTACAAGATGAAACTTGCATTTATATTTACATTTGTAGACCGGCGCAGGCTCAGCCGTCACCATCTTGACAAAAAAATGTCTCCGGTGATGTAGTGTACATCTTCGATGGCTTGGAACCAGAGGGGCGTAAGTCAAACTAAGTCATTTGTCAAACTTTACGGGAGAGCCAAAAGAAATTTTCACCAAACTTTCAACAACTGTATTTATTAACGTTCAACCATAATATTGGAACCCCATACATAATAAAACAATTGGCACAAACTGAGAAATATTATTAGCTACAATACAATATTCCAAAACTTTTAAAAAATATTTAAATTATGCCAAAAAAAGGTCACATACGCCTTTTTGGCACAAGAAATTGATTTTATAGCATGTAAACGAGGGGCGTATGTGATGAACAATACAGAAACTCACCTAGTTTTATTTGACAATTTAAAAAACACTTGAACACTTAGAATGAATGATTAGAAAAAAGTCTAATTAATTCATTTTGTAATTTTGGATGGATCACTTTAAGGGTTGTTTCTCCTGACTCATTTTCCTATTGAACTCTGTTGAAAAAGTCAGGGGAAACTAGCCTTAAAGTGATCCATCCATATCTACTGCATATCTGGCAGCAGAGTGATGGTATGATGCTCGTTTGATACCACAGACCCTTGATGACTTACAGCCACTTAGTGGGTTCCATACTATTCCCGTGTAATTTACAACTTAATCTAGTCCCACCCCCCAATTCCCATAGAGATCCATTGAAATGCAGAGAGGTTATAGTATTGCTTGTAAGAGTACCAGAAAACAAGATATCAAGAGTCTTTTGATATCCTTTTATACCCAGTCATGATAGCATCACCTGTTTACCTGTGGAATGTTCCAAACGGGTTTTTTTATTAACTTCTTTTTTTTTTTGCCCGTTACAACTTTTTTGGAACGTGTTGCAGGCATCAAATTCGGAATTAGCGTATATTTACAAAAATCAATAAAGTTGATAGGTAAAACATTAAATATCTTTTATTTGTACTGTTTTCAATAAAATATATTTAAAAGACAATTTACAAATCACTGCTTTCTGCTTTTATGTGCATTTTACATATTGTCACAACTTTTTTTAAATTGGGATTTGTATATACTTTACCTTCATCATTCACAGCTGACTCCGATTCCTTACTCAATTCATCTTGCTCTTCAAGATCATCTGGTTCTTGCATTAAACTCATTAAAACCTCTTCTGCTGTTAAAAGTTTTCTTGTTTCCATGTACGACCTTGATGTGTCGGCAGTCATTTTGGCTTAAGTGCTGTCTTAAGGTTCCACCCACAATGCATTGTTCAGAGCCAGAATGGCGTAAGTGCACTCACACCCTTCTGGCTCCAAACCATTCTCAATTTTTGTGTTAGATCTTTGTTGTATTGTTGCTTTATTCAATACTGTTTGTGATTTCAGTTGTGTCCTTTTGGTACTGGATAGAGCTCATCAAGAGCTTTCATTTGATACATAGAACTAATTTTCACCCAAAATGGCACTTACGCCTCTCTGGTTCCAACCCCACGGTTTGTACCCTACATTTTGTAGTGCATTGTGGGGGATATTGAGTGAACTATTTAGGGTGTCAAATTTGAAATTTTGAATTTTGGACACCCTACAAAATGGCCGATATCCTAAATAGTGCACTATATAGTGAATAGGGAGCGATTCCGAACACAGCCTGTATCTAAATGTATTTCAGTAGCTACAACTGAAGATGGCGACTCCAGTAATCCGCGTCGTCAACCCAGATGCCCCTGCAAATCGTCAACAGGCCGTATTGGTGGCGACCAAAGAGGCCCGTTACTATCGAGAGAAAAGGATGGTCTTCCCCAAACCTCCGCAGGAGCTGCTGAACCAGGCCACTGCCCGGGCCCATGCAGAGAAGCTCCTTCGAGCAGAGGGTATCCCCGCGCCATCGCGTCACCTGTGCCTGGGAAATCTGGTGGTGCCATTTGGCCAGTATGAGAATGCACCATTCCACTGGCTTGTGGCAAACGATGTGGGCTACATGAAGTAGTAAGCACATTATATTTAACACCATTGTAGGCTATGCATTTTAAATACCATTTTGATGGCATGCTTAAAATAAATTGTATATCTGTTTGCACAAAACTATGGCTATTATCAGTGTTTATTATTCATCTTTGCAAAGTTTCTTTAATCATTATCACAATCTCAGTGATATTACTGATGACAGTACTAAGTTGATGTATATGATTCCAGCGTACATGACAAGCAACGATCAGAGGTGACAAACCAACATCGAAAGGGAGAGAGATAGTGAACCAGTGGGTGAAAGACTACCTCACTGAATACGCAGAGAGCTTCCCACAAGTCTCCAGTCTTCTTGAGGCCAACATCGACAGGTGTATCTACGGTCAGAGAGGGTTTGAGGATCACACCTTTCAGGAGATGTGGGAACTCTACAGTCAGTACCGCACCCAAAAGGACAGGCCAGAGCAATTCAGTGATGAGCAGAGGGAGATAATACAGAAGGCTTACAGTTCTGTGAGGAGGTGGTTGCACACACCAGTGACCCACATCACAAGCGTGCAGATGAAGCGGTTTAGGAAATATATCATTGACAAGGAGCAAGTAAGTGTTATGAAACAGGAAGAGCAGAATAGCATAGTAAATGAAAATTGTTCAAATTAGTGATATTTTAATCACTTAGGCTAAATGTGTTTGTTTGCTTTTGGTAATTAAAAACTGGTCATGAAATCTAGATAGTTACAATACATTTGTTGTCCAGCAACCGCAGGCAAGCACCACCAAGTGTGATCTTTCATCATGGCCAGGTGATGACACTGAACTGGTAGCTGCAAGCCAGTTTGTGGAAGGTAAGTGAGATACAGAGTTAATAGACATCAAACGGTTTTAAAAAATAATTCATAATACAAAACTACTTCGTTTGGTAAATTCTTAGACTCGGTCAAGTCCCAAGAGTCCCCATCTAGCAGTCAGTCTCTGAAGTCCCAGTCCCAGGGTTCCCAGCCCACAGACAAGACCAAGCAGCCTGAGTCCGCTGTCCGGCCAAAACAGCCTGAGGCTGCTGTTTAGCTAAAACAGCCTGAGGCCGCTGTCCGGCCCAAGCAGCCTGAGTCCACTAGCCAACCCACAGAGTCCCCGTCCACAACCCAGGGTCATGATTTTTCCATGGAATCACCTGTGAGTGATATTTACATATGAGAACAATTTGTTTTATGTGTTTTTTAAATTGGTTTTTATGTTTTAACATTTCTTTGTACACAATAATAACCAAATGTTCTGTATGTGTTATGTGTGTTGCAGGTGGAGCTAGAGGGTTGTGTGTGTCTGTGGGAAAACCCCAATGGCATCCCATCTGCCGACATTTCCTGGCTCAAAGAGGACACCCAAAGAGGGCTGTTCACCCCCGTTCAGACAACACTGGTCTGTTCAAGAGGGGACAAGTGATGAAATCAGACCGCATGTGGTTTTACCCACCAGAGCCTCCCGGCTATGTCAGGGGTGCTCTGCCAACTCCACAGCTCTTTTTCCGGAGCCGCCTCTTTGTGTGGCGCCCTGTTGGAGTGTGGAGGTACTCCCTGAAGCGTCCGCGAGGTGATGAGTGTGTGGGTAGAGGACGGAGTGTGCACCTCTACAAGTCTGGCTACCACCACCGGGTATAACTCACTTCACCTGTGTTAGAGTTATTACATTACAGTTGAATATGTATTACTATGTATGTAAACATGCAAGAAAAAAAAGCACAGAAAGTCATATGCTGCTATTGGCCTTTAATTGATTTGATTTTTTCCCCATATGTACCTTAGGTACGTCACATCTGTGGTGTGTCCAACTGGTACACAATGGTCACCGAGGTCCTGTGCTGCGGACCTTGTACAGGAGAAGGTGGCACAGTGGGTCGGTGGCTTGCGTGGGATCCTGCTATTTCATCACAACTTAGCGAGGCTCATCAAGCTATGTTCCCTGCCATCCTCACCAGCAAGTGTGTATACTCAACATAATGTGTACATTTAATAAACTTGAAAGTAGTCACTTAACTCAACCTCAATGTATTGTTTGTGACTCTACTTACAGGCGTGGTGTGGACAGGAATGTTGTGTGCCTTCTGAGAGACCGGACCGAAGGGAACACTATGGTCAAGGTGTGGCGACAGATACAGGAGAATCACGTGGAGGAGTACCTTCAATGTAAGGACCTGTACACCACACTCCTCATGACTGTAGTGGAACCAGGAGGGATTGTCTCTGCATTAAGGCACACATTCCAGGTTCCACCTCCTCCAAGAGAGCTTCCCTCCGCGCGGCTCTTTCACCACGGCCTTCCTGCTGGCAGAGGCCAACAATGTGCAGGATTACCGGAGCCAGATCCTCTCCACTTTTGGCACTGCTGAAAATGGATTCCACCAAGAAAGTATGTAAATCAAAACATAATGGCATACTGTATGATGCAAAACATATTGCAGTATTGTTTTGTTTTTATTCAGTTTTAAATTGAACAAATTTTCACATTGTTTGTTGTAAAAAAAAAAAGGTTATCACATTATGCAAACTTTACATATTTCTTAGGTGGTGAAGAAACTGTCTGGGGAGGGTGGAGGCTCAGCTGAGTGGTTCACCAGCATTGGAAACGAGCACTCCCAAATAGTTTCATTTGTGCTGACCTGTGAGGAGTCCACTGAGAAGCTGGAACCGATGTGCCATGGAGTCATGGAAAGGTTCCGGCTGGCCGATCAACCTGTCCCCAAAATCTTGTACGTGGACCGTGGGGGTTGCCGTGCGCAGGGCCCAACAGCGTTGGAGACTTTGTTCCAGCCTTGGGTGGACAATGGGATGGTTGTGCGTCTGGACATCTTTCATTGGATCCACCGGTTTGACGCAGCCATACGCACAGACTCTCATTCCAAGTACACTGCGTTCAAGTCTGCGCTAGCTGGGGCAGTGCTGGCCTACAACCGCACGGACCTGGAGCTGCTCATCAAGGCCGTCAGAGCCAAGGACCCGGCAACACTGAAGTCTGTGTCAGACGAGGATGTTGTCCGCCACCACCTTTCCAGGGAGCAGCTCAAACACCATGTGCGGAGGGTCACACTCGGGGCTCAGGAAACATTCCAGCTCATCCACCTGTCCATTGAGGAGCTGAAAGGTCCCGCTGGGCTGGACGAGAGTGGAGTGAGCCTCTTCAAAACACCTGGTATACAAGACCTCATACAAAAAAGTTATTACAACATTGATACAGATAGTGTAGCATACAAAGTGAACATAACACACTGTATGTATGTGTATTTACAGAGGCCATTGATGAGATGTGGGCAGGCCAGCAGCGACACCTGGAATGCATCCAGGATCCACCAGACATGAACATGTATAGGGTGGCGCGTACCACAACCATCAACAATGTGGACGTGCCCTACTACAAATGTCTGCGTGGAAGCAACAGCCTGGAAGTATTCCACAAAGCTCTGCCGAACATGATTCCAGGTACACAAGTGTAGTCTGTGTACTTGTAACAAATTAAGCATGTGACCCTGTCATTAGTCTAATACCTTTTATTGTGCTGTTCAGGTCCCCACTGTGCAGCACGGCCCTATCAGGTTTACCTGATAAGTGGCATTGCACGGTGGAACTCAGACAGGAGCTTGGATGCTGTGTTTGGTGGCAAAGGACGGCACCACAGGATCTACTCGGCGCCGCTGATTGACCGCCTCAACACCCGCTGTCGGCAGCTGTTCGGAGAGATTGTGGAGGAGAATTTCCGGGCCCCTGCTGATGTCCCTTCCAACGAGCTGCTCGGGTTGGAGTACCTGTTCAGCCAGAGCACAGGTGAATCTGGGCCCTTCTCTATTCAGGACATTGTCAACGATGGACCTGATCCAGAGGAGGAGGTGGTTCAGCCTGGGCAGCCCGATCCAGATGAGGCAGACAAGGCGTACCAGAGCGACGTGGAGGCACATGACGATGTGCTGGATGCCGTCCTGCCCCACATCACGCTCACCAGTGACGAAACCTCCAGTGTTCACCCTCCGGCCTTTGTGAGTAGCTGTGTGTCTGCTAGAATTAAATATAATTCACTGGTTGCTGAAAAAAAGACAATGTACACATTTGACCTTACCGCATTCGTATGGCATTTTTTTAACAGGAGGATGCCTGCAGTCCAAACCCTCTTCCTGGGTTTGAAAAGTTGGAAATGTTCTGCTCTGTGCTGGTGGAGATTGGCCTGACAGAGGACAAGCTGTCACTTACGACTGAGCAGAGGAACAAGGTCCTCGCAGTCTGGAATGCAGTGGAGGAGCATGACAAGCAGCCACAGCAGTTCAACCAGTTGTACAGAACACACTGGGGCAACACCCTCTACTGCCGCACAAAAAGGGATGATCTTGTTGATGCTGCTGTGATACAGAGGGTAAAGATGGCCAAGCGTTACGCACCAGCACAACAAGACATCAGTGCTCGGCACAACCGGCTGATGTACACACTGGTGAAACTGTTGTGGTTGCGCTCACCTCAAGGGTCTCGCAACAGTCCTGAGAAGAGAACCATCTTGAAGGCATACGAGCAAATCCAGCACCGGATTTTGGTGGAGGATCCAGTCCTGTGCAAAGCAGGCATTCCTCTACCAAAAATAAACGTCAAGACTGTGCGGGACTTCATCCATCGACAAGAGAGGCTCCTCAACCTGCACGGCACAAAACAGCCATCCACCATCACAAAGACCACCTCCATCTCATCTGCAGACCTACCTCCAGCACCACACCAGCCAGCAGTCCTCCCTCCACCAGACTACCCCCTGATGGAATATGTGCCCACACCCAGCACGGCAGGGACAAAGGTGCTAAAGGGAAGGACAGACATGATACCACTCTCCCGGCCTCAACCACCACTGCCACGTGTGCTACTGCCACCGCCAGTGAGAACAACCCCTGCCACCTCTACCATCACCAGACCTGTGCCCTCCATCTCTGCATCTAGAGCAATGCCCAAGATTTCTGGCCCCTCCACACAGCCCATAATGCCTGCCAGTCAGGCAAACCCTGGGATTGCTGGTCTGCCTTCATCAGTCCCTCCAACTCAGAGCATTAGCACATCGCACAGTACTGGCAGTCCTTCATTCTGGACGAGAGCTACGCAATACAAGCGTAAGCTGAAGGAACACCCCTCAGAAGTAGGAGCCAAACTGTCGCGGGTGCAAAATCTTCCTGTATGTACACTCTGTGCCCAACAATCCCAGGGACATATAAAAAAATACAGAAAAAAGTTTCTGCCCTGTAAAAATGATGTCCCCATCAAAAGGTCTGGACAACAGTGTACGGCAGCTACGAACACTTCACCTCTATTGCTGACAAGTTGGAGGAATGAGCTGTAAATATGGTACGGTTGCATTGTACATATTGTACATATTGTAAATAGTCTTCATTTTTATGACATTTCATTGTTTCATGTTCAATGATACCTTTTAAATTGTTTAAACCGTAGGAAAGAATATTTATCTGTAAATAATTGCATCTCATTTTCATGACTTTTCATTCTTAATCATGTTCCCCAAGTGTTCCCCATTTCATGCACTTTATTCAATAAAGTGGTCAGTGCAGTGCAACAGTAACTGAGTTGTGGAATATCAATTAATGAATGCAACAATGGGTATATTTGTTTATCAAAAAATATGGACACAGATATACAGTGCCAGATGCAGGTAAGGACATGTGCCTATAGTACACGATATCACATAATTTTGCACATATAGCAATAGAAACATTAAAGTAGCTTTAATCAGCCTCAGAGATATTTTAAACTACTTTTATGAAAAATAACTTTATTTGTCTCACAGTGACGCACACACACACGTGCAGGAAGCGGCGACACCGAAACACACACACACACACACACACACGCGCAAGTGTCCAGCCGAAGAAATTTGTCATGTAATAAATGACATGTAGCATTTTCTTATACAAATATACTTTATATAGATTGTAAAACTAATGCCTCAATTTGCGTGATGAAACAGCTGTAGACATAATCTACTAAAGAAAACAAAAGAATTTATTGTTTATTACAGATGTTTTAGCTTTACATGCCAGATGCTAGAACATTAACATCATCAGACCACTTTGGGGGACTAATACAGTATAACGAAACAAGGTAGTCACATCTTGAGGTCAACTCTAGTAAGGAGTCAAGTATGTTTTGACAATAATGGTCAATAAATTCTCTATGATTGAAATCTGGATGTTTCCACTTCTTTCACCCACTAAAGTTGCCATAGGACACAAAACAAAATTTGTCTTTATTGGTTTTAAATTCCATAATCCAATAAAAACATTTCATTACAATCTACAGTTTTTCATTTCACATTTTAAAAACATTCTTTATCGGGGGGGAGTTTTATTTCCCGTCCCTTTTTAATTTTACATTTAAAATAGACTTACAACATTCAAGACACCACAGTAAGAAACATCACATTCAAACAAAATATCACTAAGACAAAAGGAAAAGACTCAAAGACATTGAAATGAAAAAGAAAGACATGCGCTCCCGGGTTATTGGGCGGGGATGGAGGGGGGTGGACTAAATGATCAGTTCTTTCCAATGGTCCACCCCCCATTTCTCTCTCGCCAGACGCTTGTCCTTTGCATAGTCCACCATAACGCCTTCTTGGAGGAGGTTTTGCGCCGCCCTCCTGAGAGTGACCAGGTCTACAGTTGTTTTTTGATAGACCTTGATGTTCCTCGCCTCCCACAGGACCTGCTTCATGGTGTTAACGATCCTCCACTGACGCTGGAGCTCCGGTGTTTTACATCCTCCACGGGCGCCGTAGAGGACGCTCTCAGCAGTCAGGGAGGACCTCGGCAGCAACCTGTTACGGGAGACAGAAGAAACAAGGCCCCAGACCCGTCCGGCCACGGAGCACTCCCAGAACAGATGGTAAATGTGTTCTGAGTCAGTGCATCCGTGGGGGCAGCGCTCAGTTAGGGCCAAGTGCCGCTTGAACATAAATGACCTGGTGGGGAGACACATGTGGGCAGACATCCAGGCAATGTCCTTTTGCTTATTACTTAAACATTTGTTTAGGACATTTGCCAAGATTATTGACGGGTCCAGGGTCGTGCTGCCCCTCGGGAGTGTCATGGTCTCCTTTGATCTTAAATGAGCCATGATTATTTTATAGCTCCACGAGGTCAGCCCGGCCCTGGGCAATCCTGCCCCAAAAGCAAAGTCCCTCAGGGCTCGGTATACATATGGGGGGTCCCAGTTATACGGTATGGTGAGGTCCAGCACACACAGGCCCATCGTCCTCAGGAAGGGAGTGGCATAGTACCTAGCAAAGGCACCAGAGGCCTTCTCAACCTTCCGAGTGTTCTGGACCAGTGTGGCCAGACCCTGCACCAAAACGATGTTAACAATGTCTGGAACCCCCCTGCCCCCACTCCGCTCTTCCTTGAGGAGGGTAGCTCTTTTCAACTTTTCCATGGTGCTCCCCCAGACAAAGCGAAAGGCCATTCTAGTAATGAGTTTACTAGTGGCCTTGTCTGGGGGAAACACCATCCCCAAGTAGAGAAAAATGGGAAGGACTATTGCCTTCAAGACCAGGATCTTACCCGTCTGAGTCAGAGGCCGCACGCTCCAGCTCCGGAGTTTAGCCTGGACGTGGCGGAGGGTTCCCTCCCAGCTCAGCCTTCCTTCACCGTCTGACTGGAAGGTCACCCCCAGGAGCTTGATGCTATCTCTGCGCACAGGGAAAGAAACGGTTAGTGGCTCACTCCAATTTATTTATTTATTTATTTCGGCATGTGTATGATCACATTGCATCACATTTCTGAAAATATTCATTTCAAATACATTTCCTGCCGAAAAGGGATACGGGAAAAAAGCAGCCTGCTTATCAATGTCCCGCCCCACTTCCCTCACGATTTTAAATGTTCATATTATACATTTGATTAAAACTGATATTTTTAGTATCACAACAGCATAGCTAAGTTTTCTTTATAGCAAAATTGATCAAGAAGGAAAGAAAAAAATAAAAATAAACTAAAATACTCTAAAGTAAAACAAACCGGATTTTTAAAGTCAGATTATTAAAGTCCAATTAAGTAGGTTTAAATGTGCCTGTCATACATTGGTCAAACAATTTGTTTCAATGTTCATATTATACATTTGATTAAAACAGATATTTTTAGTATCATAACATCATAGCTGAGTTTTCTTTATAGCGAAATTGATCAAGAAGGAAATGAAAAAAATAAAATAAAATACACAAACCGGATTTTTACATTCAGATTGTTAAGGTCCAGTTAAGTAGGTTTAAATGTGCATGGCATACATTGGTCAAACACTTTGTTTCAATGTTCATATTATACATTTGATTAAAACAGATAATTTTAGTATCATAACATCATAGCTGAGTTTTCTTTATGGCGAAACTGATCAGGAAGGAAAGAAAAATAAAATCAAATAAACTACTCTAAAGTAAAACAAACCAGGTTGTTAAAATCAGATTATTAAGTACCAAAATAGTAGGTTTAAATGTGCATGTCATACTTTGGTCAAAACAATTTGTTTCAGTTCCACGTCCAACATTCTCAAATTTTGTTCAGCTAATGTCCAAATTAAACGTGTCCGTTTCTACGTTTTTATGATGTTCTGTTGTCCCCTGTAAATTCCGTGCATTTAACCTGAGTTGGTATGATTGCCAGATCTCGGAGTTCATTACCCCTCGCTATTTTCTGCACTGTCCTCCGGTGGCTTGGTTATTTCTGCCTGCATTATGGCTATTTTTCCCTTGATTTTGTTGATGTCCGATCTCAAATTTCTCAGTATGATCAGTAATTCCCTGTTTCCAGAGACGTCACACCCCATTTTTCTCTGTTGTCGGTACATCACGTACTGGCCAAATCCTAGGCCGATTAGACCGACCATCATGAATCCAAGCAGGTACACATCTTCCACATCTTCTATATCTAGTACTGCCAGACACACTACACGCCATTTGTCCCACCCATCCATGGTGTATCCTGCCAGAAAGGTCCCATCTGGACATGCCGGCTCTCCAGTGCCCACACGCCTTGTCGAGAATATTTTGTCAATAGCGTTAAATGTCCAGTTTATAAGCTCCATCCTGAGAGTTTGTGCGACCAATGTCTGTTGTCTTTTGTTGCAGGGTCCAGGATCCTGTGTGAACCGCATGCTGTGGTTTGTTTTATTTTATTTTATTTTTTTAAAATGTTTTTTAAAGTAAAGTACATCATGACATTGTTTTTATTTCATGATAACCCCCTATTTTTCAGACTTGATAGTTTTCTACCATCTTGCATTTTATCTTACCCTTGAAAGTCTTTAAATTTGTAGACATTTTAATCTCATCATGTAAACTGTTCCAAAGTTTAACCCCCACAATGGATACTGAATGGCCTCTGAATGTTGACTTTATAGATTTTTGTTTATAAATCATATTTCCTCTTAGGTTATGTATGTCATCTCTCTTTAGAAACAGTTTCTGTATATTTATGGGTAAGAGGTTTTTGGAGGCTAAGAATAATATTTGTACAGTATTATATTCAATTATATCCTGCCACTTGAGAAACTTTGCCTTAATAAACAATTAATTAGTGTGGTCTCTATATGGGACACCATATACAACTCTTATTGCCCTTTTTTGAAGTTTGAACAGTGGCTCTGTGGTGTCTTTATAAGTGTGTCCCCACACTTCGACACAGTAGTTTAGGTGAGGTGTTATGAGTGCCGAGTAAATTGTCTTAAGTGAATGTTGATTGAGTAGTTTCTGCATTTTCCACAAAATAGACACGCTTTTGGCTAATTTACATTGAACTAGCTTCACATGTGGTTTCCATGTCAGGAGGCTATCTACCGTAATCCCCAGAATCTTGTGTTCGTTCACTCTTTCAATGTTAATACCATTGACTTTTAAGTTTATCTTTTCTTTCTGTCCTCTTTTCCCAAATAATATAAATTTTGTCTTTGAAAGGTTTAATGATAGTTTATTAATATTAAACCACGTGTGGAGCTTTGACATTTCATTATTAACTGATGTGACCATTTGTTTAAGATCAATTCCAGAACATAGGATGTTTGTGTCGTCTGCGAATAAAATTAATTTTAAAACGTCAGATACTTTGACTATGTCATTAATATATAATAAAAATAATTTTGGTCCTAGGACTGAACCCTGTGTGACCCCACAGGTGATGTCCAGGCATGATGATATGTTGTCCCCTATCTGAACGAATTGAACTCTGTTTGATAGGTAACTCTTTATCCATTGTAAAGCGATTCCTCTAACTCCATAACTATACAATTTTTCCATCAATATGTTGTGGTTTATCGTGTCAAAAGCTTTTTTCAAGTCTATGAATATGCCTATGGTGAATAGATTCCGGTCTAATGCGTCTTTAATAAATTCTATGGATTCTGTTAGGGCCAGTGCTGTTGAATGTTTTTTCCTGAACCCGTATTGGTTGTCACATAACAGTTTGTGTTTAACAATGAATTTATCTAATCTTACATTAAAGAGCTTTTCAATAATTTTCGAGCACTGTGGTAAAATTGAAACCGGACGATAATTTGAAAACTCTTGTTTGTCTCCATTTTTATATAAAGGAAGAACTTTTGCTATCTTCATTTTGTCTGGAAACACGCCATTACAGAACGATAGGTTACATATGTGTGTTAGTGGAGGTATGATCGCCTTTGATATCCTTTTTAACAATGTCATGTCTATCTGATCTGCGTCAGTGGATGTCTTAGCTGTGCAGTCTCTCAGTATCTCTTTCATTTCTTTTTGTGTAACAGGATATAAAAATAATGACTCTTGTTTTGTCTCACTGCCCCTATCAAAGTGATCCCACTGTAGGAGTGTGGAAGGAATGGCCTTGGCTAGCTCTGGACCGACACTAACAAAGTATTTGTTGAAATTGTCTAATGTCGACTTTTTTTCTTCTTCCCTCTTGTTGTTTATATTGAAATGATCCGAGAATGTCCTCTTGACCTTACGCCCAGAGACGGAATTTATTATTTTCCATAGGTTTCTGGTGTAATTTATATTTTCTGATAGTAACTTATCATAGTAATCTTTTTTATGTTTCCTCAACTGATCAGTCACTCTGTTTCTGCAACGTTTGTACTTTGTATATGATTGTTCGCTCCTTTCCTTTAAAAACTGTTTATATAAGCTGTTTTTTTTTCTACAGGCGTTTTCTATTTTCTTGGTAATCCATGGCCTTATTTCTTTGATTTTTTTGCCTTTTCTCGAATTTTTGACTACCGGGCAGTGCTTGTCATATATTGAATTTATTGTGTTTAAGAAGGCATCATACGCTTTGTTTGTGTCTCTTTCATTCAATACATCATTCCACTTTTGCTTTATCATGTCTTGTTCAAAATCTTTTAGTCTCTTTTCGTTTCTAATCCTTTTTAAGATTTTTGACCCTGGATTTTGATCCAAAGTTTGTTTCCAGTCACAGATGGCGAAGACTGGAAGGTGATCAGAGATATCATTTATCAAAATACCACTTGTTATTTTTGTGTCCAGTATATTTGTATAGATGTTGTCAATTAGTGTGGCACTATGTTTAGAGATTCTGCTTGGCTGGGTAATTAATGGTCGCATTCCCCACGCATACATTGTGTTTACGAAATCCTCAATCAACTTGTTATCGTTGGGATTTAATATGTCTACGTTAAAGTCACCGCATATAAAAACCTTTGATTGCTTCATTTTTGATAATATTTCTCCCATACAATTTTTGAAAATATCTATTTTTGAGCTAGGAGCTCTGTAAACATTGCATATAACAGTTTTTTTACCTTTTAACGCTGAGAATTCAATTGTTATACACTCCATTACATTTTCAACGACAGTTGACAAGCTTTCCATTATCTCAAAATTTATGCTCTCCTCAATAAACAGTGCAACTCCTCCACCAGCTTTGTTGATTCTGTTCTTACACACAAAATTATACCCTTCCAGGTGGAAATCCATGCCTTTCTCAACGTTAATCCAAGTTTCCGACACCGCAATGATGTTAAATGGTTTGGCAAATGTACATAGATACTCCTGTATCTGTTCAAAGTTTGCGTATAGACTCCTGCTGTTGAAGTGGGTTATTGACAGCTTTCCACCCATACTAATGTTCTTATTGAATTGGTCTTCCAAGTAATATCCACATTTGTTTGTTTCATTATAAAAAAAGTGTCTGTCTGGATCCACTTCTTCATTCGGGGCTTTTGATCTTGGGTTTTGGTTAGATATCATACTCCTTTTTTCATGGTCAGCAATTTTATCCATCAATTCATTCAATATAATCCGTGAAGTTTTACTTTTTGATTGTACTGAGTTCATGGCGTTTTCACATTGTTTTCACGTACCTTACTATTCATATTTCTCCAGCTCCTCCAGCGCCCTGATCAGCACCGGTCTGGTGTTTTCTGAAGACCCAATTGGTTTGATAAAAACTTTGCAGTTTGCCGTCCAGGTTTTCTGTAGTTTTTCCCCTTTCTTCAATTGACGCGCTTTCCAAGCGATGGTGGCGTTTACTTTGGTGAGATTTTCATTAATGAACACGTTGGATCCTTTCAGATTTTTGCCCTGTTTCAGTAGAGCAACTTTGTATTTCCTACTTATGAATCTCAGCACCACGGCGCGGGTTTCGTTTTCCCTACCTTCATTAGTTTTTCTCTTGGGCAGCAGATAACAAGAATCCACATTTGTAAGATCCATATCGATTTTTTTGGAATCAAGAAAGTTCCACACCTGTATTTCCACTGATTGAATGTCTGCCTCGTCAGGCTCCTCGTTGGACCTCGTCGCCTTGGCATAGTTCCTTGGTTTGATTCTGAGCCCTGTGATGATCACATCATTAAGTTTCCCATGTTGTTCCAGCTCCTCCACTCTGTATGTTAGAGTCTTTATTTGTTGGTCTTTCTTGATATTTTCATCTTTAAGATCTTGTAACTCCTGCCTTATGTCTTTGAGTTGAATCTTGATATCTTCCAGGCTTTCCATAATTGATGCCAAGTCCGCTGGAATAGAGTGACTTGTTTTAGCTGACTTATCTGGCTTGACCATTTTCTTGATTTTCTTGATTTCAGTGATTTTTAAACGATTAATATGGCATTTGCGTTTGTTATGTTGTTTTATTGTTTCGTCGAGTTTATCATTCCATTCTTTCTCTCCCCCAATTCCCGTTGCAGCTGTAGCCTTGAGCTGTTGCCTTGAGCTGTTGCTCCTTCAGCAACCATGTAAGAATGCCGAGACAGAAACAGTTCACTCTTGTCCCTATTGACTAGGGCGCCAGTGGCTGCACAGAAGTCATCCAGCACCTTGTTGGCAACGGTGATGGAATGACTGTCTGTGCCGACGATGGTAATGTCATCCATGTACGCCATCACCCTAAGCCGCTCCCCCTGGGCCCCGGGCAGTGGATAACCAGCGATGCCCGGGTTGCCCCTGATGGCCTGAAGGAACGGCTCGAGGTAGATGACGTACAGGAGGGATGCTAGGGGGCATCTCTGCCTGACGCCAGACCTAATGTCAAAGGGGGCGGATGGTTGCTTGTTCACAACCACCCTCCCCGAGATGTCAGTTAAACACATTTTGGTCCAGCGCAGGAGGGAGCTAGGAAAATTAAACCTCTCTAGCACCCTCTCCAAGCACACATGACTTACCCTGTCAAAGGCCTTCTCCTTGTCTAGGCTGAGAAGGCCCAAGGGGGACCTGCGCTCCCCGGAGTGGATTATGACATCCCTCACGAGGAGCAGGTTGTCGTTTATGGACCTCCCTGGAATACTGCACGTTTGGTCGGGGCCGACCACCGATGTTATCAGGTGTTGGAACCTCCTCATCAGCGCCTTCGCCATGATCTTATAATCAGCTGAGAGGAGGTTAATCGGCCGCCAGTGCCGGAGGTCCTTCAGGTCCCCCTTCTTAGGGACAAGAGCAACCGCACTCTGCCTCAGTGAGGCCCCCAACCGCCCCTCCCTGTACGCCGCGCTGAAAACTTCCGCCACGTCCTCCTTCAGGAGATCCCCGAAAGCCTGATAAAATTTGGCCGGGATCCCGTCAGGACCAGGAGCTTTGTGCTGATTGAGGGAGCGCACGGCCCGGGTGAGCTCCTCGGCGCTCAACTCAGGTTCCATGCTCTCGTCCCCCAGGCGTCTGTCCAGGCAGCCCAGGAAGGTGTCCATGAGAGCCCCGTCTGCGGGCCTTATACTGTACAGGCCCGCATAGAACTCCCTGGCCACCTCCCGGACCTCCGCCTCTTCAGACACCACCACCCCTCTGCTGTTATAGAGGGAAGAGATGTTATTTGTTTTTGACCGTGCCCTGCGGAAGAAGTACCTAGTGCACTTCTCGTCCTCCTCAAGGCCCTGGAGTTTGGAGCGGAAGGTGTATTTTTTCCGCTCCTCCCGATAGAGGGCGGAGAGGCTCTGTTTAGCGAGTGCAATCTCGCTGCTTACCTCCAGGCCTCGGGACTGGGGGAGGCTCAGTCTTTGGAGGGCAGCATTAGCGTGGTCAAAAGCCACCCTCCTTTCCTTTGCCTTCCTCCGCCCGACTGCCCGGAAGTAGCCCTGCACCCGCTCCTTCACCATCTCCCACCACTCTATCGGGGGGGCAAAAAGATGTTTTAAACTCACCCACTCCAGGTACCGCCTCGAGAAGGAGAGGCGCACTTTGGGGTCCTGGACATGGCTGGTATTCATTCTCCAGAGACCCCTGCCAACGGTTATGGACTTCTCCCAGGCCAGGGACACGGTCACCATGTGGTGGTCTGAGTAGTGCACTGCCCGGATGGAAAAGGCGTGCACTCTCAGGCCTGGGGAGAGCAGGAACATGTCAATGCGAGATGAGGAGACACCAGAGGAGCTCACCCATGTGTGTTGTGGGGGAGAGGCGCCCCCGGCGTCGTGGAGGGAGAAATCCTCTATGATAGACCGCAGCTCGTCACTCGACCGATCTATCCTCGGTCTGCTGCGGTCTTCATCCCTGAGGGCGCAGTTGAAATCCCCCCCCACGACAACCGGCATGTTGCATTGTATAGTGGTTCTGAGTTTGGTAAATAGGGAGACCCTCTCGGCTACGCTGGTTGGGCCGTACACATTGACCACTCTAAGTGGGGAACCCCCGACACAAATGTCTGTGACGACCCGAGCGGAGGTTATTACCCGTGATTTATACAAAGGGATTTTTGGTCAATGTGCCGACCCGAGCGGACACAAAACAAAAACACATGGCTACTTAACATGCAATGCTTACATCAGTCCCTCCTCGCATAGTACGTCAAATTATTGATTTCTTCGCGGTAGACTTTAGACCAATTACGTTCAAGACAAATTGCACTACGGTACGGCTCACCCCCATTCGCAGGGGTCAGCACAACCGGAGTGCAATGGCTGAGCCTCGCCCTGGGTGAACATTTGTTTTTATTGTTTTTTTTACAAGTTATGTTACAGAAAAAAAACACACATATACACAATGCCTCACTCCATCTTAAAACATTTCTTTAAAAAATAACAACCATTTACAAATTATGGCAGTTCATTTTTCTTTTAAAATACAAAAAGTTCTTACAGTGCCCGCTTGGGGGGTTATATTGGTTCTCTCTCTTTTGGGGGTGGGCTAAATGATCAGTTCTTTCCAATGGTCCACCCCCCATTTCTCTCTTGCCAGGCACTTGTTTTTGTGAAAGTCCACCATAACGCCGTCCTGGAGAACTAATCCATTGCCTTAACCACTCGACCACGACTAGGTTTTTGTAAACCTGTCTTGCTGTGGTGGAAAAGTTATTCTTCAGAAGCGCATCCAATCCGAGCCGTGAGAAATCACATAGACATTAATGCAGCTTGAGATCTGATTAAACCATTTCTGATTATTTATCATAGAGACCTGTAATCTCTGACTGGGGGAGAAATTCGGATTTGTATATACCAGCAAAAACAAGCAAATGCTAAGACTTCTCTCCAAACAGTTCGTAACAGTTTGTGCAACAAAAAAAAACAACCACCAAGAAAAACACAAACCACCATTGACCATTCCAGAAAACTTACTTTAAACCAGAAGATCAGGGGAGAGCGCCAACGCGGTCCCCCACTACCAGAAATTATGCAGTCGAGATTCCAGAGGTGGAAATCCAGGAGACATAAAGTAAAAGTCCTACCATGTGTTTCTTCCACCCATAGACTCAGCCAGCTGATTTCGCTAATTAGTTCTACTTCCTCTTGAAGAATTATGTTAATTACAAAATCCAGGTGATTGGAGCAAAATACTGGGGAGGACTTTTACATTATGTCCCCTGGATTTCCACATTTGGGGAATTCGCAGGGGTCAGCACAACTGGAGTGCAATGGCTGAGCCTTCCCTTGGGTGAACATTGTCTTTTATTGGTTTTCACAATCTTACAAATATGGACATTTATTTTAAGGTACATAAACACAAGCAGAGATCATACTCATACAAAAGCCATATAACAAAACACGTAGGACATGTAAGACTTACAAACCGTTTTTTCTCTTAAAAATTCTTATGATAGCCTACCTGTTGCATCACATTTAAAAGCAATACATTAGATACTTAGAATTTAAATTCAATCACACCATTAGAAAAAATGTCATTCCAGTTCACAATTTACGTCTAGGTTTAACAGTAGGCAGTAGCCCTATTCAATATCAAATATAAAACCGATCTCTATGGGGCAAGGCACAAAATGGACATGGCAGTGCATTTTGAGATCATTGTCACAGTAATTAGAGAAAAGAAAGAATACACAAAACTCAGAAATGGATCAGACACGTTAAGTCTATGATAAAAAAGGTAACGTGCATTTTATAATATAAGTATAAGAGCAAATACAAAAAGTTGCGTGCCGGTTTCTTGGGTCGGCTGTAGCTGTTTCTTGGGGTGTCTTCTTCTGTAACAAGGGTAGCCTTTTTCCATTTGCGAATCATTACTAAAGTAAGGCCTTTCCTCACGCAAGCTGATGCTGAACGGTTAATACATGCCTTTGTCACAGGTAGATTAGACTACTGTAATGCTCTCTTCTCTGGTCTTCCAAAAAAATATATAGAGCAGCTACAACCAAGAAGAGAGCTCACATCACACCTGTACTGGCATCTCTGCATTGGCTGCCTGTGAAATTTTGAATTGATTTAAAAATTATTTTACTTGTTTTTAAAGCTCTGAGTGTTTAGCACCACTTTACATATCTGACCTGCTGAATAGATATCAGCCCAAATGTGCTGTCAGATCTTCTGGTGATAACTTGTTATGCATTCCAAAAGTAAATTATAAAAGAAGTGGAGAAGCTTCTTTTTATTTCCATGCCCCCATACTATGGAATAGCTTGCCCAGACAGATCAGAGAGGCACCAAATGTAGCACTTTTTAAAAGCCTTCTGAAAACGTACTTCTTTAGGATGGCTTTTACTTGATTGTATCCTATTTTAGTTTTTACTTCATTTTTGCTTTTACTTGTTTTATAAATATACATATATATTGTCTTGTATTTCATTGTGTTTTATTGCATTTTGTTTTATCCCATTTTATTCATATTTTTTGTGTTTTTATTAATTTTATATTGTTTTTCCCAAAAAGATTTTTTTCCGATTTGTTTTATTCCCTGTTTTATAATTGTCTTTTATTTCATTGTGTTTTATTGCATTTTGTTTTATCCTATTTTATGATTTTATTCTATCCTCGTTTATTAGTTTTTATTGTCTTTATTTAATGTTATATTGTTTTATCCAATATTTTCCTGTTTTAACTGTTTATTATTATTATTTCCCTAGTGCGAAGCACTTTGAGCTGTGTGAAAGGTGCTATATACATAAAGTTTATTCTTATTATTCTTTGGGGGTGGATGAGATGGTCAGTTCTTTCCAATGGCCCACCCTCATTCTCTCTTGCCAGGCACTTGTTTTTATGGAAGTCCACCATAACGAGGGTAGGTTCATCTATTTTTAACAGCTGTCAAAGGATCAAATGAATGATAACACCGTCTATTTGAATTGCCCAACAGCGCCGCCTATACAAAAAAAAAAAGCTTAAAGCACCTGGTATTCCCAGGAGGTACTCCCATCGAAGTACTAACCAGGCCCGACCCTGCTTAGCTTTCGAGATCAGGCGTATTCAGTGTGGTATGGCCGTAAGCGACTAATAGCATGTAAAATGCCATAATACCGGTAACACAAATTAGGTTTTGAACAATCCCACTGCAAAGTTAATGTGTAAACTCTGTGGTAGTATTATCATATAAAGCAAGCATATGTACATAAGTTGCAGTACCCAATTATGATAACACTTGGGTAAAAATTTAGATTTGCAAATGCTAAGACTTTTCTCAGTTAATAACAGTCCAACACAAGAGAAAATATAATTCGCAAAAACTTAATTGAAACCAGAAAATCAGGGGAGAGCGCGAACGCAGTCCCCCACTACCAGAAATTATGCAGTCGAGATTCCCACATTTGGGGAATTCGCAGGGGTCAGCACAACCGAAGTGCAATGGCCGAGCCTCGCCCTGGGTGAACCACCTTCTTGATCATGGTATCTCCCCTGCCAGGTAAGTATGATTTGTACACGTTGGGGAAGGGAGTCCCACTCTTAACCATACATTTTACATTGACGGTTACAACATTTTATCAGTCGTTTGAGTGACCATGACGTGCGAATTAACAACTCGGAATAACACTTTCGTGGCGAGAGTACTTCAATTATGACTATTTTTTTTAATTTTTCACTTCATACTAACAATACTTTTCAATTCCCCCATAATGCAACATTATAAATTCAAAACTGACAATTTTGGTCGTGGTGACGTCACACGTACGTCCGCACGCGGAAGTGGTGGAAAAACAAACAGTTGACAGTGGGTGACTAGATTCAAAATCCCCAAAACATCGAAAAGATGATCTTCAGTTTTACCGTATACCATCAGAAAAGAATAATCTTCAAGCTAACCGCAGGCTTGTGGCTGCAAGCACTGAAGTAAAACATAGCTACCGCACCGTCCGCAAGTCCTGTTATCTTGCTACGATAACTAGCCTAGCCTACGCTATATAACGCCAAATATGTGGTGTAAATTAACATTATAACATTAACATTACAGGCATTTAGCAGACGCTCTTATCCAGAGCGACTTACACAACTTTTCTTTCTTTTTTTAAGCATTTCTTACATATTATCCATTTATACAGCTGGATATATAGGCTACTGAAGCAATTCAGGTTAAGTACCTTGCTCAAGGGTACAACGGCAGTGTCCTACCTGGGAATCGAACCTGCAACCTTTCGATTACAAGGCCAGCACCTAATAATAGAATACACCTTAACTGACATAACGCAAGTGTCCTGACGAGCAATTTGACATCTTACTTGTTTGAAGGCAGCTAGCACTAAAAGTAGCTCTGAGCCATATTCACTTGAACTGAAGCGCGTTTTGTGCCACCACTTTGTGCGCATGCCCGCCCGGCAATGTTTGTAAGTAGTAATGCAATTTGTCTTCAATATTCACACGGTAACACACATAACCAGAACACCCAGTTTAACTGTGGCAAAAAATATATGCGTCCTCTAAACGGAGAACACACGATAAATCCGATCTGTAAAGACTCAAGCTGCACTCCCCCTCTTCTTCAGAAAAAGAGCATCATCACATCAGCTGTGATTTAGGCTACTCCTGGTTTTACTGTACTGTAAACTGTTCCCTCCGAACGTTGCACAATGCACATTAGGCTAAAGGGTTCTTAAGTTAAGGGAAAATAAAAGTTATTCTATTCTATTTACTGCATATCCTGACATTTTGGACACTTCGAGTGAGACAATCCCTCAGCGACTACTTGGCTCAGGAACATTAGAAAACTTTTGACGTGAAAAATCACGCTTAAACTTAGGCTAGCCTACTCTAAAAAACGAAACGGCTCGAAAACGTATACACGGACATTTAGAGAGCACAGTCTGACTACATGCACAGCGATTGTTTGAGCGCATAACCTTAACGGCTAAACAGGCATATTCTTATAAAATATATATTTCAGTGTCTTGGAAAGCAGAATGTAGCTATGGTCGTCTTTTATTTTTTATAACCTATTGGTTACAGAAATAAACCAATATGACAGGGATTTGATACCCACAATATAACAAGAAATAGGCTACTGATCCAGCTAAAAAAAAACCTCTAAAAGCTATTTGAATTGTGAAACAGCGCCGCCTATACAAAAAACGTTTTGAAAAGCTTACAGCACCTGGTATTCCCAGGCGGTCTCCCATCCAAGTACTAACCAGGCCCGACCCTGCTTAGCTTCCGAGATCAGACGAGATCGGGCGTATTCAGAGTGGTATGGCCGTAAGCAACTGACGCCGTGTAAAATGTCGTATTTATACCGGTGACACAAATTGGGTTTTGAACAACCCTACGACAATTAGTCTAGCAGGAGGGGCCCTCAGATTTTGGAGGACCCCTCCCCGAGTTAGAACACAACACAACAATGTTTTTTAAATTTATCTTCAGGGTCTCCCATTCGTGAAATGGATTGTTGTGGAACTTTATTTTAAGGCAAAAGTGGTGAAATCAATGGATAAAGTGTTGCACCCCATAAACTCAGAAAGAGCAGAGAGAGAGAGAGATCTTTCTGGATGGTGCAAGGGCCACATAATAATGCTGTCTAGCTTTTCAATGGAAGCTCTGATCCTGCTCAAATTTTGTATGTGAGTAGGCAGGTACCTAGTGCACACTATAACTTGAAGGGTTTCTTCTCCTCATTTATTTTTCCATAGGGTTCAATAGGAAAATTTGTCAGGAGAAACAACCCTTAAAGTGATCCATCCATATCTACTGCATATCTGGCAGCAGAGTGATGGTTTGAGGCTTGTTTGATACCTCAGACCCTTGATGACTTACAGCCATTTTACCAATCATGTATCCCATACTGTTCCAGCATAATTTACAGCTAAATCTAGTCCCACCCCCCAATTCCCATAGAGATGTTATACTATCGCTTGTAAGAGTACCAGAAAATAAGATATCAAGGGCCCTATCTTACACCCGGCGCAAACCCAAACGCAAGTGTCTTTGCTATCTTACACCCAGCGCATGGTTCATTATAACGCCTTGCGTTCACGTCGTTTAAATACCATGTATTCTTGCGCCCATTACAAGTGCACTGGGCGTGTTGGTCTTAAGATGAGGAGTGGCCAGGATAATTTTTGGCGTATTGCTATCTTGAGCCAGCAGAAAGCGCTTGCCGCTTGCGCTAAAACCACCACAAACCTGGTCTAAAGTCTTGTCGCAGTTGTTCACATGTTATTTTAATGGGGCATATAAGTGCTCTACATAGGCGTGCACAACGCACGTACCCCCTCCTGTCTGTTACACACAGGAGCGCGCACAAGCATGACTGAAAATATCAAGATTACAATGTGAAATATTATTATTTAGTAATAAAAGGGCCCATAGGTCAAAGACCACATAGCTACCTGTCCCTCAGCGAAGGGAAATGCCAAATTAAAATGCTTTCAGCCCACTCCATCAACATCCAGGCGATGTGCGATGGTAGGCTACGTGTGGTAGGTATGGTAGGTCATGTAAGGGTTTGAAAGCAGAATTGATTAGAGGGAGTGGATATTTATTGCGTATATTTATATTTATATTTATTGCGTACTGTGACCTCGTTTAAGCCTCTGTAATCAATACAGGGCTGGAGTGACCCGTCCTTCTTTGCCACAAAGAAGAACCTCGCCCCCACCGGGGATGAGGAAGGGCAAATGATACCTGAAGCCAATGAGTTGTGAATGTAGGTTTCCATTGCAGCCTTTTCAGGCCCCGACAGACTGTAGAGGTGGCCGGAGGGTAGTTTGGCTCCTGCCAGCAACTCGATACAGCAGTCGTAGGGCCTGTGAGGGGGACACAGCACGTGATTTGCTAAAAACCTGAGATAGATCGTGGTAGTGGTTAGGAACACAGGTTAGATCAGGTTCAGGAAGGTTAGGGGTAGCCCTCTTAACCCCCGGAGGGGGCAGGGCTGACCGCAGGCAGTTGGCTAAACAGTGGGCGCTCCAATCCTGGACTTGACTGGAGCGCCAATTAATGTGAGGATTGTGGAGGTGTAACCAGGTTTGGCCGAGGACCAATGGCGACTGCTTGGAGTGGATGAGGTAAAACTGGATAGTTTCATGATGGTTACCGGACAGCACCAGCTGGAGGGGAACGGTGGAGTGAGTGACCAGCCCCAGGCTTCTTCCATCCAAGTCAAGTGCAGAGATTGGCGAGGACAGGGACTCCACAGGATTTCCGGCCTCTTTAACAAAACTTGCGTCAATAAAACTGGCGTCAGCCCCAGAGTCAACGAGGGCCAATGAGGTAACGGCTTGGTCTTTCCAAAGGAGGGTGGCTTTGAGTTCGACTCGGTTTTTGGCTGAATGGGCTGTGGTGATAGGGCTCGTCAGAACGCTCAATCTTACTGGCGAGCCACGCCTTTTGGGCAAATAGAACACGCAGCCAGATGATGGTCAGGACTGCCACAGTACATACGTGAATTTGTGCAGATTCTCCGGCGACATTCTTCAGCATCGATGGAGACTTTGCCCAATTGCATGGGTTCTTCATCTGTGGGATTAGGAATTGAGATGGACCTCTTGCCAGGAGAAGGGGGAGAACTGGCGTGGAGTGTGGAGAATGGAACGCGTGGCTGGCCCTTCTTCCTTTCCCGGGCCCTGGCCCGGAGGCGATTGTCGACCGAGATGGCGAGGCTGATGAGGCTGTTGAGCGAACTGGATTCATCACGGGTCGCCAACTGGTCTTTTAACTCTTCGTTCAGGGCTTGTAAGAAGGCCCCCTGGAGGGCGGTGTCGTTACATCCTGCTTCGGCTGCCAGGGTGTGGAATTGGACCGCCATCTCGGCCACACTGCGGCTGCCCTGACGCATCTGGAGGACGCATTGGGTAGCGTCTCTGCCACAGACAGGGTGGTCGAAGACGCGGCGCATCTCAGTGGTGAAGGAGGCGAGATGGAAGCAGGCAGGTGACTGGCTCTCCCACAGCATCGTGGCCCACTCCCGGGCACTCCCTCCCAAACTGCTCATGACGAACGCGATCTTGCAGGTGTCGGTGGCGAAGGAGGTGGGCTGAATGCGGAATACGATGTCGCATTGAAGGAGGAATTCACGACACTTCCCCAGGTCCCCTCGGTAAACCTCAGGATGTTGAACACGGGGTTCTCTGCCAGAGGAGGGCGCTGGCGCCTCAGGCTGCAGCTGAGGTGGGGATGGAGCCGGGACCGCTTGGAGCCTCGGAAGAGGCTGGTGGGGCGACATCTGACTCATTTGATCCGAAAGGTTCTTCAGAGTCTCCAAGACGTCATCCATGCGGTGGCTCAGTTGATCACTGACAGCAGTCTGGCAGGCGAAGGCGTGACGGATCTGCTCCAAGTCGGCTGGGTCCATTCTTGGCCAGTTCGTTCTGTTACGACCCCGGAAGTGGACTGGACCCAAATGCACGACTCTTAGACAGGAATGCAAAAACTCAATATTTATTAATGATCAGGGTGGTCCTGAGCATGGGGAGAAAGGCAAAAGGAGTTAAAGTTCCAAGCCGGAACTGGACTTTCCAACAGACAGACTTGACAGACAGAGTGGGAGCGCTAAGCATCCAATAACTTATTGCTTCGACCAATACTCCTGAAGCATAGGGAGAACATTAAATACAGACAGTCCAGGTATGAAGATGCGGGAGCAGTGGGAGCAGGGAAAGCCAGGGATGGTAATGGAGACAGGCAACCGGGTTAGTTGGAGCAGGGGATGAGCGGGAGCGAGAGCGGTAGAGCAGGACCGTGGAGCGGAGTCCAGGCAGGACGCAGGCGTGGCAGAAGGACAGCGGCAGTAGCAGCATGGCAACAGCAGGGCGGCAGCAGCGACAGCAGAGGCAGGAGCGACAGCACATCAGCAGCACCGCAACACTGGCTGTAAGCGGGCACTGCTGCAGGGTGGAATAGCAGAAGCCCAAGCTGCATGCACACACGTCAGGTGGGAGGCAGGGAAACCGCAACACAGGCAGGGATTTACTGACAACTGCAGGCTGGCAGACTGAAGCAGACAGAGTTAGTTAGCGAGACGAGACAATGAACAGCGGGTAGTGCTGTTCCAGACTGATCAGACTTACATTAGACAGAATAGCAGGGCAATTAAACGCCGGCACAGAACTAGACTGTTTAAAGTAGCAACTAGACAGGGAACCTGACAGGACCACAGGTTTCAGACAAAGAGCATTAACGAACTGGCCCAGGACAGAAAACACCGGGTGACTAAATGCAAACATTGACCAAAAATCCTTTAGATCATGGGAAATAACATCTTGGAGAGCGGGTGAATCCTCATCACTGATTTCAGTGTCTGGGGATCCCCACTCAGAGTGGTCAATGTGTACGGCCTGGTCAGTGGGGCAGAGAGGGTATCTTGACTTTAGACCAGGTTTGTGGTGGTTTTAGCGCAAGCGCTTTCTGCTGGCTCAAGATAGCAATACGCCAAAAATTATCCTGGCCACTCCTCATCTTAAGACCAACACGCCCAGTGCACTTGTAATGGGCGCAAGAATACATGGTATTTAAACGACGTGAACGCAAGGCGTTATAATGAACCATGCGCTGGGTGTAAGATAGCAAAGACACTTGCGTTTGGGTTTGCGCCGGGTGTAAGATAGGGCCCTTGATATCTTATTTTCTGGTACTCTTACAAGCGATAGTATAACATCTCTATGGGAATTGGGGGGTGGGACTAGATTTAGCTGTAAATTATGCTGGAACAGTATGGGATACATGATTGGTAAAATGGCTGTAAGTCATCAAGGGTCTGAGGTATCAAACAAGCCTCAAGCCATCACTCTGCTGCCAGATATGCAGTAGATATGGATGGATCACTTTAAGGGTTGTTTCTCCTGACAAATTTTCCTATTGAACCCTATGGAAAAATTAAATGAGGAGAAGAAACCCTTCAAGTTATAGTGTGCACTAGGTACCTGCCTACTCACATACAAAATTTGAGCAGGATCAGAGCTTCCATTGAAAAGCTAGACAGCATTATTATGTGGCCCTTGCACCATCCAGAAAGATCTCTCTCTCTCTGCTCTTTCTGAGTTTATGGGGTGCAACACTTTATCCATTGATTTCACCACGTTTGCCTTAAAATAAAGTTCCACAACAATCCATTTCATGAATGGGAGACCCTGAAGATAAATTTAAAAAACATTGTTGTGTTGTGTTCTAACTCGGGGAGGGGTCCTCCAAAATCTGAGGGCCCCTCCTGCTAGACTAATTGTCGTAGGGTTGTTCAAAACCCAATTTGTGTCACCGGTATAAATACGACATTTTACACGGCGTCAGTTGTTTACGGCCATACCACTCTGAATACGCCCGATCTCGTCTGATCTCGGAAGCTAAGCAGGGTCGGGCCTGGTTAGTACTTGGATGGGAGACCGCCTGGGAATACCAGGTGCTGTAAGCTTTTCAAAACGTTTTTTGTATAGGCGGCGCTGTTTCACAATTCAAATAGCTTTTAGAGGTTTTTTTTAGCTGGGTCAGTAGCCTATTTCTTGTTATATTGTGGGTATCAAATCCCTGTCATATTGGTTTATTTCTGTAACCAATAGGTTATAAAAAATGAAAGACGACCATAGCTACATTCTGCTTTCCAAGACACTGAAATATATATTTTATAAGAATATGCCTGTTTAGCCGTTAAGGTTATGCGCTCAAACAATCGCTGTGCATGTAGTCAGACTGTGCTCTCTAAATGTCCGTGTATACGTTTTCGAGCCGTTTCGTTTTTTAGAGTAGGCTAGCCTAAGTTTAAGCGTGATTTTTCACGTCAAAAGTTTTCTAATGTTCCTGAGCCAAGTAGTCGCTGAGGGATTGTCTCACTCGAAGTGTCCAAAATGTCAGGATATGCAGTAAATAGAATAGAATAACTTTTATTTTCCCTTAACTTAAGAACCCTTTAGCCTAATGTGCATTGTGCAACGTTCGGAGGGAACAGTTTACAGTACAGTAAAACCAGGAGTAGCCTAAATCACAGCTGATGTGATGATGCTCTTTTTCTGAAGAAGAGGGGGAGTGCAGCTTGAGTCTTTACAGATCGGATTTATCGTGTGTTCTCCGTTTAGAGGACGCATATATTTTTTGCCACAGTTAAACTGGGTGTTCTGGTTATGTGTGTTACCGTGTGAATATTGAAGACAAATTGCATTACTACTTACAAACATTGCCGGGCGGGCATGCGCACAAAGTGGTGGCACAAAACGCGCTTCAGTTCAAGTGAATATGGCTCAGAGCTACTTTTAGTGCTAGCTGCCTTCAAACAAGTAAGATGTCAAATTGCTCGTCAGGACACTTGCGTTATGTCAGTTAAGGTGTATTCTATTATTAGGTGCTGGCCTTGTAATCGAAAGGTTGCAGGTTCGATTCCCAGGTAGGACACTGCCGTTGTACCCTTGAGCAAGGTACTTAACCTGAATTGCTTCAGTAGCCTATATATCCAGCTGTATAAATGGATAATATGTAAGAAATGCTTAAAAAAAGAAAGAAAAGTTGTGTAAGTCGCTCTGGATAAGAGCGTCTGCTAAATGCCTGTAATGTTAATGTTATAATGTTAATTTACACCACATATTTGGCGTTATATATAGCGTAGGCTAGGCTAGTTATCGTAGCAAGATAACAGGACTTGCGGACGGTGCGGTAGCTATGTTTTACTTCAGTGCTTGCAGCCACAAGCCTGCGGTTAGCTTGAAGATTATTCTTTTCTGATGGTATACGGTAAAACTGAAGATCATCTTTTCGATGTTTTGGGGATTTTGAATCTAGTCACCCACTGTCAACTGTTTGTTTTTCCACCACTTCCGCGTGCGGACGTACGTGTGACGTCACCACGACCAAAATTGTCCGTTTTGAATTTATAATGTTGCATTATGGGGGAATTGAAAAGTATTGTTAGTATGAAGTGAAAAATAAAAAAATAGTCATAATTGAAGTACTCTCGCCACGAAAGTGTTATTCCGAGTTGTTAATTCGCACGTCATGGTCACTCAAACGACTGATAAAATGTTGTAACCGTCAATGTAAAATGTATGGTTAAGAGTGGGACTCCCTTCCCCAACGTGTACAAATCATACTTACCTGGCAGGGGAGATACCATGATCAAGAAGGTGGTTCACCCAGGGCGAGGCTCGGCCATTGCACTTCGGTTGTGCTGACCCCTGCGAATTCCCCAAATGTGGGAATCTCGACTGCATAATTTCTGGTAGTGGGGGACTGCGTTCGCGCTCTCCCCTGATTTTCTGGTTTCAATTAAGTTTTTGCGTATTATATTTTTTCTTGTGTTGGACTGTTATTAACTGAGAAAAGTCTTAGCATTTGCAAATCTAAATTTTTACCCAAGTGTTATCATAATTGGGTACTGTAACTTATGTACATATGCTTGCTTTATATAATACTACCACAGAGTTTACACATTAACTTTGCAGTGGGATTGTTCAAAACCTAATTTGTGTTACCGGTATTATGGCATTTTACATGCTATTAGTCGCTTACGGCCATACCACACTGAATACGCCCGATCTCGTCTGATCTCGAAAGCTAAGCAGGGTCGGGCCTGGTTAGTACTTCGATGGGAGTACCTCCTGGGAATACCAGGTGCTTTAAGCTTTTTTTTTTGTATAGGCGGCGCTGTTGGGCAATTAAAATAGACGGTGTTATCATTCATTTGATCCTTTGACAGCTGTTAAAAATAGATGAACCTACCCTCGTTATGGTGGACTTCCATAAAAACAAGTGCCTGGCAAGAGAGAATGAGGGTGGGCCATTGGAAAGAACTGACCATCTCATCCACCCCCAAAGAATAATAATAATAAACTTTATGTATATAGCACCTTTCACACAGCTCAAAGTGCTTCGCACTAGGGAAATAATAATAATAAACAGTTAAAACAGGAAAATATTGGATAAAACAATATAACATTAAATAAAGACAATAAAAACTAATAAACGAGGATAGAATAAAATCATAAAATAGGATAAAACAAAATGCAATAAAACACAATGAAATAAAAGACAATTATAAAACAGGGAATAAAACAAATCGGAAAAAAATCTTTTTGGGAAAAACAATATAAAATTAATAAAAACACAAAAAATATGAATAAAATGGGATAAAACAAAATGCAATAAAACACAATGAAATACAAGACAATATATATGTATATTTATAAAACAAGTAAAAGCAAAAATGAAGTAAAAACTAAAATAGGATACAATCAAGTAAAAGCCATCCTAAAGAAGTACGTTTTCAGAAGGCTTTTACTTACCTGGCAGGGGAGATACCATGATCAAGGAGTTGATCAGGGTTTTCTCTCTTTCTGGGTAGTCATACGTTCCCTGGCTTTCTTCCAGCGACGTATAAATCCTTTGCCTCACACTACCCGTGAGTGTGAGACAAAGGGTTTTGCGGGTAGGTTGTAGCTTGGGAGGGTGTGTTTCTCTCTCTCTCTTTTCTCTGTCTCTCTCTACTGCCCCCTTCTGTTCCCTGAAGGTCTGGTGGAGAATCACAGTACCAGTGGCTTGCCTGCGGCTGTGGTTCGAAACCAGACCGGCGGACAAGGCCGGACCGTCACCAGCGTTTGGGGCGAGGCAGGTACCAGTGGCTTGACCGCGGCCTGCTAAACCCCAGCGCCGAAGCCAGGACAGCACCAGGAGGACCCCTGCTGTAGGACTCCAGCGCTCCGGGATCGACACTACTGCTGTGGACGCTTGACGCCAGGAGGCCCGAGGGGAGTGCGGATCTTGCCCGGAGAGTAGGCCCGGAAGGGCTGCTTTTCTCTCCGGGCCTCACCAGCTACCAGCTGGGCCTTCGCCCTGGTTTTCCGCCTCTCCCTCTTTTTCTCCTAGGCCCGCAGCAGAACCAGCAGGCCAGACCCGGAGGACGAAGCTGAGGAGCAGGCAGTTGGGAGGACCGGAGCAGCAGACCCCCCTGAGACGGAAGGCGGCGATCCAGACCTCAACACCATCTGAGGATCAACGCTTGCCGCCTGCACCAGAAAGGGAGGTCCTCACGCAGCGGTGTGAGGGGCCAGCCCTCGGCTGGTCCCTTGTCTGCCTGTGCTGCTTTGCTGTTTTCTGGTCCGACCGGAAGGAACACCATCTCCTGAGTGCTGTCTCTGTGTTTTTTTTTCGAACAGTGCAGAGTCCGGCCTTACCTAGAGGAAGGGGGATGGCAGCCAGACCTGTTCCAGGGACGCGACGCCATAACGCCGTCCGCCTGACATGGATCCAGGGGGTCGAGGAGGGAGGCGGCAGCACTGGTGCGGGCCCCCCGGCGGGACAGGGGGCCGAGGGCGCAGCTACGGAGGGCGCCCCTGGACCAGCAACCGCAGGGGGGGCAGGTCGTGCTGCAGGCCCGAACCCAACTCGACCCGAGACGAGAGTGACAGGTTTGACCCGTCTGGAGTTTAGCAGGGCAGTGCTACAGAGAGGTATGGGCTTCGTGCCAGCTGACCTTAACTGCCTGGTAAAGGTTCCGGGTCAAGGGGACATATTTGAGATTAGTTTCAAGAACCCTAATGTACTGGAGAGGTTCTGGAACCTCTATAGAGAGGGGAAGGACAGGCGTCCCCTTAACAACTTTGCGGTCGAGCCCCTGTCCGACACGGAGAGCAAAGTGGTTACTGTACAGTTCTATAACGAGACTGTGCAGGACCACGATGTTTCGACGTGGTTGGGCAGGTATGGCAATGTAAAATCTGATGCCAGGAGGGTTCTTGATGAGGATGGAGTGTGGAACGGAGCCAGGAAGTGGCTGGTCCAGCTAAAGCCCGACCCTTATGTAGTGGGGGGGGTATGCCATATCCCCAGCATCATCACGCTGGGGAGGAATAGGGGTGTGGTGTTCTACAACGGCATGCCCAAGCTGTGCAGGAACTGCGGGGAGTTAGGTCACTTAGCCGCAGCCTGCACAGTGGTCAAGTGCAAGACCTGCGGAGGAGAGCACGAGACCAGGACATGCCGGGACCCAAAGCCCTGTAACCTGTGCGGAGAGAGTGGGCATTTCTTTCGTGACTGTCCACTCTCATACGCAAACAGGGCTAGGAACACTGCACCTCCTCCACCATCTACTGCTGCCCCCCGACCCCCTACCCCTACCCCTACCCCTACCCCTACCCCAAGACCAACACCAAGAACTAGAACCCCTGCCACAACCCCCCCTCAGCCTGGAACAACCACTCCTTCACAAGACACTGCACAAGCCCCCCCAAGCACTATCAGTACCGGATCTACCCAATGCACAGGTTCCTCTGCAGCCCCCTTACCCACACAGACAGTCACTACCGTTAAAGAGGAGCCTGACTCTGACACCCCTATCATGGTGGAAGGGTCATACTCCTCTAGCATAGACTCAGATTCGGACAATTCAACGTCATGGCAGACAGCAACCAAAAAAAGGAAGGGCAAACATAATAATACAAAAATTACAGAACAACCCAGTCAACCCCAAAACCCAGCAATAACCCGCCTACACAAACAACCAATACGTAAAACACAGCATGAAAATATCAATACCCGGACCAGCCCCTCCAAAACCAGGCCAGAACCCCCACCTCGCCCAAGTAAACCATCACCACCACTTATACACCAAAAAGAAACCCATACAAAAACCATCACATTTCAAAACAGGCCCTCTAATGACCGGTCACTTCCTGGCCCCGACCCCACACTAAATAAGAACACCCAGCAGCTCTCCTCTCGGGGACCCTCCAATGCAAAGGGGGACCCTGGGGCAAATCCATCACGTCCCACCTCTCCAGGACGGAACCCACCAGGCAGTATGGAGGGGAGACCTGTGGGCGGACCGAGTCAGGGGGTGAGTAGGCGCCTAAATAACCCGGACATAGTACTGGAAAGGTTAAATCAAATCTGTGAAGAAATTGCAAACAATAAAACCGGAACAAATGACACAACTAAACAATAACCATAACCATCATGAAACTAACACTCACAACATCAAACACCAGAAGCATAAAAGACCCCAACAAGAGACACACTGTTTTCTCCATATTACAACAGCTTCCCTCGGACATCATCCTTCTTCAGGAGTGCAGAATCCCTTTCTGCACTATGGATGATGTTCTGAGAGAGGAATGGAGAATGGGGGACTCTCTCTGGTCGGGCTCTAACATTGCCCGGGCTGACGGGGTCGGCACATTGACCAAAAATCCCTATGTTAAGATCATGGGAAATAACATATTGGAGAGTGGGCGAATCCTCGTCACTGATTTTAGTGTCGGGGGATCCCCACTCAGAATAGTCAATGTGTACGGCCCGGTCGGTGAGGCAGGGAGGGTCTCCTTATTCCAAAAACTAAGACCCATCTTACTTTGCACAATGCCGGTTGTCGTGGGGGGGGATTTCAACTGTGCCCTTAGGGATGAGGACCGCAGCAGACCACGGAAAGATCGGTCGAGTGAGGAGCTGCGGTCCATCATGGAAGATTTCTCCCTCCATGACGCCGGGGGCGCCTCTCTACCCCAACATACATGGGTGAGTTCCTCTGGTGCTTTCTCTTCCAGAATTGATATGTTCTTGCTCTCCCCAGGCCTGAGAGTGCAGACCTATTCCACCAGGGCAGTGCACTTCTCAGACCACCACATGGTGACCGTGACCCTGACATGGGAGAAGACCGTAACTGTTGGTAGGGGTCTCTGGAGGATGAATACCAGCCATCTCCAGGACCCCAAAGTGCGTTTGTCCTTCTCAAGGCGCTACCTGGAGTGGGTGAGTCTTAAACACCTCTTTGACTCCCCGATGGAGTGGTGGGAGATGGTGAAGGAGCGGGTGCAGGGCTACTTCCGGGCAGTCGGGCGGAGGAAGGCAAAGGAAAGGAGGGCGGCGTTTGATCGTGCTAATGCTGCCCTCCAAAGACTAAGCCTCCTCCAGTCCCGAGGCCTGGAGGTAAGCAGCGAAATTGCACTCGCAAAACAGAACCTCTCCGCCCTCTATCGGGAGGAGCGGAAAAAACACACCTTCCGCTCCAAACTCCAGGGCCTTGAGGAGGATGAAAAATGCACGAGGTACTTCTTCCGCAGGGCACGGTCAAAGACTAATAACATCTCTTCCCTTTATAACAGCAGAGGGGTGGTGGTGTCTGAAGAGGCGGAGGTCCGGGAGGTGGCCAGGGAGTTCTATGCGGGTCTGTACAGCATAAGGCCCGCAGATGGGGCTCTCATGGACACCTTCCTGGACGGCCTGGACAGACGCCTCGGGGATGTGAGCAGGGAACCTGAGTTGAGCGCCGAGGAGCTCACCCGGGCCGTGCGCTCCCTTAATCAGCACAAAGCTCCTGGTCCTGACGGGATCCCGGCCGAATTTTATCAGGCATTTTGGGATCTCCTGAAGGAGGACGTGGCGGAAGTCTTCAGAGCGGCGTACAGGGAGGGGCGGTTGGGGGCTTCACTGAGGCAGAGTGCGGTTGCTCTTGTCCCTAAGAAGGGGGACCTGAAGGACCTCCGGCACTGGCGGCCGATTAACCTCCTCTCAGCTGATTATAAGATCATGGCGAAGGCGCTGATGAGGAGGTTCCAACACCTGATGACATCGGTGGTCGGCCCTGACCAAACGTGCAGTATACCAGGGAGGTCCATAAATGACAACCTGCTCCTCGTGAGGGATGTCATAATCCACTCCGGGGAGCGCGGGTCCCCCTTGGGCCTTCTCAGCCTAGACCAGGAGAAGGCCTTTGACAGGGTAAGTCATGTGTGCTTGGAGAGGGTGCTAGAGAGGTTTAACTTTCCTAGCTCCCTCCTGCGCTGGACCAAAATGTGTTTGACTGACATCTCGGGGAGGGTGGTTGTGAACAAGCAGCCATCCGCCCCGTTTGCCATTAGGTCTGGCGTCAGGCAGGGATGCCCCCTAGCATCCCTCCTGTGCGTCATCTACCTCGAGCCGTTCCTTCAGGCCATCAGGGGCAACCCGGGCATTGTTGGATATCCACTGCCCGGGGCCCAGGGGGAGCGGCTTAGGGTGATGGCGTACATGGACGACATCACCATCGTCGGCACAGATAGTCATTCCATCGCCGTTGCCAACAAGGTGCTGGATGACTTCTGTGCAGCCACTGGCGCCCTAGTCAATAGGGACAAGAGTGAGCTGTTCCTGTCTCGTCATTGGAGTGAGCCACTAACCGTTTCTTTCCCTGTACGCAGGGATAAAATCAAGCTCCTGGGGGTGACCTTCCAGTCAGACGGTGAAGGAAGGCTGAGCTGGGAGGGAACCCTCCGCCACGTCCAGGCTAAACTCCGGAGCTGGAGCGTGCGGCCCCTGACTCAGACGGGTAAGATCCTGGTCCTGAAGGCAATAGTCCTTCCCATTTGTCTCTACTTGGGGAGGGTGTTTCCCCCAGACAAGGCCACTAGTAAACTTATTACTAGAATGGCCTTCCGCTTTGTCTGGGGGAGCACCATGGAAAAGTTAAAAAGAGCTACCCTCCTCAAGGAAGAGCAGAATGGGGGCAGGGGGGTTCCAGACATTGTTACCATCGTGTTGGTGCAGGGTCTGGCCGCACTGGTCCAGAATACTCGGAAGGTCGAGAAAGCCTCTGGTGCCTTTGCTAGGTACTATGCCACTCCCTTCCTGAGGACGATGGGCCTGTGTGCGCTGGACCTCACCATACCGTACAGCTGGGACCCCCCATATGCATATCGAGCCCTGAGGGACTTTGCTTTTGGGGCAGGATTGCCCAGGGCCGGGCTGACCTCGTGGAGCTATAAAATTATCATGGCTCATTTAAGATCAAAGGAGACCATGACACTCCCGAGGGGCAGCACGACCCTGGACCCGTCTATAATCTGGGCTAATGTCCTACATAAATGTTTAAGCAATAAGCAAAAGGACATTGCCTGGATGTCTGCCCACATGTGTCTCCCCACCAGGTCCTTTATGTTTAAGCGGCACTTGGCCCGGACCGAGCGCTGCCCCCACGGATGCACTGACTCAGAACACATCTACCACCTGTTCTGGGAGTGCTCCGTGGCCAGACGGGTCTGGGGCCTTGTTGTTTCCTCTGTCTCCCATAACAGGTTGCTGCCTAGGTCCTCCCTGACTGCTGAGAGCGTCCTCTACGGACCACGTGGAGGATGCAGAACACCGGAGCTCCAGCGTCAGTGGAGGATCGTTAATACTATCAAGCAGGTCCTGTGGGAGGCGAGGAACATCAAGGTCTACCAAAAGACTACTGTAGACCTGGTCACTCTCAGGAGGAGGGTGCAAAACCTCCTCCAAGACGGCGTTATGGTTGACTTTGCGAAGGACAAGTGTCTGGCGAGAGAGAAATGGGGGGTGGACCATTGGAAAGAACTGATCATTTAGTCCACCCCCCTCCATCCCAAGGAAGGGAGAGAGAGACAGAACATTACCCACCCAACAACCCGGGAGCACATGTTCTTCCCTCATTTCAATGTCTTGTGTTTTTTTTTTGTTTTGTGAATCCTTTGAAAGTCATGTTTCTTATTGTGGTGTCTTGATCGTTGTATGTTTATTTTAATATAAAAATAAAAAGGGATGGGAAATAAAACTCCCTCCCCGATAAAGAATGTTTTTTTTAAAAATGTGAAATGAAATAAGATGAATTGAAAATGGAAAAGAAAATGTTTTAATTGTAAATGACTTTTAAAACCAATAAAAAACAAATGTTCACCCAGGGCGAGGCTCGGCCATTGCACTTCGGTTGTGCTGACCCCTGCGAATTCCCCAAATGTGGGAATCTCGACTGCATAATTTCTGGTAGTGGGGGACTGCGTTCGCGCTCTCCCCTGATTTTCTGGTTTCAATTAAGTTTTTGCGTATTATATTTTCTCTTGTGTTGGACTGTTATTAACTGAGAAAAGTCTTAGCATTTGCAAATCTAAATTTTTACCCAAGTGTTATCATAATTGGGTACTGTAACTTATGTACATATGCTTGCTTTATATGATAATACTACCACAGAGTTTACACATTAACTTTGCAGTGGGATTGTTCAAAACCTAATTTGTGTTACCGGTATTATGGCATTTTACATGCTATTAGTCGCTTACGGCCATACCACACTGAATACGCCCGATCTCGTCTGATCTCGAAAGCTAAGCAGGGTCGGGCCTGGTTAGTACTTCGATGGGAGTACCTCCTGGGAATACCAGGTGCTTTAAGCTTTTTTTTTTGTATAGGCGGCGCTGTTGGGCAATTAAAATAGACGGTGTTATCATTCATTTGATCCTTTGACAGCTGTTAAAAATAGATGAACCTACCCTCGTTATGGTGGACTTCCATAAAAACAAGTGCCTGGCAAGAGAGAATGAGGGTGGGCCATTGGAAAGAACTGACCATCTCATCCACCCCCAAAGAATAATAATAATAAACTTTATGTATATAGCACCTTTCACACAGCTCAAAGTGCTTCGCACTAGGGAAATAATAATAATAAACAGTTAAAACAGGAAAATATTGGATAAAACAATATAACATTAAATAAAGACAATAAAAACTAATAAACGAGGATAGAATAAAATCATAAAATAGGATAAAACAAAATGCAATAAAACACAATGAAATAAAAGACAATTATAAAACAGGGAATAAAACAAATCGGAAAAAAATCTTTTTGGGAAAAACAATATAAAATTAATAAAAACACAAAAAATATGAATAAAATGGGATAAAACAAAATGCAATAAAACACAATGAAATACAAGACAATATATATGTATATTTATAAAACAAGTAAAAGCAAAAATGAAGTAAAAACTAAAATAGGATACAATCAAGTAAAAGCCATCCTAAAGAAGTACGTTTTCAGAAGGCTTTTAAAAAGTGCTACATTTGGTGCCTCTCTGATCTGTCTGGGCAAGCTATTCCATAGTATGGGGGCATGGAAATAAAAAGAAGCTTCTCCACTTCTTTTATAATTTACTTTTGGAATGCATAACAAGTTATCACCAGAAGATCTGACAGCACATTTGGGCTGATATCTATTCAGCAGGTCAGATATGTAAAGTGGTGCTAAACACTCAGAGCTTTAAAAACAAGTAAAATTATTTTTAAATCAATTCAAAATTTCACAGGCAGCCAATGCAGAGATGCCAGTACAGGTGTGATGTGAGCTCTCTTCTTGGTTGTAGCTGCTCTATATATTTTTTTGGAAGACCAGAGAAGAGAGCATTACAGTAGTCTAATCTACCTGTGACAAAGGCATGTATTAACCGTTCAGCATCAGCTTGCGTGAGGAAAGGCCTTACTTTAGTAATGATTCGCAAATGGAAAAAGGCTACCCTTGTTACAGAAGAAGACACCCCAAGAAACAGCTACAGCCGACCCAAGAAACCGGCACGCAACTTTTTGTATTTGCTCTTATACTTATATTATAAAATGCACGTTACCTTTTTTATCATAGACTTAACGTGTCTGATCCATTTCTGAGTTTTGTGTATTCTTTCTTTTCTCTAATTACTGTGACAATGATCTCAAAATGCACTGCCATGTCCATTTTGTGCCTTGCCCCATAGAGATCGGTTTTATATTTGATATTGAATAGGGCTACTGCCTACTGTTAAACCTAGACGTAAATTGTGAACTGGAATGACATTTTTTCTAATGGTGTGATTGAATTTAAATTCTAAGTATCTAATGTATTGCTTTTAAATGTGATGCAACAGGTAGGCTATCATAAGAATTTTTAAGAGAAAAAACGGTTTGTAAGTCTTACATGTCCTACGTGTTTTGTTATATGGCTTTTGTATGAGTATGATCTCTGCTTGTGTTTATGTACCTTAAAATAAATGTCCATATTTGTAAGATTGTGAAAACCAATAAAAGACAATGTTCACCCAAGGGAAGGCTCAGCCATTGCACTCCAGTTGTGCTGACCCCTGCGAATTCCCCAAATGTGGAAATCCAGGGGACATAATGTAAAAGTCCTCCCCAGTATTTTGCTCCAATCACCTGGATTTTCTAATTAACATAATTCTTCAAGAGGAAGTAGAACTAATTAGCGAAATCAGCTGGCTGAGTCTATGGGTGGAAGAAACACATGGTAGGACTTTTACTTTATGTCTCCTGGATTTCCACCTCTGGAATCTCGACTGCATAATTTCTGGTAGTGGGGGACCGCGTTGGCGCTCTCCCCTGATCTTCTGGTTTAAAGTAAGTTTTCTGGAATGGTCAATGGTGGTTTGTGTTTTTCTTGGTGGTTGTTTTTTTTTTTGCACAAACTGTTACGAACTGTTTGGAGAGAAGTCTTAGCATTTGCTTGTTTTTGCTGGTATATACAAATCCGAATTTCTCCCCCAGTCAGAGATTACAGGTCTCTATGATAAATAATCAGAAATGGTTTAATCAGATCTCAAGCTGCATTAATGTCAGTGTGATTTCTCAAGGCTCGGATTGGATGCGCTTCTGAAGAATAACTTTTCCACCACAGCAAGACAGGTTTACAAAAACCTAGTCGTGGTCGAGTGGTTAAGGCAATGGATTAGTTCTCCAGGACGGCGTTATGGTGGACTTTCACAAAAACAAGTGCCTGGCAAGAGAGAAATGGGGGGTGGACCATTGGAAAGAACTGATCATTTAGCCCACCCCCAAAAGAGAGAGAACCAATATAACCCCCCAAGCGGTCACTGTAAGAACTTTTTGTATTTTAAAAGAAAAATGAACTGCCATAATTTGTAAATGGTTGTTATTTTTTAAAGAAATGTTTTAAGATGGAGTGAGGCATTGTGTATATGTGTGTTTTTTTTCTGTAACATAACTTGTAAAAAAAACAATAAAAACAAATGTTCACCCAGGGCGAGGCTCAGCCATTGCACTCCGGTTGTGCTGACCCCTGCGAATGGGGGTGAGCCGTACCGTAGTGCAATTTGTCTTGAACGTAATTGGTCTAAAGTCTACCGCGAAGAAATCAATAATTTGACGTACTATGCGAGGAGGGACTGATGTAAGCATTGCATGTTAAGTAGCCATGTGTTTTTGTTTTGTGTCCGCTCGGGTCGGCACATTGACCAAAAATCCCTTTGTATAAATCACGGGTAATAACCTCCGCTCGGGTCGTCACAGACATTTGTGTCGGGGGTTCCCCACTTAGAGTGGTCAATGTGTACGGCCCAACCAGCGTAGCCGAGAGGGTCTCCCTATTTACCAAACTCAGAACCACTATACAATGCAACATGCCGGTTGTCGTGGGGGGGGATTTCAACTGCGCCCTCAGGGATGAAGACCGCAGCAGACCAAGGATAGATCGGTCGAGTGACGAGCTGCGGTCTATCATAGAGGATTTCTCCCTCCACGACGCCGGGGGCGCCTCTCCCCCACAACACACATGGGTGAGCTCCTCTGGTGTCTCCTCATCTCGCATTGACATGTTCCTGCTCTCCCCAGGCCTGAGAGTGCACGCCTTTTCCATCCGGGCAGTGCACTACTCAGACCACCACATGGTGACCGTGTCCCTGGCCTGGGAGAAGTCCATAACCGTTGGCAGGGGTCTCTGGAGAATGAATACCAGCCATGTCCAGGACCCCAAAGTGCGCCTCTCCTTCTCGAGGCGGTACCTGGAGTGGGTGAGTTTAAAACATCTTTTTGCCCCCCCGATAGAGTGGTGGGAGATGGTGAAGGAGCGGGTGCAGGGCTACTTCCGGGCAGTCGGGCGGAGGAAGGCAAAGGAAAGGAGGGTGGCTTTTGACCACGCTAATGCTGCCCTCCAAAGACTGAGCCTCCCCCAGTCCCGAGGCCTGGAGGTAAGCAGCGAGATTGCACTCGCTAAACAGAGCCTCTCCGCCCTCTATCGGGAGGAGCGGAAAAAATACACCTTCCGCTCCAAACTCCAGGGCCTTGAGGAGGAC
The DNA here is from genome assembly GCA_029718625.1 of Synaphobranchus kaupii. Classification (NCBI taxonomy): domain Eukaryota; kingdom Metazoa; phylum Chordata; class Actinopteri; order Anguilliformes; family Synaphobranchidae; genus Synaphobranchus; species Synaphobranchus kaupii. The sequence continues at coordinate 94,297,715 of CM056378.1, read as the reverse complement.
GAGAAGTGCACTAGGTACTTCTTCCGCAGGGCACGGTCAAAAACAAATAACATCTCTTCCCTCTATAACAGCAGAGGGGTGGTGGTGTCTGAAGAGGCGGAGGTCCGGGAGGTGGCCAGGGAGTTCTATGCGGGCCTGTACAGTATAAGGCCCGCAGACGGGGCTCTCATGGACACCTTCCTGGGCTGCCTGGACAGACGCCTGGGGGACGAGAGCATGGAACCTGAGTTGAGCGCCGAGGAGCTCACCCGGGCCGTGCGCTCCCTCAATCAGCACAAAGCTCCTGGTCCTGACGGGATCCCGGCCAAATTTTATCAGGCTTTCGGGGATCTCCTGAAGGAGGACGTGGCGGAAGTTTTCAGCGCGGCGTACAGGGAGGGGCGGTTGGGGGCCTCACTGAGGCAGAGGGCGGTTGCTCTTGTCCCTAAGAAGGGGGACCTGAAGGACCTCCGGCACTGGCGGCCGATTAACCTCCTCTCAGCTGATTATAAGATCATGGCGAAGGCGCTGATGAGGAGGTTCCAACACCTGATAACATCGGTGGTCGGCCCCGACCAAACGTGCAGTATTCCAGGGAGGTCCATAAACGACAACCTGCTCCTCGTGAGGGATGTCATAATCCACTCCGGGGAGCGCAGGTCCCCCTTGGGCCTTCTCAGCCTAGACAAGGAGAAGGCCTTTGACAGGGTAAGTCATGTGTGCTTGGAGAGGGTGCTAGAGAGGTTTAATTTTCCTAGCTCCCTCCTGCGCTGGACCAAAATGTGTTTAACTGACATCTCGGGGAGGGTGGTTGTGAACAAGCAACCATCCGCCCCCTTTGACATTAGGTCTGGCGTCAGGCAGAGATGCCCCCTAGCATCCCTCCTGTACGTCATCTACCTCGAGCCGTTCCTTCAGGCCATCAGGGGCAACCCGGGCATCGCTGGTTATCCACTGCCCGGGGCCCAGGGGGAGCGGCTTAGGGTGATGGCGTACATGGACGACATTACCATCGTCGGCACAGACAGTCATTCCATCACCGTTGCCAACAAGGTGCTGGATGACTTCTGTGCAGCCACTGGCGCCCTAGTCAATAGGGACAAGAGTGAACTGTTTCTGTCTCGGCATTCTTACATGGTTGCTGAAGGAGCAACAGCTCAAGGCAACAGCTCAAGGCTACAGCTGCAACGGGAATTGGGGGAGAGAAAGAATGGAATGATAAACTCGACGAAACAATAAAACAACATAACAAACGCAAATGCCATATTAATCGTTTAAAAATCACTGAAATCAAGAAAATCAAGAAAATGGTCAAGCCAGATAAGTCAGCTAAAACAAGTCACTCTATTCCAGCGGACTTGGCATCAATTATGGAAAGCCTGGAAGATATCAAGATTCAACTCAAAGACATAAGGCAGGAGTTACAAGATCTTAAAGATGAAAATATCAAGAAAGACCAACAAATAAAGACTCTAACATACAGAGTGGAGGAGCTGGAACAACATGGGAAACTTAATGATGTGATCATCACAGGGCTCAGAATCAAACCAAGGAACTATGCCAAGGCGACGAGGTCCAACGAGGAGCCTGACGAGGCAGACATTCAATCAGTGGAAATACAGGTGTGGAACTTTCTTGATTCCAAAAAAATCGATATGGATCTTACAAATGTGGATTCTTGTTATCTGCTGCCCAAGAGAAAAACTAATGAAGGTAGGGAAAACGAAACCCGCGCCGTGGTGCTGAGATTCATAAGTAGGAAATACAAAGTTGCTCTACTGAAACAGGGCAAAAATCTGAAAGGATCCAACGTGTTCATTAATGAAAATCTCACCAAAGTAAACGCCACCATCGCTTGGAAAGCGCGTCAATTGAAGAAAGGGGAAAAACTACAGAAAACCTGGACGGCAAACTGCAAAGTTTTTATCAAACCAATTGGGTCTTCAGAAAACACCAGACCGGTGCTGATCAGGGCGCTGGAGGAGCTGGAGAAATATGAATAGTAAGGTACGTGAAAACAATGTGAAAACGCCATGAACTCAGTACAATCAAAAAGTAAAACTTCACGGATTATATTGAATGAATTGATGGATAAAATTGCTGACCATGAAAAAAGGAGTATGATATCTAACCAAAACCCAAGATCAAAAGCCCCGAATGAAGAAGTGGATCCAGACAGACACTTTTTTTATAATGAAACAAACAAATGTGGATATTACTTGGAAGACCAATTCAATAAGAACATTAGTATGGGTGGAAAGCTGTCAATAATCCACTTCAACAGCAGGAGTCTATACGCAAACTTTGAACAGATACAGGAGTATCTATGTACATTTGCCAAACCATTTAACATCATTGCGGTGTCGGAAACTTGGATTAACGTTGAGAAAGGCATGGATTTCCACCTGGAAGGGTATAATTTTGTGTGTAAGAACAGAATCAACAAAGCTGGTGGAGGAGTTGCACTGTTTATTGAGGAGAGCATAAATTTTGAGATAATGGAAAGCTTGTCAACTGTCGTTGAAAATGTAATGGAGTGTATAACAATTGAATTCTCAGCGTTAAAAGGTAAAAAAACTGTTATATGCAATGTTTACAGAGCTCCTAGCTCAAAAATAGATATTTTCAAAAATTGTATGGGAGAAATATTATCAAAAATGAAGCAATCAAAGGTTTTTATATGCGGTGACTTTAATGTAGACATATTAAATCCCAACGATAACAAGTTGATTGAGGATTTCGTAAACACAATGTATGCGTGGGGAATGCGACCATTAATTACCCAGCCAAGCAGAATCTCTAAACATAGTGCCACACTAATTGACAACATCTATACAAATATACTGGACACAAAAATAACAAGTGGTATTTTGATAAATGATATCTATGATCACCTTCCAGTCTTCGCCATCTGTGACTGGAAACAAACTTTGGATCAAAATCCAGGGTCAAAAATCTTAAAAAGGATTAGAAACGAAAAGAGACTAAAAGATTTTGAACAAGACATGATAAAGCAAAAGTGGAATGATGTATTGAATGAAAGAGACACAAACAAAGCGTATGAGGCCTTCTTAAACACAATAAATTCAATATATGACAAGCACTGCCTGGTAGTCAAAAATTTGAGAAAAGGCAAAAAAATCAAAGAAATAAGGCCATGGATTACCAAGAAAATAGAAAACGCCTGTAGAAAAAAAAACAGCTAAACAGTTTTTAAAGGAAAGGAGCGAACAATCATATACAAAGTACAAACGTTGCAGAAACAGAGTGACTGATCAGTTGAGGAAACATAAAAAAGATTACTATGATAAGTTACTATCAGAAAATATAAATTACACCAGAAACCTATGGAAAATAATAAATTCCGTCTCTGGGCGTAAGGTCAAGAGGACATTCTCGGATCATTTCAATATAAACAACAAGAGGGAAGAAGAAAAAAAAGTCGACATTAGACAATTTCAACAAATACTTTGTTAGTGTCGGTCCAGAGCTAGCCAAGGCCATTCCTTCCACACTCCTACAGTGGGATCACTTTGATAGGGGCAGTGAGACAAAACAAGAGTCATTATTTTTATATCCTGTTACACAAAAAGAAATGAAAGAGATACTGAGAGACTGCACAGCTAAGACATCCACTGACGCAGATCAGATAGACATGACATTGTTAAAAAGGATATCATAGGCGATCATACCTCCACTAACACACATATGTAACCTATCGTTCTGTAATGGCGTGTTTCCAGACAAAATGAAGATAGCAAAAGTTCTTCCTTTATATAAAAATGGAGACAAACAAGAGTTTTCAAATTATCGTCCGGTTTCAATTTTACCACAGTGCTCGAAAATTATTGAAAAGCTCTTTAATGTAAGATTAGATAAATTCATTGTTAAACACAAACTGTTATGTGACAACCAATACGGGTTCAGGAAAAAACATTCAACAGCACTGGCCCTAACAGAATCCATAGAATTTATTAAAGACGCATTAGACCGGAATCTATTCACCATAGGCATATTCATAGACTTGAAAAAAGCTTTTGACATGATAAACCACAACATATTGATGGAAAAATTGTATAGTTATGGAGTTAGAGGAATCGCTGTACAATGGATAAAGAGTTACCTATCAAACAGAGTTCAATTCATTCAGATAGGGGACAACATATCATCATGCCTGGACATCACCTGTGGGGTCACACAGGGTTCAGTCCTAGGACCAAAATAATTTTTATTATATATTAATGACATAGTCAAAGTATCTGACGTTTTAAAATTAATTTTATTCGCGGACGACACAAACATCCTATGTTCTGGAATTGATCTTAAACAAATGGTCACATCAGTTAATAATGAAATGTCAAAGCTCCACACGTGGTTTAATATTAATAAACTATCATTAAACCTTTCAAAGACTAAATTTATATTATTCGGGAAAAGAGGACAGAAAGAAAATATAAACTTAAAAGTCAATGGTATCAACATTGAACGAGTGAACGAACACAAGATTCTGGGGGTTACGGTAGATAGCCTCCTGACATGGAAACCTCATGTGAAGCTAGTTCAATGTAAATTGGCCAAAAGCGTGTCTATTTTGTGGAAAATGCAGAAACTACTCAATCAACATTCACTTAAGACAATTTACTCGGCACTCATAACACCTCACCTAAACTACTGTGTCGAAGTGTGGGGACACACATATAAAGACACCACAGAGCCACTGTTCAAACTCCAAAAAAGGGCAATAAGAGTTGTATATGGTGTCCCATATAGAGACCACACTAATGAATTGTTTATTAAGGCAAAGTTTCTCAAGTGGCAGGATATAATTGAATATAATACTGTACAAATATTATTCTTAGCCTCCAAAAACCTCTTACCCATAAATATACAGAAACTGTTTCTAAAGAGAGATGACATACATAACCTAAGAGGAAATATGATTTATAAACAAAAATCTATAAAGTCAACATTCAGAGGCCATTCAGTATCCATTGTGGGGGTTAAACTTTGGAACAGTTTACATGATGAGATTAAAATGTCTACAAATTTAAAGACTTTCAAGGGTAAGATAAAATGCAAGATGGTAGAAAACTATCAAGTCTGAAAAATAGGGGGTTATCATGAAATAAAAACAATGTCATGATGTACTTTACTTTAAAAAACATTTTTAAAAAAATAAATAAAATAAAACAAACCACAGCATGCGGTTCACACAGGATCCTGGACCCTGCAACAAAAGACAACAGACATTGGTCGCACAAACTCTCAGGATGGAGCTTATAAACTGGACATTTAACGCTATTGACAAAATATTCTCGACAAGGCGTGTGGGCACTGGAGAGCCGGCATGTCCAGATGGGACCTTTCTGGCAGGATACACCATGGATGGGTGGGACAAATGGCGTGTAGTGTGTCTGGCAGTACTAGATATAGAAGATGTGGAAGATGTGTACCTGCTTGGATTCATGATGGTCGGTCTAATCGGCCTAGGATTTGGCCAGTACGTGATGTACCGACAACAGAGAAAAATGGGGTGTGACGTCTCTGGAAACAGGGAATTACTGATCATACTGAGAAATTTGAGATCGGACATCAACAAAATCAAGGGAAAAATAGCCATAATGCAGGCAGAAATAACCAAGCCACCGGAGGACAGTGCAGAAAATAGCGAGGGGTAATGAACTCCGAGATCTGGCAATCATACCAACTCAGGTTAAATGCACGGAATTTACAGGGGACAACAGAACATCATAAAAACGTAGAAACGGACACGTTTAATTTGGACATTAGCTGAACAAAATTTGAGAATGTTGGACGTGGAACTGAAACAAATTGTTTTGACCAAAGTATGACATGCACATTTAAACCTACTATTTTGGTACTTAATAATCTGATTTTAACAACCTGGTTTGTTTTACTTTAGAGTAGTTTATTTGATTTTATTTTTCTTTCCTTCCTGATCAGTTTCGCCATAAAGAAAACTCAGCTATGATGTTATGATACTAAAAATATCTGTTTTAATCAAATGTATAATATGAACATTGAAACAAAGTGTTTGACCAATGTATGCCATGCACATTTAAACCTACTTAACTGGACCTTAACAATCTGAATGTAAAAATCCGGTTTGTGTATTTTATTTTATTTTATTTTTTTCATTTCCTTCTTGATCAATTTCGCTATAAAGAAAACTCAGCTATGATGTTATGATACTAAAAATATCTGTTTTAATCAAATGTATAATATGAACATTGAAACAAATTGTTTGACCAATGTATGACAGGCACATTTAAACCTACTTAATTGGACTTTAATAATCTGACTTTAAAAATCCGGTTTGTTTTACTTTAGAGTATTTTAGTTTATTTTTATTTTTTTCTTTCCTTCTTGATCAATTTTGCTATAAAGAAAACTTAGCTATGCTGTTGTGATACTAAAAATATCAGTTTTAATCAAATGTATAATATGAACATTTAAAATCGTGAGGGAAGTGGGGCGGGACATTGATAAGCAGGCTGCTTTTTTCCCGTATCCCTTTTCGGCAGGAAATGTATTTGAAATGAATATTTTCAGAAATGTGATGCAATGTGATCATACACATGCCGAAATAAATAAATAAATAAATTGGAGTGAGCCACTAACCGTTTCTTTACCTGTGCGCAGAGATAGCATCAAGCTCCTGGGGGTGACCTTCCAGTCAGACGGTGAAGGAAGGCTGAGCTGGGAGGGAACCCTCCGCCACGTCCAGGCTAAACTCCGGAGCTGGAGCGTGCGGCCTCTGACTCAGACGGGTAAGATCCTGGTCTTGAAGGCAATAGTCCTTCCCATTTTTCTCTACTTGGGGAGGGTGTTTCCCCCAGACAAGGCCACTAGTAAACTCATTACTAGAATGGCCTTTCGCTTTGTCTGGGGGAGCACCATGGAAAAGTTGAAAAGAGCTACCCTCCTCAAGGAAGAGCGGAGTGGGGGCAGGGGGGTTCCAGACATTGTTAACATCGTTTTGGTGCAGGGTCTGGCCACACTGGTCCAGAACACTCGGAAGGTTGAGAAGGCCTCTGGTGCCTTTGCTAGGTACTATGCCACTCCCTTCCTGAGGACGATGGGCCTGTGTGTGCTGGACCTCACCATACCGTATAACTGGGACCCCCCATATGTATACCGAGCCCTGAGGGACTTTGCTTTTGGGGCAGGATTGCCCAGGGCCGGGCTGACCTCGTGGAGCTATAAAATAATCATGGCTCATTTAAGATCAAAGGAGACCATGACACTCCCGAGGGGCAGCACGACCCTGGACCCGTCTATAATCTTGGCAAATGTCCTAAACAAATGTTTAAGTAATAAGCAAAAGGACATTGCCTGGATGTCTGCCCACATGTGTCTCCCCACCAGGTCATTTATGTTCAAGCGGCACTTGGCCCTAACTGAGCGCTGCCCCCACGGATGCACTGACTCAGAACACATTTACCATCTGTTCTGGGAGTGCTCCGTGGCCGGACGGGTCTGGGGCCTTGTTTCTTCTGTCTCCCGTAACAGGTTGCTGCCGAGGTCCTCCCTGACTGCTGAGAGCGTCCTCTACGGCGCCCGTGGAGGATGTAAAACACCGGAGCTCCAGCGTCAGTGGAGGATCGTTAACACCATGAAGCAGGTCCTGTGGGAGGCGAGGAACATCAAGGTCTATCAAAAAACAACTGTAGACCTGGTCACTCTCAGGAGGAGGGCGCAAAACCTCCTCCAAGAAGGCGTTATGGTGGACTATGCAAAGGACAAGCGTCTGGCGAGAGAGAAATGGGGGGTGGACCATTGGAAAGAACTGATCATTTAGTCCACCCCCCTCCATCCCCGCCCAATAACCCGGGAGCGCATGTCTTTCTTTTTCATTTCAATGTCTTTGAGTCTTTTCCTTTTGTCTTAGTGATATTTTGTTTGAATGTGATGTTTCTTACTGTGGTGTCTTGAATGTTGTAAGTCTATTTTAAATGTAAAATTAAAAAGGGACGGGAAATAAAACTCCCCCCCGATAAAGAATGTTTTTAAAATGTGAAATGAAAAACTGTAGATTGTAATGAAATGTTTTTATTGGATTATGGAATTTAAAACCAATAAAGACAAATTTTGTTTTGTGTCCTATGGCAACTTTAGTGGGTGAAAGAAGTGGAAACATCCAGATTTCAATCATAGAGAATTTATTGACCATTATTGTCAAAACATACTTGACTCCTTACTAGAGTTGACCTCAAGATGTGACTACCTTGTTTCGTTATACTGTATTAGTCCCCCAAAGTGGTCTGATGATGTTAATGTTCTAGCATCTGGCATGTAAAGCTAAAACATCTGTAATAAACAATAAATTATTTTGTTTTCTTTAGTAGATTATGTCTACAGCTGTTTCATCACGCAAATTGAGGCATTAGTTTTACAATCTATATAAAGTATATTTGTATAAGAAAATGCTACATGTCATTTATTACATGACAAATTTCTTCGGCTGGACACTTGCGCGTGTGTGTGTGTGTTTCGGTGTCGCCGCTTCCTGCACGCGTGTGTGTGCGTCACTGTGAGACAAATAAAGTTCTTTTTCATAAAAGTAGTTTAAAATATCTCTGAGGCTGATTAAAGCTACTTTAATGTTTCTATTGCTATATGTGCAAAATTATGTGATATCGTGTACTATAGGCACATATCCTTACCTGCATCTGGCACTGTATATCTGTGTCCATATTTTTTGATAAACAAATATACCCATTGTTGCATTCATTAATTGATATTCCACAACTCAGTTACTGTTGCACTGCACTGACCACTTTATTGAATAAAGTGCATGAAATGGGGAACACTTGGGGAACATGATTAAGAATGAAAAGTCATGAAAATGAGATGCAATTATTTACAGATAAATATTCTTTCCTACGGTTTAAACAATTTAAAAGGTATCATTGAACATGAAACAATGAAATGTCATAAAAATGAAGACTATTTACAATATGTACAATATGTACAATGCAACCGTACCATATTTACAGCTCATTCCTCCAACTTGTCAGCAATAGAGGTGAAGTGTTCGTAGCTGCCGTACACTGTTGTCCAGACCTTTTGATGGGGACATCATTTTTACAGGGCAGAAACTTTTTTCTGTATTTTTTTATATGTCCCTGGGATGGTTGGCCACAGAGTGTACATACAGGAAGATTTTGCACCCGCGACAGTTTGGCTCCTACTTCTGAGGGGTGTTCCTTCAGCTTACGCTTGTATTGCGTAGCTCTCGTCCAGAATGAAGGACTGCCAGTACTGTGCGATGTGCTAATGCTCTGAGTTGGAGGGACTGATGAAGGCAGACCAGCAATCCCAGGGTTTGCCTGACTGGCAGGCATTATGGGCTGTGTGGAGGGGCCAGAAATCTTGGGCATTGCTCTAGATGCAGAGATGGAGGGCACAGGTCTGGTGATGGTAGAGGTGGCAGGGGTTGTTCTCACTGGCGGTGGCAGTAGCACACGTGGCAGTGGTGGTTGAGGCCGGGAGAGTGGCATCATGTCTGTCCTTCCCTTTAGCACCTTTGTCCCTGCCGTGCTCTGGGTGTGGGCACATATTCCATCAGGGGGTAGTCTGGTGGAGGGAGGACTGCTGGCTGGTGTGGTGCTGGAGGTAGGTCTGCAGATGAGATGGAGGTGGTCTTTGTGATGGTGGATGGCTGTTTTGTGGCGTGCAGGTTGAGGAGCCTCTCTTGTCGATGGATGAAGTCCCGCACAGTCTTGACGTTTATTTTTGGTAGAGGAATGCCTGCTTTGCACAGGACTGGATCCTCCACCAAAATCCGGTGCTGGATTTGCTCGTATGCCTTCAAGATGGTTCTCTTCTCAGGACTGTTGCGAGACCCTTGAGGTGAGCGCAACCACAACAGTTTCACCAGTGTGTACATCAGCCGGTTGTGCCGAGCACTGATGTCTTGTTGTGCTGGTGCGTAACGCTTGGCCATCTTTACCCTCTGTATCACAGCAGCATCAACAAGATCATCCCTTTTTGTGCGGCAGTAGAGGGTGTTGCCCCAGTGTGTTCTGTACAACTGGTTGAACTGCTGTGGCTGCTTGTCATGCTCCTCCACTGCATTCCAGACTGCGAGGACCTTGTTCCTCTGCTCAGTCGTAAGTGACAGCTTGTCCTCTGTCAGGCCAATCTCCACCAGCACAGAGCAGAACATTTCCAACTTTTCAAACCCAGGAAGAGGGTTTGGACTGCAGGCATCCTCCTGTTAAAAAAATGCCATACGAATGCGGTAAGGTCAAATGTGTACATTGTCTTTTTTTCAGCAACCAGTGAATTATATTTAATTCTAGCAGACACACAGCTACTCACAAAGGCCGGAGGGTGAACACTGGAGGTTTCGTCACTGGTGAGCGTGATGTGGGGCAGGACGGCATCCAGCACATCGTCATGTGCCTCCACGTCGCTCTGGTACGCCTTGTCTGCCTCATCTGGATCGGGCTGCCCAGGCTGAACCACCTCCTCCTCTGGATCAGGTCCATCGTTGACAATGTCCTGAATAGAGAAGGGCCCAGATTCACCTGTGCTCTGGCTGAACAGGTACTCCAACCCGAGCAGCTCGTTGGAAGGGACATCAGCAGGGGCCCGGAAATTCTCCTCCACAATCTCTCCGAACAGCTGCCGACAGCGGGTGTTGAGGCGGTCAATCAGCGGCGCCGAGTAGATCCTGTGGTGCCGTCCTTTGCCACCAAACACAGCATCCAAGCTCCTGTCTGAGTTCCACCGTGCAATGCCACTTATCAGGTAAACCTGATAGGGCCGTGCTGCACAGTGGGGACCTGAACAGCACAATAAAAGGTATTAGACTAATGACAGGGTCACATGCTTAATTTGTTACAAGTACACAGACTACACTTGTGTACCTGGAATCATGTTCGGCAGAGCTTTGTGGAATACTTCCAGGCTGTTGCTTCCACGCAGACATTTGTAGTAGGGCACGTCCACATTGTTGATGGTTGTGGTACGCGCCACCCTATACATGTTCATGTCTGGTGGATCCTGGATGCATTCCAGGTGTCGCTGCTGGCCTGCCCACATCTCATCAATGGCCTCTGTAAATACACATACATACAGTGTGTTATGTTCACTTTGTATGCTACACTATCTGTATCAATGTTGTAATAACTTTTTTGTATGAGGTCTTGTATACCAGGTGTTTTGAAGAGGCTCACTCCACTCTCGTCCAGCCCAGCGGGACCTTTCAGCTCCTCAATGGCCAGGTGGATGAGCCGGAATGTTTCCTGAGCCCCGAGTGTGACCCTCCGCACATGGTGTTTGAGCTGCTCCCTGGAAAGGTGGTGGCGGACAACATCCTCGTCTGACACAGACTTCAGTGTTGCCGGGTCCTTGGCTCTGACGGCCTTGATGAGCAGCTCCAGGTCCGTGCGGTTGTAGGCCAGCACTGCCCCAGCTAGCGCAGACTTGAACGCAGTGTACTTGGAATGAGAGTCTGTGCGTATGGCTGCGTCAAACCGGTGGATCCAATGAAAGATGTCCAGACGCACAACCATCCCATTGTCCACCCAAGGCTGGAACAAAGTCTCCAACGCTGTTGGGCCCTGCGCACGGCAACCCCCACGGTCCACGTACAAGATTTTGGGGACAGGTTGATCGGCCAGCCGGAACCATTCCATGACTCCATGGCACATCGGTTCCAGCTTCTCAGTGGACTCCTCACAGGTCAGCACAAATGAAACTATTTGGGAGTGCTCGTTTCCAATGCTGGTGAACCACTCAGCTGAGCCTCCACCCTCCCCAGACAGCTTCTTCACCACCTAAGAAATATGTAAAGTTTGCATAATGTGATAACCTTTTTTTTTTTTTACAACAAACAATGTGAAAATTTGTTCAATTTAAAACTGAATAAAAACAAAACAATACTGCAATATGTTTTGCATCATACAGTATGCCATTATGTTTTGATTTACATACTTTCTTGGTGGAATCCATTTTCAGCACAGTGCCAAAAGTGGAGAGGATCTGGCTCCGGTAATCCTGCACATTGTTGGCCTCTGCCAGCAGGAAGGCCGTGGTGAAAGAGCCGCGCGGAGGGAAGCTCTCTTGGAGGAGGTGGAACCTGGAATGTGTGCCTTAATGCAGAGACAATCCCTCCTGGTTCCACTACAGTCATGAGGAGTGTGGTGTACAGGTCCTTACATTGAAGGTACTCCTCCACGTGATTCTCCTGTATCTGTCGCCACACCTTGACCATAGTGTTCCCTTCGGTCCGGTCTCTCAGAAGGCACACAACATTCCTGTCCACACCACGCCTGTAAGTAGAGTCACAAACAATACATTGAGGTTGAGTTAAGTGACTACTTTCAAGTTTATTAAATGTACACATTATGTTGAGTATACTCACTTGCTGGTGAGGATGGCAGGGAACATAGCTTCATGAGCTTCGCTAAGTTGTGATGAAATAGCAGGATCCCACGCAAGCCACCGACCCACTGTGCCACCTTCTCCTGTACAAGGTCCGCAGCACAGGACCTCGGTGACCATTGTGTACCAGTTGGACACACCACAGATGTGACGTACCTAAGGTACATATGGGGAAAAAATCAAATCAATTAAAGGCCAATAGCAGCATATGACTTTCTGTGCTTTTTTTTCTTGCATGTTTACATACATAGTAATAAATATTCAACTGTAATGTAATAACTCTAACACAGGTGAAGTGAGTTATACCCGGTGGTCGTAGCCAGACTTGTAGACGTGCACATTCCGTCCTCTACCCACACACTCATCACCTCGCGGACACTTCAGGGAGTACCTCCACACTCCAACAGGGCGCCACACAAAGAGGCGGCTCTGGAAAAAGAGCTGTGGAGTTGGCAGCGCACCCCTGACATAGCCGGGAGGTTCTGGTGGGTAAAACCACATGCGGTCTGATTTCATCACCTGTCCCCTCTTGAACAGACCAGTGTTGTCTGAACGGGGGTGAACAGCCCTCTTTGGGTGTCCTCTTTGAGCCAGGAAATGTCGGCAGATGGGATGCCATTGGGGTTTTCCCACAGACACACCCAACCCTCTAGCTCCACCTGCAACACACATAACACATACAAAACATTTGGTTATTATTGTGTACAAAGAAATGTTAAAACATAAAAACCAATTTAAAAAACACATAAAACAAATTGTTCTCATTTACATTGTTTGCATATGTAAATATCACTTACAGGGGAGTCACTCACAGGTGATTCCATGGAAAAATCATGACCCTGGGTTGTGGACGGGGACTCTGTGGGTTGGCTAGTGGACTCAGGCTGCTTGGGCCGGACAGCGGCCTCAGGCTGTTTTAGCTAAACAGCGGCCTCAGGCTGTTTTGGCCGGACAGCGGCCTCAGGCTGTTTTGGCCGGACAGCGGACTCAGGCTGCTTGGTCTTGTCTGTGGGCCGGGAACCCTGGGACTGGGACTTCAGAGACTGACTGCTAGATGGGGACTCTTGGGACTTGACCGAGTCTAAGAATTTACCAAACGAAGTAGTTTTGTATTATGAATTATTTTTTAAAAACCGTTTGATGTCTATTAACTCTGTATCTCACTTACCTTCCACAAACTGGCTTGCAGCTACCAGTTCAGTGTCATCACCTGGCCATGATGAAAGATCACACTTGGTGGTGCTTGCCTGCGGTTGCTGGACAACAAATGTATTGTAACTATCTAGATTTCATGACCAGTTTTTAATTACCAAAAGCAAACAAACACATTTAGCCTAAGTGATTAAAATATCACTAATTTGAACAATTTTCATTTACTATGCTATTCTGCTCTTCCTGTTTCATAACACTTACTTACTCCTTGTCAATGATATATTTCCTAAACCGCTTCATCTGCACGCTTGTGATGTGGGTCACTGGTGTGTGCAACCACCTCCTCACAGAACTGTAAGCCTTCTGTATTATCTCCCTCTGCTCATCGCTGAATTGCTCTGGCCTGTCCTTTTGGGTGCGGTACTGACTGTAGAGTTCCCACATCTCCTGAAAGGTGTGATCCTCAAACCCTCTCTGACCGTAGATACACCTGTCGATGTTGGCCTCAAGAAGACTGGAGACTTGTGGGAAGCTCTCTGCGTATTCAGTGAGGTAGTCTTTCACCCACTGGTTCACTATCTCTCTTCAGCACGAATAAATCCTTTGCCTCACACTACCACTAGTGGGAGACAAAGGGTTTTTCGCCTGTTTTGTAGCTTGGGTGGGTGTGTCTTTCTCTTTCTCTCTTCTCTCTCTCTCTACTGCCCCCTTCTGTTCCCTGAAGGTCTGGTGGAGAATCACAGTACCAGTGGCTTGCCTGCGGCTGTGGTTCGAAACCAGACCGGCGGACAAGGCCGGACCGTCACCAGCGTTTGGGGCGAGGCAGGTATCAGTGGCTTGACCGCGGCCTGCTAAACCCCAACGCCGAAGCCGGGACAGCACCAGGAGGATCCCTGCCGTAAGACTCCAGCGCTCCGGGATCGACACTACTGCTGCGGACGCTTGACGCCAGGAGGCCCGAGGGGAGTGCGGATCTTGCCCGGAGAGTAGGCCCGGAAGGGCTGCTTTTCTCTCCGGGCCTCACCAGCCACCAGCTGGGCCTTCGCCCTGGTGATCCGTCTCTCCCTCCCTTCCCCCTAGGCCCGCAGCAGAACCAGCAGGCCAGACCCGGAGGACGAAGCTGAGGAGCAGGCAGTTGGGAGGAGCAGGCAGTTGGGAGGACCAGAGCAGCGGACCCCCCCCTGAGACGGAAGGCGGCGACCCAGACCTCAACACCACCTGAGGACTCAACGCTTGCCGCCTACACCAGGAAGGGAGGTCCTCACGCAGCGGTGTGGGGGGCCAGCCCCTCGGCTGGTCTCTTTTCTGTCTGCTTTGCGTTGCTGTTTTCTGGTTCTCCCGGAAGGAACACCATCTCCTGAGTGCTGTCTCTGTGTTTTTTTCGAACAGTGCAGAGTCCGGCCTTGTCGAGAGGAAGGGGGATGGCAGCCAGACCTGTTCCAGGGACGCAACGCCATAACGCCGTCCGCCTGACATGGATCCAGGGGGTCGAGGAGGGAGGCGGCAGCACCGGTGTGTGCCCCCCGGCGGGACAGGGGGCCGAGGGCGCAGCTATGGAGGGCGCCCCTGGACCAGCAACCGCAGGGGGGGCAGGTCGTGCTACAGGCCTGAACCCAACTCGACCCGAGATGAGAGTGACAGGTTTGACCCGTCTGGAGTTTAGCAGGGCAGTGCTACAGAGAGGTATGGGCTTCGTGCCAGCTGAGCTCAACTGCCTGGTAAAGGTTCCGAGTCAAGGGGACATTTTTGAGGTAAGCTTTAAGAACCCTAATGTCCTGGAGAGGTTCTGGAACCTCTACAGAGAGGGGAAGGACAGGCGTCCCCTTAACAACTTTGCGGTCGAGCCCCTGTCCGACACGGAGAACAAAGTGGTCACTGTACAGTTCTACAACGAGACTGTGCAGGACCACGATGTTTCGACGTGGTTGGGCAGGTATGGCAATGTTAAATCCGACGTTAGGAGGGTCCTTGATGAGGATGGAGTGTGGACCGGGGCCAGGAAGTGGCTGGTCCAGCTAAAACCGGACCCCTCAGTAGTGGGGGGGGTATGTCATATCCCCAGCACCATCACGCTGGGGAGAGATAGGGGTGTGGTGTTCTACAACGGCATGCCCAAGCTGTGCAGGAACTGCGGTGAGTTAGGTTACTTAGCCGCAGCCTGCACAGTGGTCAAGTGCAAGACCTGCGGAGGCGAGCACGAGACCAGGGCATGCCGGGACCCAAAGCCCTGTAATCTCTGCGGAGCGAGTGGGCATTTCTATAGAGATTGCCCACTCTCGTACGCGAACAGGGCTAGGAACACCGCACCTCCCCCACCATCCACTGCCCCCCGCCCACCTACCCCTACCCCAGCACCCAGAACCCGAACACCAACCACAACCCCTCCCCCACAGCCTGCAACAACCATTCCCACACAAGACACTGCACAAGGCCCCCCAAGCACCATTCACACTGGCTCTCCCCTACGCACAGCTCCCTCTGAAGATATATTACCCACACAGACAGTCACCACAGTGAAAGAGGAGCCTGACTCCGACACCCCCATCACGGTGGAGGAGTCGGACTCCTCTAGTGCAGATTTAGACTCGGACATCTCAACAACATGGCAGTTGGCGAATAGGAAAAGAAAGGGAAAACACAATAAAACAAACAGGATAGAACCACCCGGCCAACCCCGAAACCCAGCAATAGTTCGCCATCACAAACAACCAGGTCATAACATACAACAAAAAAATACCAATATCCGGAACATTAGTCCACCAGCAGTCAGGCCAGAACCCCCACCTCGCCCTAGTAAACCATCCCCACCACCACCTCTTCATCAAAGAGAAACCCTCTCACGACCCATCACCTTTCAAAGTAGGCCCATTAATGACCGGCCGCTTCCTGGCCTCGATCCCGCACCCAACAAGAGTATTCAACAGCTCCCCTCTCAAGGGCCCTCCGAAGCAAAGGGGGACCCTGGGGCAAAACCATCACGTCCCACCTCTCCAAGACGGAACCTGCCAGGCAATGTGGAGGGGAGACCTGGGGGCGGACCGAGTCAGGGGGTGAGTAGGCGCCTCAATAACCAGGACACCGTAATGGAACGACTGAACAAACTCTGTAGGGAAATAGCTAACAATAAACCCGGTTCAAATGACACAAACACACAATAACTACTTTTATGACATTCACAATTATTACATCAAATACTCGTAGTATTAAGGACCCTAACAAACGCCACTCAGTCTTCTCCACTCTGCAGCAAACCCCCTCGGATGTCATCCTACTCCAGGAGTGCGGAATCCCTTTCCGCAGTATGGATGACACTCTGAGGGAGGAGTGGAGAATGGGGGACTCTCTCTGGTCCGGCTCGAACGTCGCTCGAGCCGATGGGGTCGGCACATTGACCAAAAACCCCTACATTAAAATCACGGGGAAAAACAAAGTGGAAAGTGGGCGAATCCTCGTCACAGACATTTGTGTCGGGGGTTCCCCACTTAGATTGGTCAATGGGTACGGCCCAACCAGCGTAGCCGAGAGGGTCTCCCTCTTTTCAAAATTAAGAACCGTCATACACTGCAATATGCCGGTTGTCGTGGGGGGGGATTTCAACTGTGCCCTCAGGGATGAAGACCGCAGCAGACCAAGGAAAGATCGGTCGAGCGACGAGCTGCGGTCTATCATAGAGGATTTCTCCCTCCACGACGCCGGGGGCGCCTCTCCCCCACAACATACATGGGTGAGCTCCTCTGGTGTCTCCTCTTCTCGAATTGACATGTTCCTGCTCTCCCCAGGCCTGAGAGTGCACGCCTTTTCCATCCGGGCAGTGCACTACTCGGACCACCACATGGTGACCGTGTCCCTGGTCTGGGAGAAGGCCATAACCATCGGCAGGGGTCTCTGGAGAATGAACACCAGCCATCTCCAGGACCCCAAAGTGTGCCTCTCCTTCTCGAGGCGGTACCTGGAGTGGGTGAGTCTAAAACATCTTTTTGACTCCCCGATAGAGTGGTGGGAGATGGTGAAGGAGCGGGTGCAGGGCTACTTCCGGGCAGTCGGGCGGAGGAAGGCAAAGGAAAGGAGGGCGG
Source organism: Synaphobranchus kaupii (assembly GCA_029718625.1). Classification (NCBI taxonomy): domain Eukaryota; kingdom Metazoa; phylum Chordata; class Actinopteri; order Anguilliformes; family Synaphobranchidae; genus Synaphobranchus; species Synaphobranchus kaupii. Next base: position 94,280,094 of record CM056378.1, on the reverse strand, counting down.
CTTTTGACCACGCTAATGCTGCCCTCCAGAGACTGAGCCTCCTCCAGTCCCGAGGCCTGGAGGTAAGCAGCGAGATTGCACTCGCTAAACAGAGCCTCTCCGCCCTCTATCGGGAGGAGCGGAGAAAATACACCTTCCGCTCCAAACTCCAGGGCCTTGAGGAGGATGAGAAGTGTACGAGGTACTTCTTCCGCAGGGCACGGTCAAAAGCAAATAACATTTCTTCCCTTTATAACAGCAGAGGGGTGGTGGTGTCTGAAGAGGCCGAGGTCCGGGAGGCTCCTGGTCCTGACGGGATCCCGGCCGAATTTTATCAGGCCTTTTGGGATCTCCTGAAGGAGGACGTGGCGGAAGTCTTCAGGGCGGCGTACAGGGAGGGGCGGTTGGGGGCTTCACTGAGGCAGAGTGCGGTTGCTCTTGTCCCTAAGAAGGGGGGCACTGGCGGCCGATTAACCTCCTCTCAGCTGATTATAAGATCATGGCGAAGGCGCTGATGAGGAGGTTCCAACACCTGATGACATCGGTGGTCGGCCCCGATCAAACGTGCAGTATACCAGGGAGGTCCATAAACGACAACCTGCTCCTCGTGAGGGATGTCATAATCCACTCCGGGGAGCGCAGGTCCCCCTTGGGCCTTCTCAGCCTAGACCAGGAGAAGGCCTTTGACAGGGTAAGTCATGTGTGCTTGGAGAGGGTGCTAGAGAGGTTTAATTTTCCTAACTCCCTCCTGCGCTGGACCAAAATGTGTTTGACTGACATCTCGGGGAGGGTGGTTGTGAACAAGCAACCATCCGCCCCGTTTGCCATTAGGTCTGGCGTCAGGCAGGGATGCCCCCTAGCATCCCTCCTGTACGTCATCTACCTCGAACCGTTCCTTCAGGCCATCAGGGGCAACCCGGGCATAGCTGGATACCCACTGCCCGGGGCCCAGGGGGAGCGGCTTAGGGTGATGGCGTACATGGACGACATCACCATCGTCGGCACAGACAGTCACTCCATCACCGTTGCCAACAAGGTGCTGGATGACTTCTGTGCAGCCACTGGCGCCCTAGTCAATAGGGACAAGAGTGAGCTGTTCTTGTCTCGGCATTGGAGTGAGCCACTAACCGTTTCTTTCCCTGTACAGAGAGATAATATCAAGCTCCTGGGGGTGACCTTCCAGTCAGACGGCGAAGGAAGGCTGAGCTGGGAGGGAACCCTCCGCCATGTCCAGGTTAAACTCCGGAGCTGGAGCGTGCGGCCTCTGACTCAGACGGGTAAGATCCTGGTCCTGAAGGCAATAGTCCTTCCCATTGTTCTCTACTTGGGGAGGGTGTTTCCCCCAGACAAGGCCACTAGTAAACTCATTACTAGAATGGCCTTCCGCTTTGTCTGGGGGAGCACCATGGAAAAGTTGAAAAGAGCTACCCTCCTCAAGGAAGAGCAGAATGGGGGCAGGGGGGTTCCAGACATTGTTAACATCGTGTTGGTGCAGGGTCTGGCCGCACTGGTCCAGAACACTCGGAAGGTCGAGAAGGCCTCTGGTGCCTTTGCTAGGTACTATGCCACTCCCTTCCTGAGGACGATGGGCCTGTGCACGCTGGACCTTACCATACCGTACAGCTGGGACCCCCCATATGTATATCGAGCCCTGAGGGACTTTGCTTTTGGGGCAGGATTGCCCAGGGCCGGGCTGACCTCGTGGAGCTATAAAATAATCATGGCTCATCTAAGATCAAAGGAGACCATGACACTCCCGAGGGGCAGCACGACCCTGGACCCGTCTATAATCTGGGCTAATGTCCTAAACAAAAGTTTAAGTAATAAGCAAAAGGACATTGCCTGGATGTCTGCCCACATGTGTCTCCCCACCAGGTCATTTATGTATAAGCGGCACTTGGCCCTGACTGAGCGCTGCCCCCACGGATGCACTGACTCAGAACACATTTACCATCTGTTCTGGGAGTGCTCCATAGCCAGACGGGTCTGGGGCCTTGTTGTTTCTTCTGTGTCCCGTAACAGGTTGCTGCCGAGGTCCTCCCTGACTGCTGAGTGTCCTCTACGGTCCACGTGGAGGATGTAAGACACCGGAGCTCCAGCGTCAGTGGAGGATCGTTAATACTATCAAGCAGGTCCTGTGGGAGGCGAGGAACATCAAGGTCTACCAAAAAACAACAGTAGACCTGGTCACTCTCAGGAGGAGGGCGCAAAACCTCCTCCAAGACGGCGTTATGGTTGACTTTGCGAAGGACAAGTGTCTGGCGAGAGAGAAATGGGGGGTGGACCATTGGAAAGAACTGATCATTTAGTCCACCCCCCTCCATCCCAAGGAAGAGAGAGACAGAATATTTTCCCACCCAATAACCCAGGAACGCATGCTTTGAATTCATTTCAATGTCTTGTGATTTCCTTTTTGTTTTGTAAACTTCTCCTTTTTGTATGTGATGTAACCTATTGTCGTGTCTTGAATGTTGCATGTCCATTTAAAAAATTTAAAGGGACGGGAAATAAACCCCCCCCCCCCCCACGATACAACATGTTTTTAAAACTGTGAAATGGAATGACGATGATTATTATAGCAAAACAAAATGTTTTTATTGTAAAATAAAATTTAAAACCAATAAAGACAAATTCACTATCTCTCTCCCTTTCGATGTTGGTTTGTCACCTCTGATCTGTGCTTGTCATGTACGCTGGAATCATATACATCAACTTAGTACTGTCATCATTAATATCACTGCGATTGTGATAATGATTAAAGAAACTTTGCAAAGATGAATAATAAACACTGATAATAGCCATAGTTTTGTGCAAACAGATATACAATTTATTTTAAGCATGCCATCAAAATGGTATTTAAAATGCATAGCCTACAATGGTGTTAAATATAATGTGCTTACTACTTCATGTAGCCCACATCGTTTGCCACAAGCCAGTGGAATGGTGCATTCTCATACTGGCCAAATGGCACCACCAGATTTCCCAGGCACAGGTGACGCAATGGCGCGGGGATACCCTCTGCTCGAAGGAGCTTCTCTGCATGGGCCCGGGCAGTGGCCTGGTTCAGCAGCTCCTGCGGAGGTTTGGGGAAGACCATCCTTTTCTCTCGATAGTAACGGGCCTCTTTGGTCGCCACCAATACGGCCTGTTGACGATTTGCAGGGGCATCTGGGTTGACGACGCGGATTACTGGAGTCGCCATCTTCAGTTGTAGCTACTGAAATACATTTAGATACAGGCTGTGTTCGGAATCGCTCCCTATTCACTATATAGTGCACTATTTAGGATATCGGCCATTTTGTAGGGTGTCCAAAATTCAAAATTTCAAATTTGACACCCTAAATAGTTCACTCAATATCCCCCACAATGCACTACAAAATGTAGGGTACAAACCGTGGGGTTGGAACCAGAGAGGCGTAAGTGCCATTTTGGGTGAAAATTAGTTCTATGTATCAAATGAAAGCTCTTGATGAGCTCTATCCAGTACCAAAAGGACACAACTGAAATCACAAACAGTATTGAATAAAGCAACAATACAACAAAGATCTAACACAAAAATTGAGAATGGTTTGGAGCCAGAAGGGTGTGAGTGCACTTACGCCATTCTGGCTCTGAACAATGCATTGTGGGTGGAACCTTAAGACAGCACTTAAGCCAAAATGACTGCCGACACATCAAGGTCGTACATGGAAACAAGAAAACTTTTAACAGCAGAAGAGGTTTTAATGAGTTTAATGCAAGAACCAGATGATCTTGAAGAGCAAGATGAATTGAGTAAGGAATCGGAGTCAGCTGTGAATGATGAAGGTAAAGTATATACAAATCCCAATTTAAAAAAAGTTGTGACAATATGTAAAATGCACATAAAAGCAGAAAGCAGTGATTTGTAAATTGTCTTTTAAATATATTTTATTGAAAACAGTACAAATAAAAGATATTTAATGTTTTACCTATCAACTTTATTGATTTTTGTAAATATACGCTAATTCCAAATTTGATGCCTGCAACACGTTCCAAAAAAGTTGTAACGGGCAAAAAAAAAAAGAAGTTAATAAAAAAACCCGTTTGGAACATTCCACAGGTAAACAGGTGATGCTATCATGACTGGGTATAAAAGGATATCAAAAGACTCTTGATATCTTGTTTTCTGGTACTCTTACAAGCAATACTATAACCTCTCTGCATTTCAATGGATCTCTATGGGAATTGGGGGGTGGGACTAGATTAAGTTGTAAATTACACGGGAATAGTATGGAACCCACTAAGTGGCTGTAAGTCATCAAGGGTCTGTGGTATCAAACGAGCATCATACCATCACTCTGCTGCCAGATATGCAGTAGATATGGATGGATCACTTTAAGGCTAGTTTCCCCTGACTTTTTCCACAGAGTTCAATAGGAAAATGAGTCAGGAGAAACAACCCTTAAAGTGATCCATCCAAAATTACAAAATTAATTAATTAGACTTTTTTCTAATCATTCATTCTAAGTGTTCAAGTGTTTTTTAAATTGTCAAATAAAACTAGGTGAGTTTCTGTATTGTTCATCACATACGCCCCTCGTTTACATGCTATAAAATCAATTTCTTGTGCCAAAAAGGCGTATGTGACCTTTTTTTGGCATAAATTAAATATTTTTTAAAAGTTTTGGAATATTGTATTGTAGCTAATAATATTTCTCAGTTTGTGCCAATTGTTTTATTATGTATGGGGTTCCAATATTATGGTTGAACGTTAATAAATACAGTTGTTGAAAGTTTGGTGAAAATTTCTTTTGGCTCTCCCGTAAAGTTTGACAAATGGCACTTACGCCCCTCTGGTTCCAAGCCATCGAAGATGTACACTACATCACCGGAGACATTTTTTTGTCAAGATGGTGACGGCTGAGCCTGCGCCGGTCTACAAATGTAAATATAAATGCAAGTTTCATCTTGTAGCCTATATTAAATCAGTTTAGTCGGCTTCATAACCGAAATATAAATGAACGCGGTAGATTAAATGTATTACAAAGCGTTAACTATTTTTTTAATTTAACAATTATTACTGTTTAATGGAAAATGCAACTTAATTAGCTAGCTAGCTACCTAGTTGCCTAACTTACCTATCTACCGACAACAAGACAACAAAACCCTTGTTCAAAATAAAATAAATAAAAACACTTTTTTTTTTTACCAGTGTTGTTGTTTACAGTGTTGTTTTACCACAATATTTTTTACCGTTCTTGTAGGCTTTCTCACCAAGCCGGTGAGCCCTATCAGATTTAAAATTCAGATTTGCATATCGACAGATGATTGGTAGTCTACAGTCGAGTTCTACGATCCAATTGGGAGTCTACAGTCAGACTAGACCAATCAGAACGCGTAACTGTCTACAGTCACTGTAGACTTTTGCACTACCGTAGACTCAACCCCTGCAAATTCCCCAAATGTGGGAATCTCGACTGCATAATTTCTGGTAGTGGGGGACTGCGTTCGCGCTCTCCCCTGATTTTCTGGTTTCAATTAAGTTTTTTCAAATTATATTTTCTCTTGTGTTGGACTGTTATTAACTGAGAAAAGTCTTAGCATTTGCAAATCTAAATTTTTACCCAAGTGTTATCATAATTGGGTACTGTAACTTATGTACATATGCTTGCTTTATATGATAATACTACCACAGAGTTTACACATTAACTTTGCAGTGGGATTGTTCAAAACCTAATTTGTGTTACCGGTATTATGGCATTTTACATGCTATTAGTCGCTTATGGCCATACCACTCTGAATACGCCCGATCTCGTCTGATCTCGAAAGCTAAGCAGGGTGGGGCCTGGTTAGTACTTCGATGGGAGTACCTCCTGGGAATACCAGGTGCTTTAAGCTTTTTTTTTTTGTATAGGCGGTGCTGTTGGGCAATTCAAATAGACGGTGTTATCATTTATTTGATCCTTTGACAGCTGTTAAAAATAGATAAACCTAACCTCGTTATGGTGGACTTCCATAAAAACAAGTGCCTGGCAAGAGAGAATGAGGGGTGGGCCATTGGAAAGAACTGACCATCTCATCCACCCCCAAAGAATAATAATAATAATAATAATAAACTTTATTTATATAGCACCTTTCACACAGCTCAAAGTGCTTCGCACTAGAGAAATAATAATAATAAACAGTTAAAACAGGAAAATATTGGATAAAACAATATAACATTAAATAAAGACAATAAAAACAAATAAACTAGGATAGAATAAAATCATAAAATAGGATAAAACAAAATGCAATAAAACACAATGAAATACAAGACAATATATATGTATATTTATAAAACAAGTAAAAGCAAAAAACAAGTAAAAACTAAAATAGGATACAATCAAGTAAAAGCCAACCTAAAGAAGTACGTTTTCAGGCGGCTTTTAAAAAGTGCTACATTTGGTGCCTATCTGATCTGTCTGGGCAAGCTATTCCATAGTATGGGGGCATAGAAATAAAAAGAAGCTTCTCCACTTCTTTTATAATTTACTTTTGGAATGCATAACAAGTTATCACCAGAAGATCTGACGGCACATTTGGGCTGATATCTATTCAGCAGGTCAGATATGTAAAGTGGTGCTAAACACTCAGAGCTTTAAAAACAAGTAAAATCATTTTTAAATCAATTCTAAATTTCACAGGCAGCCAATGCAGATGCCAGTACAGGTGTGATGTGAGCTCTCTTCTTGGTTCGTGTCAAGATTCTTGCAGCTGAGTTTTGCACAAGTTGTAGCTGCTCTATATATTTTTGTGGAAGACCAGAGAAGAGAGCATTACAGTAGTCTAATCTACTTGTGACAAAGGCATGTATTAACCGTTCAGCATCAGCTTGCGTGAGGAAAGGCCTTACTTTAGTAATGATTCGCAAATGGAAAAAGGCTACCCTTGTTACAGAAGATACGCCACGAAACAGCTACAGCCGACCCAAGAAACCGGCACGTAATATAACTTTTTGTATTTGCTCTTATACTTATATTATAAAATGCACGTTGCCTTTTTTATCATAGACTTAACGTGTCTGATCCATTTCTGAGTTTTGTGTATTTTCTTTTCTCTAATTACTGTGACAATGATCTCAAAATGCACTGCCATGTCCATTTTGTGCCTTGCCCCATAGAGATCGGTTTTATATTTGATATTGAATAGGGCTACTGCCTACTGTTAAACCTAGACGTAAATTGTGAACTGGAATGACATTTTTTCTAACGGTGTGATTGAATTTAAATTCTAAGTATGTAATGTATTGCTTTTAATGTGACGCAATAGGTAGGCTATCATAAGAATTTTCAAGAGAAAAACGGTTTGTAAGTCTTACATGTCCTACGTGTTTTGTTATATGGCTTTTGTATGAGTATGATCTCTGCTTGTGTTTATGTACCTTAAAATAAATGTCCATATTTGTAAGATTGTGAAAACCAATAAAAGACAATGTTCACCCAAGGGAAGGCTCAGCCATTGCACTCCAGTTGTGCTGACCCCTGCGAATTCCCCAAATGTGGAAATCCAGGGGACATAAAGTAAAAGTCCTCCCCAGTATTTTGCTCCAATCACCTGGATTTTCTAATTAACACAATTCTTCAAGAGGAAGTAGAACTAATTAGCGAAATCAGCTGGCTGAGTCTATGGGTGGAAGAAACACATGGTAGGACTTTTAGTTTGTCTCCTGGATTTCCACCTCTGGAATCTCGACTGCATAATTTCTGGTAGTGGGGGACCGCGTTGGCGCTCTCCCCTGATCTTCTGGTTTAAAGTAAGTTTTCTGGAATGGTCAATGGTGGTTTGTGTTTTTCTTGGTTTTTTTTTTTTGCACGGACTGTTACGAACTGTTTGGAGAGAAGTCTTAGCATTTGCTTGTTTTTGCTGGTATATACAAATCCGAATTTCTCCCCCAGTCAGAGATTACAGGTCTCTATGAGAAATAATCAGAAATGGTTTAATCAGATCTCAAGCTGCGTTAATGTCTATGTGATTTCTCACGGCTCGGATTGGATGCGCTTCTGAAGAATAACTTTTCCACCACAGCAAGACAGGTTTACAAAAACCTAGTCGTGTTCGAGTGGTTAAGGCAATGGATTAGTTCTCCTTTCTCTGAGTCCACTGTCTGGCCAAAACAGCCTGAGGCCGCTGTCCGGCCCAAGCAGCCTGAGTCCACTGTCCGGCCAAAACAGCATGTATCCAATAGCCAGCCCAGAGTCCCCGTCCACAACCCAGGGTCATGATTATCCCGTGGAATCACCTCTGAGTGACTCCCTTGTAAGTGATATTCACATATGCAAACAATGTAAATGAGAATAATTTGTTTTACATGTTTTTTAAAATTGGTTTTATGTTTTAACATTACTTTGAACACAATAATAACCAAATATTTTGTATGTGTCATGTGTGTTGCAGGTGGAGCTAGAGGGTTGGGTGCGTTTGTCGGAAAGCCCCAATGGCATCCCATCTTCAGACATTTCCTGGCTCAAAGAGGACACCCAAAGAGGGCTGTTCACCCCCGTTCAAATCTACAAGGACAACACTGGTCTGTTCAAGAGGCGACAGGTGATGAAATCAGACCGCATGTGGTTTTACCCACCAGAGCCTCCCGGCTATGTCAGGGGTGCTCTGCCAACTCCACAGCTCTTTTTCCGGAGCCGCCTCTTTGTGTGGCGCCCTGTTGGAGTGTGGAGGTACTCCCTGAAGCGTCCGCGAGGTGATGAGTGTGTGGGTAGAGGACGGAGTGTGCACCTCTACAAGTCTGGCTACCACCACCAGGTATAACTCACTTCACCTGTTTTAGAATTATTACATTACAGTTGAATATTTATTATTATGTATGTAAACATGCAAGAAAAAAAAAGAGCACAGAAAGTCATATGCTGCTATTGGCCTTTATTTGATTAGATTTTTTCCCCCATATGTACTTTAGGTATGTCCCTGTCACGGTTTTGCTGGTTGCCGCCCTTTCTCCGCGTAGGGTTTCCTCGCAGCTCCGGGACGGCGTCCGTGCCGTGTTTTTTCCTCTACTCTGAAATTATTTGGCACACCTGTTTCAGGTGTTTTGCCAGCTATATTAACGCTGTGCTTTCCTCTTCCGGTGCTTTTGTGTCTAATCGCCACATACACAAAGCCGGTAAAGGTATAGCCGGAGGACTGCATTGTTGTTTCTAACAAGAACGCAGGAACTTCCTAGTTAGGTTAGAGCTGTCCGTTCTCTTTCCTTTTTGTTACTGTTTTCAGTTCTATCTCCTTTGCCTCCTATTCCCCGTTTGGTGGATTACCTTTGTTTGCTTTTCCTTCATTTGCCTCGTTATTGTCACTCGCATTTAGGTTGCTGAGCTCGAGGCATACGTTTCTGTTATTTTCTCTGCTCGAATCTACGAGCCTGTCGCCCTTATTATTGGGGTTGTTAATGGTTTAGCTGACGCCGGGATTAATTTCCCTGTTTACTTTTATTTTTCTGCTTGTGTCTATGAGCTTTCGCCCACCTTTCTGGGTTGCTATTATTTGGCTATAAGCCGGGAGTTTTATTCCTGTTTCCTTATTTTTTCTCTGACTCCTTTCTTCCCTCTAGTGGTCCCCACTTCTGTGGGAGATCCCCTCCTGATCCCCTTTCTGATCCTCTCTCTGTCGCATCTGGTCCTCCGAAACCAGTACCCTCACAGTCACATCTGTGGTGTGTCCAACTGGTGCACAATGGTCACCGAGGTCCTGTGCTGCGGACCATGTACAGGAGAAGGTGGCACAGTGGGTCGGTGGCTTGTGTGGGATCCCGCTATTTTATCACAACTTAGCGAGACTCATCAAGCTATGTTCCCTGCCATCCTCACCAGCAAGTGTGTATACTGAACATAATGTGTACATTTAACAAACTTGAAAGTAGTCACTTAACTCAACCTCAATGTATTGTTTGTGACTCTACTTACAGGCGTGGTGTGGACAGGAATGTTGTGTGCCTTCTGAGAGACCGGACCGAAGGGAACACTATGGTCAAGGTGTGGCGACAGATACAGGAGAATCACGTGGAGGAGTACCTTCAATGTAAGGACCTGTACACCACACTCCTCATGACTGTAGTGGAACCAGGAGGGATTGTCTCTGCATTAAGGCACACATTCCAGGTTCCACCTCCTCCAAGAGAGATTCCCTCCGCGCGGCTCTTTCACCACGGCCTTCCTGCTGGCAGAGGCCAACAATGTGCAGGATTACCGGAGCCAGATCCTCTCCACTTTTGGCACTGTGCTGAAAATGGATTCCACCAAGAAAGTATGTAAATCAAAACATATGATGCAAAACATATTGCAGTATTGTTTTGTTTTTATTCAGTTTTAAACTGAACAAATTTTCACATTGTTTGTTGTAAAATGATTAAGAAAAATCACATATCAATAGAATCAAACAGAGGTTATCAAATTATCAAACTTGACATACTTTTTAGGTGGTGAAGAAGCTGTCTGGGGAGGGTGGAGGCTCAGCATCGGAAACGAGCACTCCCAAATAGTTTAATTTGTGCTGACCTGTGAGGAGTCCATTGAGAAGCTGGAACCGATGTGCCGTGGAGTCATGGAAAGGTTCCGGCTGGCCGATCAACCTCTACCATCACCAGACCTGTGCCCTCCATCTCTGCATCTAGAGCAACGCCCAAGATTTCTGGCCCATAATGCCTGCCAGTCAGGCAAACCCTGGGATTGCTGGTCTGCCTTCATCAGTCCCTCCAACTCAGAGCATTAGCACATCGCACAGTACTGGCAGTCCTTCATTCTGGGCGAGAGCTACGCAATACAAGCGTAAGCTGAAGGAACACCCCTCAGAAGTAGGAGCCAAACTGTCGCGGGTGCAAAATCTTCCTGTATGTACATTCTGTGGCCAACCATCCCAGGGACATATAAAAAAATACAGAAAAAAGAGTTTCTGCCCTGTAAAAATGATGTCCCCATCAAAAGGTCTGGACAACAGAGTGTACGGCAGCTACGAACACTTCACCTCTATTGCTGACAAGTTGGAGGAATGACCTGTAAATATGGTACGGTTGCATTGTACATATTGTAAATAGTCTTCATTTTTATGACATTTCATTGTTTCATGCTCAATGATACCTTTTAAATTGTTTAAACCGTAGGAAAGAATATTTATCTGTAAATAATTGCATCTCATTGGCTAAACTGTAAATAGTGACAGTGGTTGTTCTCACTGGCGGTGGCAGTAGCACACGTGGCAGTGGTGGTTGAGGCCGGGAGAGTGGCATTATGTCTGTCCTTCCCTTTAGCACCTTTGTCCCTGCCGTGCTGGGTGTGGGCACATATTCCATCAGGGGGTAGTCTGGTGGAGGGAGGACTGCTGGCTGGTGTGGTGCTGGAGGTAGGTCTGCAGATGAGATGGAGGTGGTCTTTGTAATGGTGGATGGCTGTTTTGTGCCGTGCAGGTTGAGGAGCCTCTCTTGTCGATGGATGAAGTCCCGCACAGTCTTGACGTTTATTTTTGGTAGAATCAATAGAATCAAACAGAGGTTATCAAATTATCAAACTTGACATACTTTTTAGGTGGTGAAGAAGCTGTCTGGGGAGGGTGGAGGCTCAGCATCGGAAACGAGCACTCCCAAATAGTTTAATTTGTGCTGACCTGTGAGGAGTCCATTGAGAAGCTGGAACCGATGTGCCGTGGAGTCATGGAAAGGTTCCGGCTGGCCGATCAACCTCTACCATCACCAGACCTGTGCCCTCCATCTCTGCATCTAGAGCAACGCCCAAGATTTCTGGCCCCTCCACACAGCCCATAATGCCTGCCAGTCAGGCAAACCCTGGGATTGCTGGTCTGCCTTCATCAGTCCCTCCAACTCAGAGCATTAGCACATCGCACAGTACTGGCAGTCCTTCATTCTGAGCGAGAGCTACGCAATACAAGCGTAAGCTGAAGGAACACCCCTCAGAAGTAGGAGCCAAACTGTCGCGGGTGCAAAATCTTCCTGTATGTACATTCTGTGGCCAACCATCCCAGGGACATATAAAAAAATACAGAAAAAAGAGTTTCTGCCCTGTAAAAATGATGTCCCCATCAAAAGGTCTGGACAACAGAGTGTACGGCAGCTACGAACACTTCACCTCTATTGCTGACAAGTTGGAGGAATGACCTGTAAATATGGTACGGTTGCATTGTACATATTGTAAATAGTCTTCATTTTTATGACATTTCATTGTTTCATGCTCAATGATACCTTTTAAATTGTTTAAACCGTAGGAAAGAATATTTATCTGTAAATAATTGCATCTCATTGGCTAAATTGTAAATAGTGACAGGGGTTGTTCTCACTGGCGGTGGCAGTAGCACACGTGGCAGTGGTGGTTGAGGCCGGGAGAGTGGCATCATGTCTGTCCTTCCCTTTAGCACCTTTGTCCCTGCCGTGCTGGGTGTGGGCACATATTCCATCAGGGGGTAGTCTGGTGGAGGGAGGACTGCTGGCTGGTGTGGTGCTGGAGGTAGGTCTGCAGATGAGATGGAGGTGGTCTTTGTAATGGTGGATGGCTGTTTTGTGCCGTGCAGGTTGAGGAGCCTCTCTTGTCGATGGATGAAGTCCCGCACAGTTTTGACGTTTATTTTTGGTAGAATCAATAGAATCAAACAGAGGTTATCAAATTATCAAACTTGACATACTTTTTAGGTGGTGAAGAAGCTGTCTGGGGAGGGTGGAGGCTCAGCATCGGAAACAAGCACTCCCAAATAGTTTAATTTGTGCTGACCTGTGAGGAGTCCATTGAGAAGCTGGAACCGATGTGCCGTGGAGTCATGGAAAGGTTCCGGCTGGCCGATCAACCTCTACCATCACCAGACCTGTGCCCTCCATCTCTGCATCTAGAGCAACGCCCAAGATTTCTGGCCCATAATGCCTGCCAGTCAGGCAAACCCTGGGATTGCTGGTCTGCCTTCATCAGTCCCTCCAACTCAGAGCATTAGCACATCGCACAGTACTGGCAGTCCTTCATTCTGAGCGAGAGCTACGCAATACAAGCGTAAGCTGAAGGAACACCCCTCAGAAGTAGGAGCCAAACTGTCGCGGGTGCAAAATCTTCCTGTATGTACATTCTGTGGCCAACCATCCCAGGGACATATAAAAAAATACAGAAAAAAGAGTTTCTGCCCTGTAAAAATGATGTCCCCATCAAAAGGTCTGGACAACAGAGTGTACGGCAGCTACGAACACTTCACCTCTATTGCTGACAAGTTGGAGGAATGACCTGTAAATATGGTACGGTTGCATTGTACATATTGTAAATAGTCTTCATTTTTACGACATTTCATTGTTTCATGCTCAATGATACCTTTTAAATTGTTTAAACCGTAGGAAAGAATATTTATCTGTAAATAATTGCATCTCATTGGCTAAATTGTAAATAGTGACAGGGGTTGTTCTCACTGGCGGTGGCAGTAGCACACGTGGCAGTGGTGGTTGAGGCCGGGAGAGTGGCATCATGTCTGTCCTTCCCTTTAGCACCTTTGTCCCTGCCGTGCTGGGTGTGGTCACATATTCCATCAGGGGGTAGTCTGGTGGAGGGAGGACTGCTGGCTGGTGTGGTGCTGGAGGTAGGTCTGCAGATGAGATGGAGGTGGTCTTTGTGATGGTGGATGGCTGTTTTGTGCCGTGCAGGTTGAGGAGCCTCTCTTGTCGATGGATGAAGTCCCGCACAGTCTTGACGTTTATTTTTGGTAGAATCAATAGAATCAAACAGAGGTTATGAAATTATCAAACTTGACATACTTTTTAGGTGGTGAAGAAGCTGTCTGGGGAGGGTGGAGGCTCAGCATCGGAAACGAGCACTCCCAAATAGTTTAATTTGTGCTGACCTGTGAGGAGTCCATTGAGAAGCTGGAACCGATGTGCCGTGGAGTCATGGAAAGGTTCCGGCTGGCCGATCAACCTCTACCATCACCAGACCTGTGCCCTCCATCTCTGCATCTAGAGCAACGCCCAACGGCCGATCAACCTGTCCCCAAAATCTTGTACGTGGACCGTGGGGGTTGTCGTGCGCAGGGCCCAACAGCGTTGGAGACTTTGTTCCAGCCTTGGGTGGACAATGGGATGGTTGTGCGTCTGGACATCTTTCACTGGATCCACCGGTTTGAGGCAGCCATACGCACAGACTCTCACTCCAAGTACACTGCGTTCAAGTCTGCGCTAGCTGGGGCAGTGCTGGCCTACAACCGCACAGACCTTGAGCTGCTCATCAAGGCTGTCAGAGCCAAGGACCCGGCAACGCTGAAGTCTGTGTCAGATGAGGATGTTGTCCGCCACTACATTTCCAGGGAGCAGCTCAAACACCATGAGGGTCTCACTCGGGGCTCAGGAAACAATCCGGCTCATCCACCTGGCCATTGAGGAGTTGAAAGGTCCCGCTGGGCTGGACGAGAGTGGACTGAGCCTCTTCAAAACACCTGGTATACAAGACCTCATACAAAAAAGTTAATACAACATCGATACGGATAGTGTAGCATACAAAGTGAACATAACACACTGTATGTATGTGTATTTACAGAGGCCATTGATGAGATGTGGGCAGGCCACCAGCGATACCTGGAGTGCATCCAGGATCCACCAGACATGAACATGTATAGGGTGGCGTGTACCACAACCATCAACCATGTGGACGTGCCCTACTACAAATGTCTGCGTGGAAGCAACAGCCTGGAAGGATTCCACAAAGCTCTGCAGAACATAATTCCAGGTACACAAGTGTAGTCTGTATACAAATAAAACATGTGACCCTGTCATTATTCTAATACCTTTAATTGTGATGTTCAGGTCCCCACTGTGCAGCACAGCCCTAACAGGTTTACCTGATAAGTGGCATTGCACGGTGGAACTCAGACAGGAGCTTGGATGCTGTGTTTGGTGGCAAAGGATGGCACCACAAGATCTACTCGGCACCGCTGATTGACCGCCTCAACACCCGCTGTCGGCAGCTGTTCGGAGAGACTGTGGAGGAGAATTTCCGGGCCCCTGCTGATGTCCCTTCCAATGAGCTGCTCGGGTTGGAGTACCTGTTCAGCCAGAGCACAGGTGAATCTGGGCCCTTCTCTCTTCAGGACATTGTGAACGATGGACCTGGTCCAGAGGAGGTGGTTCAGCCTGGGCAGCCCGATCCAGACGAGGCGTACCAGAGCGACGTGGAGGCACATGAAGATGTGCTCGATGCCGTCCTGTCCCACATCACACTCACCAGTGACGAAACCTCCACTGTTCACCCTTCAGCCTTTGTGAGTAGCTGTGTGTCTGCTAGAATTAAATACAATGCACTGGTTGCTGAAAAAAAAACACATTTGAACTTACCACATTCGTATGGCATTTTTTTTAACAGGAGGATGCCTGCAGTCCAAACCCTCTTCCTGGCTTTCAAAAGTTGGAAATGTTCTGCTCTGTGCTGGTGGAGATTGGCCTGACAGAGGACAAGCTGTCACTTACCACTGAGCAGAGGAAAAAGGTCCTGGAAGTCTGGAATGCAGTGGAGGAGCATGACAAGCAGCCACAGCAGTTCAACTAGCTATACAGAACACACTGGGGCAACACCCTCTACTGTTGCAACAAAAAGGGATGATCTTGTTGATGCTGCTGTGATACAGAGGGTAAAGATGGCCAAGCGCTACGCACCAGCACAACAGGACATCAGTGCTCGGCACAACAGGCTGATGTACACTGGTGAAACTGTTGTGGTTGCGCTCACCTCAAGGGTCTCGCAACAGTCCTGAGAAGAGCACCATCTTGAAGGCATACGAGCGAATCCAGCACCGGATTTTAGTGGAAGATCTAGTCCCGTGCAAAGCAGGCATTCCTCTACAAAAATTAACGTCAAGACTGTGCGGGACTTCATCCATCACCAAGAGAGGTTCCTCAACCTGCACGCCACAAAACAGCCATCCACCATCACAAAGACCACCTCCATCCCATCTGCAGACCTACCTCCAGCACCACACCAACCAGCAGTCCTCCCTCCACCAGACTACCCCCTGATGGAATATATGCCCACGCCTAGCACGGCAGGGACAAAGGTGTTAAAGGGAAGGACAGACATAATGACGCCACTCTCCGGCCTCAACCACCACTGCCACCTGTGCTACTGCCTCTGCTGTCGCTGCCTGGTCAGTGGGGCAGAGAGGGTATCTTGACTTTAGACCAGGTTTGTGGTGGTTTTAGCGCAAGCGCTTTCTGCTGGCTCAAGATAGCAATACGCCAAAAATTATCCTGGCCACTCCTCATCTTAAGACCAACACGCCCAGTGCACTTGTAATGGGCGCAAGAATACATGGTATTTAAACGACGTGAACGCAAGGCGTTATAATGAACCATGCGCTGGGTGTAAGATAGCAAAGACACTTGCGTTTGGGTTTGCGCCGGGTGTAAGATAGGGCCCTTGATATCTTATTTTCTGGTACTCTTACAAGCGATAGTATAACATCTCTATGGGAATTGGGGGGTGGGACTAGATTTAGCTGTAAATTATGCTGGAACAGTATGGGATACATGATTGGTAAAATGGCTGTAAGTCATCAAGGGTCTGAGGTATCAAACAAGCCTCAAACCATCACTCTGCTGCCAGATATGCAGTAGATATGGATGGATCACTTTAAGGGTTGTTTCTCCTGACAAATTTTCCTATTGAACCCTATGGAAAAATAAATGAGGAGAAGAAACCCTTCAAGTTATAGTGTGCACTAGGTACCTGCCTACTCACATACAAAATTTGAGCAGGATCAGAGCTTCCATTGAAAAGCTAGACAGCATTATTATGTGGCCCTTGCACCATCCAGAAAGATCTCTCTCTCTCTGCTCTTTCTGAGTTTATGGGGTGCAACACTTTATCCATTGATTTCACCACGTTTGCCTTAAAATAAAGTTCCACAACAATCCATTTCATGAATGGGAGACCCTGAAGATAAATTTAAAAAACATTGTTGTGTTGTGTTCTAACTCGGGGAGGGGTCCTCCAAAATCTGAGGGCCCCTCCTGCTAGACTAATTGTCGTAGGGTTGTTCAAAACCCAATTTGTGTCACCGGTATAAATACGACATTTTACACGGCGTCAGTTGTTTACGGCCATACCACTCTGAATACGCCCGATCTCGTCTGATCTCGGAAGCTAAGCAGGGTCGGGCCTGGTTAGTACTTGGATGGGAGACCGCCTGGGAATACCAGGTGCTGTAAGCTTTTCAAAACGTTTTTTGTATAGGCGGCGCTGTTTCACAATTCAAATAGCTTTTAGAGGTTTTTTTTAGCTGGGTCAGTAGCCTATTTCTTGTTATATTGTGGGTATCAAATCCCTGTCATATTGGTTTATTTCTGTAACCAATAGGTTATAAAAAATGAAAGACGACCATAGCTACATTCTGCTTTCCAAGACACTGAAATATATATTTTATAAGAATATGCCTGTTTAGCCGTTAAGGTTATGCGCTCAAACAATCGCTGTGCATGTAGTCAGACTGTGCTCTCTAAATGTCCGTGTATACGTTTTCGAGCCGTTTCGTTTTTTAGAGTAGGCTAGCCTAAGTTTAAGCGTGATTTTTCACGTCAAAAGTTTTCTAATGTTCCTGAGCCAAGTAGTCGCTGAGGGATTGTCTCACTCGAAGTGTCCAAAATGTCAGGATATGCAGTAAATAGAATAGAATAACTTTTATTTTCCCTTAACTTAAGAACCCTTTAGCCTAATGTGCATTGTGCAACGTTCGGAGGGAACAGTTTACAGTACAGTAAAACCAGGAGTAGCCTAAATCACAGCTGATGTGATGATGCTCTTTTTCTGAAGAAGAGGGGGAGTGCAGCTTGAGTCTTTGCAGATCGGATTTATCGTGTGTTCTCCGTTTAGAGGACGCATATATTTTTTGCCACAGTTAAACTGGGTGTTCTGGTTATGTGTGTTACCGTGTGAATATTGAAGACAAATTGCATTACTACTTACAAACATTGCCGGGCGGGCATGCGCACAAAGTGGTGGCACAAAACGCGCTTCAGTTCAAGTGAATATGGCTCAGAGCTACTTTTAGTGCTAGCTGCCTTCAAACAAGTAAGATGTCAAATTGCTCGTCAGGACACTTGCGTTATGTCAGTTAAGGTGTATTCTATTATTAGGTGCTGGCCTTGTAATCGAAAGGTTGCAGGTTCGATTCCCAGGTAGGACACTGCCGTTGTACCCTTGAGCAAGGTACTTAACCTGAATTGCTTCAGTAGCCTATATATCCAGCTGTATAAATGGATAATATGTAAGAAATGCTTAAAAAAAGAAAGAAAAGTTGTGTAAGTCGCTCTGGATAAGAGCGTCTGCTAAATGCCTGTAATGTTAATGTTATAATGTTAATTTACACCACATATTTGGCGTTATATATAGCGTAGGCTAGGCTAGTTATCGTAGCAAGATAACAGGACTTGCGGACGGTGCGGTAGCTATGTTTTACTTCAGTGCTTGCAGCCACAAGCCTGCGGTTAGCTTGAAGATTATTCTTTTCTGATGGTATACGGTAAAACTGAAGATCATCTTTTCGATGTTTTGGGGATTTTGAATCTAGTCACCCACTGTCAACTGTTTGTTTTTCCACCACTTCCGCGTGCGGACGTACGTGTGACGTCACCACGACCAAAATTGTCCGTTTTGAATTTATAATGTTGCATTATGGGGGAATTGAAAAGTATTGTTAGTATGAAGTGAAAAATAAAAAAATAGTCATAATTGAAGTACTCTCGCCACGAAAGTGTTATTCCGAGTTGTTAATTCGCACGTCATGGTCACTCAAACGACTGATAAAATGTTGTAACCGTCAATGTAAAATGTATGGTTAAGAGTGGGACTCCCTTCCCCAACGTGTACAAATCATACTTACCTGGCAGGGGAGATACCATGATCAAGAAGGTGGTTCACCCAGGGCGAGGCTCGGCCATTGCACTTCGGTTGTGCTGACCCCTGCGAATTCCCCAAATGTGGGAATCTCGACTGCATAATTTCTGGTAGTGGGGGACTGCGTTCGCGCTCTCCCCTGATTTTCTGGTTTCAATTAAGTTTTTGCGTATTATATTTTCTCTTGTGTTGGACTGTTATTAACTGAGAAAAGTCTTAGCATTTGCAAATCTAAATTTTTACCCAAGTGTTATCATAATTGGGTACTGTAACTTATGTACATATGCTTGCTTTATATGATAATACTACCACAGAGTTTACACATTAACTTTGCAGTGGGATTGTTCAAAACCTAATTTGTGTTACCGGTATTATGGCATTTTACATGCTATTAGTCGCTTACGGCCATACCACACTGAATACGCCCGATCTCGTCTGATCTCGAAAGCTAAGCAGGGTCGGGCCTGGTTAGTACTTCGATGGGAGTACCTCCTGGGAATACCAGGTGCTTTAAGCTTTTTTTTTTGTATAGGCGGCGCTGTTGGGCAATTAAAATAGACGGTGTTATCATTCATTTGATCCTTTGACAGCTGTTAAAAATAGATGAACCTACCCTCGTTATGGTGGACTTCCATAAAAACAAGTGCCTGGCAAGAGAGAATGAGGGTGGGCCATTGGAAAGAACTGACCATCTCATCCACCCCCAAAGAATAATAATAATAAACTTTATGTATATAGCACCTTTCACACAGCTCAAAGTGCTTCGCACTAGGGAAATAATAATAATAAACAGTTAAAACAGGAAAATATTGGATAAAACAATATAACATTAAATAAAGACAATAAAAACTAATAAACGAGGATAGAATAAAATCATAAAATAGGATAAAACAAAATGCAATAAAACACAATGAAATAAAAGACAATTATAAAACAGGGAATAAAACAAATCGGAAAAAAATCTTTTTGGGAAAAACAATATAAAATTAATAAAAACACAAAAAATATGAATAAAATGGGATAAAACAAAATGCAATAAAACACAATGAAATACAAGACAATATATATGTATATTTATAAAACAAGTAAAAGCAAAAATGAAGTAAAAACTAAAATAGGATACAATCAAGTAAAAGCCATCCTAAAGAAGTACGTTTTCAGAAGGCTTTTAAAAAGTGCTACATTTGGTGCCTCTCTGATCTGTCTGGGCAAGCTATTCCATAGTATGGGGGCATGGAAATAAAAAGAAGCTTCTCCACTTCTTTTATAATTTACTTTTGGAATGCATAACAAGTTATCACCAGAAGATCTGACAGCACATTTGGGCTGATATCTATTCAGCAGGTCAGATATGTAAAGTGGTGCTAAACACTCAGAGCTTTAAAAACAAGTAAAATAATTTTTAAATCAATTCAAAATTTCACAGGCAGCCAATGCAGAGATGCCAGTACAGGTGTGATGTGAGCTCTCTTCTTGGTTGTAGCTGCTCTATATATTTTTTTGGAAGACCAGAGAAGAGAGCATTACAGTAGTCTAATCTACCTGTGACAAAGGCATGTATTAACCGTTCAGCATCAGCTTGCGTGAGGAAAGGCCTTACTTTAGTAATGATTCGCAAATGGAAAAAGGCTACCCTTGTTACAGAAGAAGACACCCCAAGAAACAGCTACAGCCGACCCAAGAAACCGGCACGCAACTTTTTGTATTTGCTCTTATACTTATATTATAAAATGCACGTTACCTTTTTTATCATAGACTTAACGTGTCTGATCCATTTCTGAGTTTTGTGTATTCTTTCTTTTCTCTAATTACTGTGACAATGATCTCAAAATGCACTGCCATGTCCATTTTGTGCCTTGCCCCATAGAGATCGGTTTTATATTTGATATTGAATAGGGCTACTGCCTACTGTTAAACCTAGACGTAAATTGTGAACTGGAATGACATTTTTTCTAATGGTGTGATTGAATTTAAATTCTAAGTATGTAATGTATTGCTTTTAATGTGACGCAATAGGTAGGCTATCATAAGAATTTTCAAGAGAAAAACGGTTTGTAAGTCTTACATGTCCTACGTGTTTTGTTATATGGCTTTTGTATGAGTATGATCTCTGCTTGTGTTTATGTACCTTAAAATAAATGTCCATATTTGTAAGATTGTGAAAACCAATAAAAGACAATGTTCACCCAAGGGAAGGCTCAGCCATTGCACTCCAGTTGTGCTGACCCCTGCGAATTCCCCAAATGTGGAAATCCAGGGGACATAAAGTAAAAGTCCTCCCCAGTATTTTGCTCCAATCACCTGGATTTTCTAATTAACACAATTCTTCAAGAGGAAGTAGAACTAATTAGCGAAATCAGCTGGCTGAGTCTATGGGTGGAAGAAACACATGGTAGGACTTTTAGTTTGTCTCCTGGATTTCCACCTCTGGAATCTCGACTGCATAATTTCTGGTAGTGGGGGACCGCGTTGGCGCTCTCCCCTGATCTTCTGGTTTAAAGTAAGTTTTCTGGAATGGTCAATGGTGGTTTGTGTTTTTCTTGGTGGTTGTTTTTTTTTTTGCACAAACTGTTACGAACTGTTTGGAGAGAAGTCTTAGCATTTGCTTGTTTTTGCTGGTATATACAAATCCGAATTTCTCCCCCAGTCAGAGATTACAGGTCTCTATGATAAATAATCAGAAATGGTTTAATCAGATCTCAAGCTGCATTAATGTCAGTGTGATTTCTCAAGGCTCGGATTGGATGCGCTTCTGAAGAATAACTTTTCCACCACAGCAAGACAGGTTTACAAAAACCTAGTCGTGGTCGAGTGGTTAAGGCAATGGATTAGTTCTCCAGGACGGCGTTATGGTGGACTTTCACAAAAACAAGTGCCTGGCAAGAGAGAAATGGGGGGTGGACCATTGGAAAGAACTGATCATTTAGCCCACCCCCAAAAGAGAGAGAACCAATATAACCCCCCAAGCGGTCACTGTAAGAACTTTTTGTATTTTAAAAGAAAAATGAACTGCCATAATTTGTAAATGGTTGTTATTTTTTAAAGAAATGTTTTAAGATGGAGTGAGGCATTGTGTATATGTGTGTTTTTTTTCTGTAACATAACTTGTAAAAAAAACAATAAAAACAAATGTTCACCCAGGGCGAGGCTCAGCCATTGCACTCCGGTTGTGCTGACCCCTGCGAATGGGGGTGAGCCGTACCGTAGTGCAATTTGTCTTGAACGTAATTGGTCTAAAGTCTACCGCGAAGAAATCAATAATTTGACGTACTATGCGAGGAGGGACTGATGTAAGCATTGCATGTTAAGTAGCCATGTGTTTTTGTTTTGTGTCCGCTCGGGTCGGCACATTGACCAAAAATCCCTTTGTATAAATCACGGGTAATAACCTCCGCTCGGGTCGTCACAGACATTTGTGTCGGGGGTTCCCCACTTAGAGTGGTCAATGTGTACGGCCCAACCAGCGTAGCCGAGAGGGTCTCCCTATTTACCAAACTCAGAACCACTATACAATGCAACATGCCGGTTGTCGTGGGGGGGGATTTCAACTGCGCCCTCAGGGATGAAGACCGCAGCAGACCAAGGATAGATCGGTCGAGTGACGAGCTGCGGTCTATCATAGAGGATTTCTCCCTCCACGACGCCGGGGGCGCCTCTCCCCCACAACACACATGGGTGAGCTCCTCTGGTGTCTCCTCATCTCGCATTGACATGTTCCTGCTCTCCCCAGGCCTGAGAGTGCACGCCTTTTCCATCCGGGCAGTGCACTACTCAGACCACCACATGGTGACCGTGTCCCTGGCCTGGGAGAAGTCCATAACCGTTGGCAGGGGTCTCTGGAGAATGAATACCAGCCATGTCCAGGACCCCAAAGTGCGCCTCTCCTTCTCGAGGCGGTACCTGGAGTGGGTGAGTTTAAAACATCTTTTTGCCCCCCCGATAGAGTGGTGGGAGATGGTGAAGGAGCGGGTGCAGGGCTACTTCCGGGCAGTCGGGCGGAGGAAGGCAAAGGAAAGGAGGGTGGCTTTTGACCACGCTAATGCTGCCCTCCAAAGACTGAGCCTCCCCCAGTCCCGAGGCCTGGAGGTAAGCAGCGAGATTGCACTCGCTAAACAGAGCCTCTCCGCCCTCTATCGGGAGGAGCGGAAAAAATACACCTTCCGCTCCAAACTCCAGGGCCTTGAGGAGGACGAGAAGTGCACTAGGTACTTCTTCCGCAGGGCACGGTCAAAAACAAATAACATCTCTTCCCTCTATAACAGCAGAGGGGTGGTGGTGTCTGAAGAGGCGGAGGTCCGGGAGGTGGCCAGGGAGTTCTATGCGGGCCTGTACAGTATAAGGCCCGCAGACGGGGCTCTCATGGACACCTTCCTGGGCTGCCTGGACAGACGCCTGGGGGACGAGAGCATGGAACCTGAGTTGAGCGCCGAGGAGCTCACCCGGGCCGTGCGCTCCCTCAATCAGCACAAAGCTCCTGGTCCTGACGGGATCCCGGCCAAATTTTATCAGGCTTTCGGGGATCTCCTGAAGGAGGACGTGGCGGAAGTTTTCAGCGCGGCGTACAGGGAGGGGCGGTTGGGGGCCTCACTGAGGCAGAGGGCGGTTGCTCTTGTCCCTAAGAAGGGGGACCTGAAGGACCTCCGGCACTGGCGGCCGATTAACCTCCTCTCAGCTGATTATAAGATCATGGCGAAGGCGCTGATGAGGAGGTTCCAACACCTGATAACATCGGTGGTCGGCCCCGACCAAACGTGCAGTATTCCAGGGAGGTCCATAAACGACAACCTGCTCCTCGTGAGGGATGTCATAATCCACTCCGGGGAGCGCAGGTCCCCCTTGGGCCTTCTCAGCCTAGACAAGGAGAAGGCCTTTGACAGGGTAAGTCATGTGTGCTTGGAGAGGGTGCTAGAGAGGTTTAATTTTCCTAGCTCCCTCCTGCGCTGGACCAAAATGTGTTTAACTGACATCTCGGGGAGGGTGGTTGTGAACAAGCAACCATCCGCCCCCTTTGACATTAGGTCTGGCGTCAGGCAGAGATGCCCCCTAGCATCCCTCCTGTACGTCATCTACCTCGAGCCGTTCCTTCAGGCCATCAGGGGCAACCCGGGCATCGCTGGTTATCCACTGCCCGGGGCCCAGGGGGAGCGGCTTAGGGTGATGGCGTACATGGACGACATTACCATCGTCGGCACAGACAGTCATTCCATCACCGTTGCCAACAAGGTGCTGGATGACTTCTGTGCAGCCACTGGCGCCCTAGTCAATAGGGACAAGAGTGAACTGTTTCTGTCTCGGCATTCTTACATGGTTGCTGAAGGAGCAACAGCTCAAGGCAACAGCTCAAGGCTACAGCTGCAACGGGAATTGGGGGAGAGAAAGAATGGAATGATAAACTCGACGAAACAATAAAACAACATAACAAACGCAAATGCCATATTAATCGTTTAAAAATCACTGAAATCAAGAAAATCAAGAAAATGGTCAAGCCAGATAAGTCAGCTAAAACAAGTCACTCTATTCCAGCGGACTTGGCATCAATTATGGAAAGCCTGGAAGATATCAAGATTCAACTCAAAGACATAAGGCAGGAGTTACAAGATCTTAAAGATGAAAATATCAAGAAAGACCAACAAATAAAGACTCTAACATACAGAGTGGAGGAGCTGGAACAACATGGGAAACTTAATGATGTGATCATCACAGGGCTCAGAATCAAACCAAGGAACTATGCCAAGGCGACGAGGTCCAACGAGGAGCCTGACGAGGCAGACATTCAATCAGTGGAAATACAGGTGTGGAACTTTCTTGATTCCAAAAAAATCGATATGGATCTTACAAATGTGGATTCTTGTTATCTGCTGCCCAAGAGAAAAACTAATGAAGGTAGGGAAAACGAAACCCGCGCCGTGGTGCTGAGATTCATAAGTAGGAAATACAAAGTTGCTCTACTGAAACAGGGCAAAAATCTGAAAGGATCCAACGTGTTCATTAATGAAAATCTCACCAAAGTAAACGCCACCATCGCTTGGAAAGCGCGTCAATTGAAGAAAGGGGAAAAACTACAGAAAACCTGGACGGCAAACTGCAAAGTTTTTATCAAACCAATTGGGTCTTCAGAAAACACCAGACCGGTGCTGATCAGGGCGCTGGAGGAGCTGGAGAAATATGAATAGTAAGGTACGTGAAAACAATGTGAAAACGCCATGAACTCAGTACAATCAAAAAGTAAAACTTCACGGATTATATTGAATGAATTGATGGATAAAATTGCTGACCATGAAAAAAGGAGTATGATATCTAACCAAAACCCAAGATCAAAAGCCCCGAATGAAGAAGTGGATCCAGACAGACACTTTTTTTATAATGAAACAAACAAATGTGGATATTACTTGGAAGACCAATTCAATAAGAACATTAGTATGGGTGGAAAGCTGTCAATAATCCACTTCAACAGCAGGAGTCTATACGCAAACTTTGAACAGATACAGGAGTATCTATGTACATTTGCCAAAC
Source organism: Synaphobranchus kaupii (assembly GCA_029718625.1). NCBI lineage: Eukaryota > Metazoa > Chordata > Actinopteri > Anguilliformes > Synaphobranchidae > Synaphobranchus > Synaphobranchus kaupii. The sequence continues at coordinate 94,254,748 of CM056378.1, read as the reverse complement.
CATTTAACATCATTGCGGTGTCGGAAACTTGGATTAACGTTGAGAAAGGCATGGATTTCCACCTGGAAGGGTATAATTTTGTGTGTAAGAACAGAATCAACAAAGCTGGTGGAGGAGTTGCACTGTTTATTGAGGAGAGCATAAATTTTGAGATAATGGAAAGCTTGTCAACTGTCGTTGAAAATGTAATGGAGTGTATAACAATTGAATTCTCAGCGTTAAAAGGTAAAAAAAACTGTTATATGCAATGTTTACAGAGCTCCTAGCTCAAAAATAGATATTTTCAAAAATTGTATGGGAGAAATATTATCAAAAATGAAGCAATCAAAGGTTTTTATATGCGGTGACTTTAATGTAGACATATTAAATCCCAACGATAACAAGTTGATTGAGGATTTCGTAAACACAATGTATGCGTGGGGAATGCGACCATTAATTACCCAGCCAAGCAGAATCTCTAAACATAGTGCCACACTAATTGACAACATCTATACAAATATACTGGACACAAAAATAACAAGTGGTATTTTGATAAATGATATCTATGATCACCTTCCAGTCTTCGCCATCTGTGACTGGAAACAAACTTTGGATCAAAATCCAGGGTCAAAAATCTTAAAAAGGATTAGAAACGAAAAGAGACTAAAAGATTTTGAACAAGACATGATAAAGCAAAAGTGGAATGATGTATTGAATGAAAGAGACACAAACAAAGCGTATGAGGCCTTCTTAAACACAATAAATTCAATATATGACAAGCACTGCCTGGTAGTCAAAAATTTGAGAAAAGGCAAAAAAATCAAAGAAATAAGGCCATGGATTACCAAGAAAATAGAAAACGCCTGTAGAAAAAAAAACAGCTAAACAGTTTTTAAAGGAAAGGAGCGAACAATCATATACAAAGTACAAACGTTGCAGAAACAGAGTGACTGATCAGTTGAGGAAACATAAAAAAGATTACTATGATAAGTTACTATCAGAAAATATAAATTACACCAGAAACCTATGGAAAATAATAAATTCCGTCTCTGGGCGTAAGGTCAAGAGGACATTCTCGGATCATTTCAATATAAACAACAAGAGGGAAGAAGAAAAAAAAGTCGACATTAGACAATTTCAACAAATACTTTGTTAGTGTCGGTCCAGAGCTAGCCAAGGCCATTCCTTCCACACTCCTACAGTGGGATCACTTTGATAGGGGCAGTGAGACAAAACAAGAGTCATTATTTTTATATCCTGTTACACAAAAAGAAATGAAAGAGATACTGAGAGACTGCACAGCTAAGACATCCACTGACGCAGATCAGATAGACATGACATTGTTAAAAAGGATATCATAGGCGATCATACCTCCACTAACACACATATGTAACCTATCGTTCTGTAATGGCGTGTTTCCAGACAAAATGAAGATAGCAAAAGTTCTTCCTTTATATAAAAATGGAGACAAACAAGAGTTTTCAAATTATCGTCCGGTTTCAATTTTACCACAGTGCTCGAAAATTATTGAAAAGCTCTTTAATGTAAGATTAGATAAATTCATTGTTAAACACAAACTGTTATGTGACAACCAATACGGGTTCAGGAAAAAACATTCAACAGCACTGGCCCTAACAGAATCCATAGAATTTATTAAAGACGCATTAGACCGGAATCTATTCACCATAGGCATATTCATAGACTTGAAAAAAGCTTTTGACATGATAAACCACAACATATTGATGGAAAAATTGTATAGTTATGGAGTTAGAGGAATCGCTGTACAATGGATAAAGAGTTACCTATCAAACAGAGTTCAATTCATTCAGATAGGGGACAACATATCATCATGCCTGGACATCACCTGTGGGGTCACACAGGGTTCAGTCCTAGGACCAAAATAATTTTTATTATATATTAATGACATAGTCAAAGTATCTGACGTTTTAAAATTAATTTTATTCGCGGACGACACAAACATCCTATGTTCTGGAATTGATCTTAAACAAATGGTCACATCAGTTAATAATGAAATGTCAAAGCTCCACACGTGGTTTAATATTAATAAACTATCATTAAACCTTTCAAAGACTAAATTTATATTATTCGGGAAAAGAGGACAGAAAGAAAATATAAACTTAAAAGTCAATGGTATCAACATTGAACGAGTGAACGAACACAAGATTCTGGGGGTTACGGTAGATAGCCTCCTGACATGGAAACCTCATGTGAAGCTAGTTCAATGTAAATTGGCCAAAAGCGTGTCTATTTTGTGGAAAATGCAGAAACTACTCAATCAACATTCACTTAAGACAATTTACTCGGCACTCATAACACCTCACCTAAACTACTGTGTCGAAGTGTGGGGACACACATATAAAGACACCACAGAGCCACTGTTCAAACTCCAAAAAAGGGCAATAAGAGTTGTATATGGTGTCCCATATAGAGACCACACTAATGAATTGTTTATTAAGACAAAGTTTCTCAAGTGGCAGGATATAATTGAATATAATACTGTACAAATATTATTCTTAGCCTCCAAAAACCTCTTACCCATAAATATACAGAAACTGTTTCTAAAGAGAGATGACATACATAACCTAAGAGGAAATATGATTTATAAACAAAAATCTATAAAGTCAACATTCAGAGGCCATTCAGTATCCATTGTGGGGGTTAAACTTTGGAACAGTTTACATGATGAGATTAAAATGTCTACAAATTTAAAGACTTTCAAGGGTAAGATAAAATGCAAGATGGTAGAAAACTATCAAGTCTGAAAAATAGGGGGTTATCATGAAATAAAAACAATGTCATGATGTACTTTACTTTAAAAAACATTTTTAAAAAAATAAATAAAATAAAACAAACCACAGCATGCGGTTCACACAGGATCCTGGACCCTGCAACAAAAGACAACAGACATTGGTCGCACAAACTCTCAGGATGGAGCTTATAAACTGGACATTTAACGCTATTGACAAAATATTCTCGACAAGGCGTGTGGGCACTGGAGAGCCGGCATGTCCAGATGGGACCTTTCTGGCAGGATACACCATGGATGGGTGGGACAAATGGCGTGTAGTGTGTCTGGCAGTACTAGATATAGAAGATGTGGAAGATGTGTACCTGCTTGGATTCATGATGGTCGGTCTAATCGGCCTAGGATTTGGCCAGTACGTGATGTACCGACAACAGAGAAAAATGGGGTGTGACGTCTCTGGAAACAGGGAATTACTGATCATACTGAGAAATTTGAGATCGGACATCAACAAAATCAAGGGAAAAATAGCCATAATGCAGGCAGAAATAACCAAGCCACCGGAGGACAGTGCAGAAAATAGCGAGGGGTAATGAACTCCGAGATCTGGCAATCATACCAACTCAGGTTAAATGCACGGAATTTACAGGGGACAACAGAACATCATAAAAACGTAGAAACGGACACGTTTAATTTGGACATTAGCTGAACAAAATTTGAGAATGTTGGACGTGGAACTGAAACAAATTGTTTTGACCAAAGTATGACATGCACATTTAAACCTACTATTTTGGTACTTAATAATCTGATTTTAACAACCTGGTTTGTTTTACTTTAGAGTAGTTTATTTGATTTTATTTTTCTTTCCTTCCTGATCAGTTTCGCCATAAAGAAAACTCAGCTATGATGTTATGATACTAAAAATATCTGTTTTAATCAAATGTATAATATGAACATTGAAACAAAGTGTTTGACCAATGTATGCCATGCACATTTAAACCTACTTAACTGGACCTTAACAATCTGAATGTAAAAATCCGGTTTGTGTATTTTATTTTATTTTATTTTTTTCTTTCCTTCTTGATCAATTTTGCTATAAAGAAAACTTAGCTATGCTGTTGTGATACTAAAAATATCAGTTTTAATCAAATGTATAATATGAACATTTAAAATCGTGAGGGAAGTGGGGCGGGACATTGATAAGCAGGCTGCTTTTTTCCCGTATCCCTTTTCGGCAGGAAATGTATTTGAAATGAATATTTTCAGAAATGTGATGCAATGTGATCATACACATGCCGAAATAAATAAATAAATAAATTGGAGTGAGCCACTAACCGTTTCTTTACCTGTGCGCAGAGATAGCATCAAGCTCCTGGGGGTGACCTTCCAGTCAGACGGTGAAGGAAGGCTGAGCTGGGAGGGAACCCTCCGCCACGTCCAGGCTAAACTCCGGAGCTGGAGCGTGCGGCCTCTGACTCAGACGGGTAAGATCCTGGTCTTGAAGGCAATAGTCCTTCCCATTTTTCTCTACTTGGGGAGGGTGTTTCCCCCAGACAAGGCCACTAGTAAACTCATTACTAGAATGGCCTTTCGCTTTGTCTGGGGGAGCACCATGGAAAAGTTGAAAAGAGCTACCCTCCTCAAGGAAGAGCGGAGTGGGGGCAGGGGGGTTCCAGACATTGTTAACATCGTTTTGGTGCAGGGTCTGGCCACACTGGTCCAGAACACTCGGAAGGTTGAGAAGGCCTCTGGTGCCTTTGCTAGGTACTATGCCACTCCCTTCCTGAGGACGATGGGCCTGTGTGTGCTGGACCTCACCATACCGTATAACTGGGACCCCCCATATGTATACCGAGCCCTGAGGGACTTTGCTTTTGGGGCAGGATTGCCCAGGGCCGGGCTGACCTCGTGGAGCTATAAAATAATCATGGCTCATTTAAGATCAAAGGAGACCATGACACTCCCGAGGGGCAGCACGACCCTGGACCCGTCTATAATCTTGGCAAATGTCCTAAACAAATGTTTAAGTAATAAGCAAAAGGACATTGCCTGGATGTCTGCCCACATGTGTCTCCCCACCAGGTCATTTATGTTCAAGCGGCACTTGGCCCTAACTGAGCGCTGCCCCCACGGATGCACTGACTCAGAACACATTTACCATCTGTTCTGGGAGTGCTCCGTGGCCGGACGGGTCTGGGGCCTTGTTTCTTCTGTCTCCCGTAACAGGTTGCTGCCGAGGTCCTCCCTGACTGCTGAGAGCGTCCTCTACGGCGCCCGTGGAGGATGTAAAACACCGGAGCTCCAGCGTCAGTGGAGGATCGTTAACACCATGAAGCAGGTCCTGTGGGAGGCGAGGAACATCAAGGTCTATCAAAAAACAACTGTAGACCTGGTCACTCTCAGGAGGAGGGCGCAAAACCTCCTCCAAGAAGGCGTTATGGTGGACTATGCAAAGGACAAGCGTCTGGCGAGAGAGAAATGGGGGGTGGACCATTGGAAAGAACTGATCATTTAGTCCACCCCCCTCCATCCCCGCCCAATAACCCGGGAGCGCATGTCTTTCTTTTTCATTTCAATGTCTTTGAGTCTTTTCCTTTTGTCTTAGTGATATTTTGTTTGAATGTGATGTTTCTTACTGTGGTGTCTTGAATGTTGTAAGTCTATTTTAAATGTAAAATTAAAAAGGGACGGGAAATAAAACTCCCCCCCGATAAAGAATGTTTTTAAAATGTGAAATGAAAAACTGTAGATTGTAATGAAATGTTTTTATTGGATTATGGAATTTAAAACCAATAAAGACAAATTTTGTTTTGTGTCCTATGGCAACTTTAGTGGGTGAAAGAAGTGGAAACATCCAGATTTCAATCATAGAGAATTTATTGACCATTATTGTCAAAACATACTTGACTCCTTACTAGAGTTGACCTCAAGATGTGACTACCTTGTTTCGTTATACTGTATTAGTCCCCCAAAGTGGTCTGATGATGTTAATGTTCTAGCATCTGGCATGTAAAGCTAAAACATCTGTAATAAACAATAAATTATTTTGTTTTCTTTAGTAGATTATGTCTACAGCTGTTTCATCACGCAAATTGAGGCATTAGTTTTACAATCTATATAAAGTATATTTGTATAAGAAAATGCTACATGTCATTTATTACATGACAAATTTCTTCGGCTGGACACTTGCGCGTGTGTGTGTGTGTTTCGGTGTCGCCGCTTCCTGCACGCGTGTGTGTGCGTCACTGTGAGACAAATAAAGTTCTTTTTCATAAAAGTAGTTTAAAATATCTCTGAGGCTGATTAAAGCTACTTTAATGTTTCTATTGCTATATGTGCAAAATTATGTGATATCGTGTACTATAGGCACATATCCTTACCTGCATCTGGCACTGTATATCTGTGTCCATATTTTTTGATAAACAAATATACCCATTGTTGCATTCATTAATTGATATTCCACAACTCAGTTACTGTTGCACTGCACTGACCACTTTATTGAATAAAGTGCATGAAATGGGGAACACTTGGGGAACATGATTAAGAATGAAAAGTCATGAAAATGAGATGCAATTATTTACAGATAAATATTCTTTCCTACGGTTTAAACAATTTAAAAGGTATCATTGAACATGAAACAATGAAATGTCATAAAAATGAAGACTATTTACAATATGTACAATATGTACAATGCAACCGTACCATATTTACAGCTCATTCCTCCAACTTGTCAGCAATAGAGGTGAAGTGTTCGTAGCTGCCGTACACTGTTGTCCAGACCTTTTGATGGGGACATCATTTTTACAGGGCAGAAACTTTTTTCTGTATTTTTTTATATGTCCCTGGGATGGTTGGCCACAGAGTGTACATACAGGAAGATTTTGCACCCGCGACAGTTTGGCTCCTACTTCTGAGGGGTGTTCCTTCAGCTTACGCTTGTATTGCGTAGCTCTCGTCCAGAATGAAGGACTGCCAGTACTGTGCGATGTGCTAATGCTCTGAGTTGGAGGGACTGATGAAGGCAGACCAGCAATCCCAGGGTTTGCCTGACTGGCAGGCATTATGGGCTGTGTGGAGGGGCCAGAAATCTTGGGCATTGCTCTAGATGCAGAGATGGAGGGCACAGGTCTGGTGATGGTAGAGGTGGCAGGGGTTGTTCTCACTGGCGGTGGCAGTAGCACACGTGGCAGTGGTGGTTGAGGCCGGGAGAGTGGCATCATGTCTGTCCTTCCCTTTAGCACCTTTGTCCCTGCCGTGCTCTGGGTGTGGGCACATATTCCATCAGGGGGTAGTCTGGTGGAGGGAGGACTGCTGGCTGGTGTGGTGCTGGAGGTAGGTCTGCAGATGAGATGGAGGTGGTCTTTGTGATGGTGGATGGCTGTTTTGTGGCGTGCAGGTTGAGGAGCCTCTCTTGTCGATGGATGAAGTCCCGCACAGTCTTGACGTTTATTTTTGGTAGAGGAATGCCTGCTTTGCACAGGACTGGATCCTCCACCAAAATCCGGTGCTGGATTTGCTCGTATGCCTTCAAGATGGTTCTCTTCTCAGGACTGTTGCGAGACCCTTGAGGTGAGCGCAACCACAACAGTTTCACCAGTGTGTACATCAGCCGGTTGTGCCGAGCACTGATGTCTTGTTGTGCTGGTGCGTAACGCTTGGCCATCTTTACCCTCTGTATCACAGCAGCATCAACAAGATCATCCCTTTTTGTGCGGCAGTAGAGGGTGTTGCCCCAGTGTGTTCTGTACAACTGGTTGAACTGCTGTGGCTGCTTGTCATGCTCCTCCACTGCATTCCAGACTGCGAGGACCTTGTTCCTCTGCTCAGTCGTAAGTGACAGCTTGTCCTCTGTCAGGCCAATCTCCACCAGCACAGAGCAGAACATTTCCAACTTTTCAAACCCAGGAAGAGGGTTTGGACTGCAGGCATCCTCCTGTTAAAAAAATGCCATACGAATGCGGTAAGGTCAAATGTGTACATTGTCTTTTTTTCAGCAACCAGTGAATTATATTTAATTCTAGCAGACACACAGCTACTCACAAAGGCCGGAGGGTGAACACTGGAGGTTTCGTCACTGGTGAGCGTGATGTGGGGCAGGACGGCATCCAGCACATCGTCATGTGCCTCCACGTCGCTCTGGTACGCCTTGTCTGCCTCATCTGGATCGGGCTGCCCAGGCTGAACCACCTCCTCCTCTGGATCAGGTCCATCGTTGACAATGTCCTGAATAGAGAAGGGCCCAGATTCACCTGTGCTCTGGCTGAACAGGTACTCCAACCCGAGCAGCTCGTTGGAAGGGACATCAGCAGGGGCCCGGAAATTCTCCTCCACAATCTCTCCGAACAGCTGCCGACAGCGGGTGTTGAGGCGGTCAATCAGCGGCGCCGAGTAGATCCTGTGGTGCCGTCCTTTGCCACCAAACACAGCATCCAAGCTCCTGTCTGAGTTCCACCGTGCAATGCCACTTATCAGGTAAACCTGATAGGGCCGTGCTGCACAGTGGGGACCTGAACAGCACAATAAAAGGTATTAGACTAATGACAGGGTCACATGCTTAATTTGTTACAAGTACACAGACTACACTTGTGTACCTGGAATCATGTTCGGCAGAGCTTTGTGGAATACTTCCAGGCTGTTGCTTCCACGCAGACATTTGTAGTAGGGCACGTCCACATTGTTGATGGTTGTGGTACGCGCCACCCTATACATGTTCATGTCTGGTGGATCCTGGATGCATTCCAGGTGTCGCTGCTGGCCTGCCCACATCTCATCAATGGCCTCTGTAAATACACATACATACAGTGTGTTATGTTCACTTTGTATGCTACACTATCTGTATCAATGTTGTAATAACTTTTTTGTATGAGGTCTTGTATACCAGGTGTTTTGAAGAGGCTCACTCCACTCTCGTCCAGCCCAGCGGGACCTTTCAGCTCCTCAATGGCCAGGTGGATGAGCCGGAATGTTTCCTGAGCCCCGAGTGTGACCCTCCGCACATGGTGTTTGAGCTGCTCCCTGGAAAGGTGGTGGCGGACAACATCCTCGTCTGACACAGACTTCAGTGTTGCCGGGTCCTTGGCTCTGACGGCCTTGATGAGCAGCTCCAGGTCCGTGCGGTTGTAGGCCAGCACTGCCCCAGCTAGCGCAGACTTGAACGCAGTGTACTTGGAATGAGAGTCTGTGCGTATGGCTGCGTCAAACCGGTGGATCCAATGAAAGATGTCCAGACGCACAACCATCCCATTGTCCACCCAAGGCTGGAACAAAGTCTCCAACGCTGTTGGGCCCTGCGCACGGCAACCCCCACGGTCCACGTACAAGATTTTGGGGACAGGTTGATCGGCCAGCCGGAACCATTCCATGACTCCATGGCACATCGGTTCCAGCTTCTCAGTGGACTCCTCACAGGTCAGCACAAATGAAACTATTTGGGAGTGCTCGTTTCCAATGCTGGTGAACCACTCAGCTGAGCCTCCACCCTCCCCAGACAGCTTCTTCACCACCTAAGAAATATGTAAAGTTTGCATAATGTGATAACCTTTTTTTTTTTTTACAACAAACAATGTGAAAATTTGTTCAATTTAAAACTGAATAAAAACAAAACAATACTGCAATATGTTTTGCATCATACAGTATGCCATTATGTTTTGATTTACATACTTTCTTGGTGGAATCCATTTTCAGCACAGTGCCAAAAGTGGAGAGGATCTGGCTCCGGTAATCCTGCACATTGTTGGCCTCTGCCAGCAGGAAGGCCGTGGTGAAAGAGCCGCGCGGAGGGAAGCTCTCTTGGAGGAGGTGGAACCTGGAATGTGTGCCTTAATGCAGAGACAATCCCTCCTGGTTCCACTACAGTCATGAGGAGTGTGGTGTACAGGTCCTTACATTGAAGGTACTCCTCCACGTGATTCTCCTGTATCTGTCGCCACACCTTGACCATAGTGTTCCCTTCGGTCCGGTCTCTCAGAAGGCACACAACATTCCTGTCCACACCACGCCTGTAAGTAGAGTCACAAACAATACATTGAGGTTGAGTTAAGTGACTACTTTCAAGTTTATTAAATGTACACATTATGTTGAGTATACTCACTTGCTGGTGAGGATGGCAGGGAACATAGCTTCATGAGCTTCGCTAAGTTGTGATGAAATAGCAGGATCCCACGCAAGCCACCGACCCACTGTGCCACCTTCTCCTGTACAAGGTCCGCAGCACAGGACCTCGGTGACCATTGTGTACCAGTTGGACACACCACAGATGTGACGTACCTAAGGTACATATGGGGAAAAAATCAAATCAATTAAAGGCCAATAGCAGCATATGACTTTCTGTGCTTTTTTTTCTTGCATGTTTACATACATAGTAATAAATATTCAACTGTAATGTAATAACTCTAACACAGGTGAAGTGAGTTATACCCGGTGGTCGTAGCCAGACTTGTAGACGTGCACATTCCGTCCTCTACCCACACACTCATCACCTCGCGGACACTTCAGGGAGTACCTCCACACTCCAACAGGGCGCCACACAAAGAGGCGGCTCTGGAAAAAGAGCTGTGGAGTTGGCAGCGCACCCCTGACATAGCCGGGAGGTTCTGGTGGGTAAAACCACATGCGGTCTGATTTCATCACCTGTCCCCTCTTGAACAGACCAGTGTTGTCTGAACGGGGGTGAACAGCCCTCTTTGGGTGTCCTCTTTGAGCCAGGAAATGTCGGCAGATGGGATGCCATTGGGGTTTTCCCACAGACACACCCAACCCTCTAGCTCCACCTGCAACACACATAACACATACAAAACATTTGGTTATTATTGTGTACAAAGAAATGTTAAAACATAAAAACCAATTTAAAAAACACATAAAACAAATTGTTCTCATTTACATTGTTTGCATATGTAAATATCACTTACAGGGGAGTCACTCACAGGTGATTCCATGGAAAAATCATGACCCTGGGTTGTGGACGGGGACTCTGTGGGTTGGCTAGTGGACTCAGGCTGCTTGGGCCGGACAGCGGCCTCAGGCTGTTTTAGCTAAACAGCGGCCTCAGGCTGTTTTGGCCGGACAGCGGCCTCAGGCTGTTTTGGCCGGACAGCGGACTCAGGCTGCTTGGTCTTGTCTGTGGGCCGGGAACCCTGGGACTGGGACTTCAGAGACTGACTGCTAGATGGGGACTCTTGGGACTTGACCGAGTCTAAGAATTTACCAAACGAAGTAGTTTTGTATTATGAATTATTTTTTAAAAACCGTTTGATGTCTATTAACTCTGTATCTCACTTACCTTCCACAAACTGGCTTGCAGCTACCAGTTCAGTGTCATCACCTGGCCATGATGAAAGATCACACTTGGTGGTGCTTGCCTGCGGTTGCTGGACAACAAATGTATTGTAACTATCTAGATTTCATGACCAGTTTTTAATTACCAAAAGCAAACAAACACATTTAGCCTAAGTGATTAAAATATCACTAATTTGAACAATTTTCATTTACTATGCTATTCTGCTCTTCCTGTTTCATAACACTTACTTACTCCTTGTCAATGATATATTTCCTAAACCGCTTCATCTGCACGCTTGTGATGTGGGTCACTGGTGTGTGCAACCACCTCCTCACAGAACTGTAAGCCTTCTGTATTATCTCCCTCTGCTCATCGCTGAATTGCTCTGGCCTGTCCTTTTGGGTGCGGTACTGACTGTAGAGTTCCCACATCTCCTGAAAGGTGTGATCCTCAAACCCTCTCTGACCGTAGATACACCTGTCGATGTTGGCCTCAAGAAGACTGGAGACTTGTGGGAAGCTCTCTGCGTATTCAGTGAGGTAGTCTTTCACCCACTGGTTCACTATCTCTCTTCAGCACGAATAAATCCTTTGCCTCACACTACCACTAGTGGGAGACAAAGGGTTTTTCGCCTGTTTTGTAGCTTGGGTGGGTGTGTCTTTCTCTTTCTCTCTTCTCTCTCTCTCTACTGCCCCCTTCTGTTCCCTGAAGGTCTGGTGGAGAATCACAGTACCAGTGGCTTGCCTGCGGCTGTGGTTCGAAACCAGACCGGCGGACAAGGCCGGACCGTCACCAGCGTTTGGGGCGAGGCAGGTATCAGTGGCTTGACCGCGGCCTGCTAAACCCCAACGCCGAAGCCGGGACAGCACCAGGAGGACCCCTGCCGTAAGACTCCAGCGCTCCGGGATCGACACTACTGCTGCGGACGCTTGACGCCAGGAGGCCCGAGGGGAGTGCGGATCTTGCCCGGAGAGTAGGCCCGGAAGGGCTGCTTTTCTCTCCGGGCCTCACCAGCCACCAGCTGGGCCTTCGCCCTGGTGATCCGTCTCTCTCCCTCCCTTCCCCCTAGGCCCGCAGCAGAACCAGCAGGCCAGACCCGGAGGACGAAGCTGAGGAGCAGGCAGTTGGGAGGAGCAGGCAGTTGGGAGGACCAGAGCAGCGGACCCCCCCCTGAGACGGAAGGCGGCGACCCAGACCTCAACACCACCTGAGGACTCAACGCTTGCCGCCTACACCAGGAAGGGAGGTCCTCACGCAGCGGTGTGGGGGGCCAGCCCCTCGGCTGGTCTCTTTTCTGTCTGCTTTGCGTTGCTGTTTTCTGGTTCTCCCGGAAGGAACACCATCTCCTGAGTGCTGTCTCTGTGTTTTTTTCGAACAGTGCAGAGTCCGGCCTTGTCGAGAGGAAGGGGGATGGCAGCCAGACCTGTTCCAGGGACGCAACGCCATAACGCCGTCCGCCTGACATGGATCCAGGGGGTCGAGGAGGGAGGCGGCAGCACCGGTGTGTGCCCCCCGGCGGGACAGGGGGCCGAGGGCGCAGCTATGGAGGGCGCCCCTGGACCAGCAACCGCAGGGGGGGCAGGTCGTGCTACAGGCCTGAACCCAACTCGACCCGAGATGAGAGTGACAGGTTTGACCCGTCTGGAGTTTAGCAGGGCAGTGCTACAGAGAGGTATGGGCTTCGTGCCAGCTGAGCTCAACTGCCTGGTAAAGGTTCCGAGTCAAGGGGACATTTTTGAGGTAAGCTTTAAGAACCCTAATGTCCTGGAGAGGTTCTGGAACCTCTACAGAGAGGGGAAGGACAGGCGTCCCCTTAACAACTTTGCGGTCGAGCCCCTGTCCGACACGGAGAACAAAGTGGTCACTGTACAGTTCTACAACGAGACTGTGCAGGACCACGATGTTTCGACGTGGTTGGGCAGGTATGGCAATGTTAAATCCGACGTTAGGAGGGTCCTTGATGAGGATGGAGTGTGGACCGGGGCCAGGAAGTGGCTGGTCCAGCTAAAACCGGACCCCTCAGTAGTGGGGGGGGTATGTCATATCCCCAGCACCATCACGCTGGGGAGAGATAGGGGTGTGGTGTTCTACAACGGCATGCCCAAGCTGTGCAGGAACTGCGGTGAGTTAGGTTACTTAGCCGCAGCCTGCACAGTGGTCAAGTGCAAGACCTGCGGAGGCGAGCACGAGACCAGGGCATGCCGGGACCCAAAGCCCTGTAATCTCTGCGGAGCGAGTGGGCATTTCTATAGAGATTGCCCACTCTCGTACGCGAACAGGGCTAGGAACACCGCACCTCCCCCACCATCCACTGCCCCCCGCCCACCTACCCCTACCCCAGCACCCAGAACCCGAACACCAACCACAACCCCTCCCCCACAGCCTGCAACAACCATTCCCACACAAGACACTGCACAAGGCCCCCCAAGCACCATTCACACTGGCTCTCCCCTACGCACAGCTCCCTCTGAAGATATATTACCCACACAGACAGTCACCACAGTGAAAGAGGAGCCTGACTCCGACACCCCCATCACGGTGGAGGAGTCGGACTCCTCTAGTGCAGATTTAGACTCGGACATCTCAACAACATGGCAGTTGGCGAATAGGAAAAGAAAGGGAAAACACAATAAAACAAACAGGATAGAACCACCCGGCCAACCCCGAAACCCAGCAATAGTTCGCCATCACAAACAACCAGGTCATAACATACAACAAAAAAATACCAATATCCGGAACATTAGTCCACCAGCAGTCAGGCCAGAACCCCCACCTCGCCCTAGTAAACCATCCCCACCACCACCTCTTCATCAAAGAGAAACCCTCTCACGACCCATCACCTTTCAAAGTAGGCCCATTAATGACCGGCCGCTTCCTGGCCTCGATCCCGCACCCAACAAGAGTATTCAACAGCTCCCCTCTCAAGGGCCCTCCGAAGCAAAGGGGGACCCTGGGGCAAAACCATCACGTCCCACCTCTCCAAGACGGAACCTGCCAGGCAATGTGGAGGGGAGACCTGGGGGCGGACCGAGTCAGGGGGTGAGTAGGCGCCTCAATAACCAGGACACCGTAATGGAACGACTGAACAAACTCTGTAGGGAAATAGCTAACAATAAACCCGGTTCAAATGACACAAACACACAATAACTACTTTTATGACATTCACAATTATTACATCAAATACTCGTAGTATTAAGGACCCTAACAAACGCCACTCAGTCTTCTCCACTCTGCAGCAAACCCCCTCGGATGTCATCCTACTCCAGGAGTGCGGAATCCCTTTCCGCAGTATGGATGACACTCTGAGGGAGGAGTGGAGAATGGGGGACTCTCTCTGGTCCGGCTCGAACGTCGCTCGAGCCGATGGGGTCGGCACATTGACCAAAAACCCCTACATTAAAATCACGGGGAAAAACAAAGTGGAAAGTGGGCGAATCCTCGTCACAGACATTTGTGTCGGGGGTTCCCCACTTAGATTGGTCAATGGGTACGGCCCAACCAGCGTAGCCGAGAGGGTCTCCCTCTTTTCAAAATTAAGAACCGTCATACACTGCAATATGCCGGTTGTCGTGGGGGGGGATTTCAACTGTGCCCTCAGGGATGAAGACCGCAGCAGACCAAGGAAAGATCGGTCGAGCGACGAGCTGCGGTCTATCATAGAGGATTTCTCCCTCCACGACGCCGGGGGCGCCTCTCCCCCACAACATACATGGGTGAGCTCCTCTGGTGTCTCCTCTTCTCGAATTGACATGTTCCTGCTCTCCCCAGGCCTGAGAGTGCACGCCTTTTCCATCCGGGCAGTGCACTACTCGGACCACCACATGGTGACCGTGTCCCTGGTCTGGGAGAAGGCCATAACCATCGGCAGGGGTCTCTGGAGAATGAACACCAGCCATCTCCAGGACCCCAAAGTGTGCCTCTCCTTCTCGAGGCGGTACCTGGAGTGGGTGAGTCTAAAACATCTTTTTGACTCCCCGATAGAGTGGTGGGAGATGGTGAAGGAGCGGGTGCAGGGCTACTTCCGGGCAGTCGGGCGGAGGAAGGCAAAGGAAAGGAGGGCGGCTTTTGACCACGCTAATGCTGCCCTCCAGAGACTGAGCCTCCTCCAGTCCCGAGGCCTGGAGGTAAGCAGCGAGATTGCACTCGCTAAACAGAGCCTCTCCGCCCTCTATCGGGAGGAGCGGAGAAAATACACCTTCCGCTCCAAACTCCAGGGCCTTGAGGAGGATGAGAAGTGTACGAGGTACTTCTTCCGCAGGGCACGGTCAAAAGCAAATAACATTTCTTCCCTTTATAACAGCAGAGGGGTGGTGGTGTCTGAAGAGGCCGAGGTCCGGGAGGCTCCTGGTCCTGACGGGATCCCGGCCGAATTTTATCAGGCCTTTTGGGATCTCCTGAAGGAGGACGTGGCGGAAGTCTTCAGGGCGGCGTACAGGGAGGGGCGGTTGGGGGCTTCACTGAGGCAGAGTGCGGTTGCTCTTGTCCCTAAGAAGGGGGGCACTGGCGGCCGATTAACCTCCTCTCAGCTGATTATAAGATCATGGCGAAGGCGCTGATGAGGAGGTTCCAACACCTGATGACATCGGTGGTCGGCCCCGATCAAACGTGCAGTATACCAGGGAGGTCCATAAACGACAACCTGCTCCTCGTGAGGGATGTCATAATCCACTCCGGGGAGCGCAGGTCCCCCTTGGGCCTTCTCAGCCTAGACCAGGAGAAGGCCTTTGACAGGGTAAGTCATGTGTGCTTGGAGAGGGTGCTAGAGAGGTTTAATTTTCCTAACTCCCTCCTGCGCTGGACCAAAATGTGTTTGACTGACATCTCGGGGAGGGTGGTTGTGAACAAGCAACCATCCGCCCCGTTTGCCATTAGGTCTGGCGTCAGGCAGGGATGCCCCCTAGCATCCCTCCTGTACGTCATCTACCTCGAACCGTTCCTTCAGGCCATCAGGGGCAACCCGGGCATAGCTGGATACCCACTGCCCGGGGCCCAGGGGGAGCGGCTTAGGGTGATGGCGTACATGGACGACATCACCATCGTCGGCACAGACAGTCACTCCATCACCGTTGCCAACAAGGTGCTGGATGACTTCTGTGCAGCCACTGGCGCCCTAGTCAATAGGGACAAGAGTGAGCTGTTCTTGTCTCGGCATTGGAGTGAGCCACTAACCGTTTCTTTCCCTGTACAGAGAGATAATATCAAGCTCCTGGGGGTGACCTTCCAGTCAGACGGCGAAGGAAGGCTGAGCTGGGAGGGAACCCTCCGCCATGTCCAGGTTAAACTCCGGAGCTGGAGCGTGCGGCCTCTGACTCAGACGGGTAAGATCCTGGTCCTGAAGGCAATAGTCCTTCCCATTGTTCTCTACTTGGGGAGGGTGTTTCCCCCAGACAAGGCCACTAGTAAACTCATTACTAGAATGGCCTTCCGCTTTGTCTGGGGGAGCACCATGGAAAAGTTGAAAAGAGCTACCCTCCTCAAGGAAGAGCAGAATGGGGGCAGGGGGGTTCCAGACATTGTTAACATCGTGTTGGTGCAGGGTCTGGCCGCACTGGTCCAGAACACTCGGAAGGTCGAGAAGGCCTCTGGTGCCTTTGCTAGGTACTATGCCACTCCCTTCCTGAGGACGATGGGCCTGTGCGCGCTGGACCTTACCATACCGTACAGCTGGGACCCCCCATATGTATATCGAGCCCTGAGGGACTTTGCTTTTGGGGCAGGATTGCCCAGGGCCGGGCTGACCTCGTGGAGCTATAAAATAATCATGGCTCATCTAAGATCAAAGGAGACCATGACACTCCCGAGGGGCAGCACGACCCTGGACCCGTCTATAATCTGGGCTAATGTCCTAAACAAAAGTTTAAGTAATAAGCAAAAGGACATTGCCTGGATGTCTGCCCACATGTGTCTCCCCACCAGGTCATTTATGTATAAGCGGCACTTGGCCCTGACTGAGCGCTGCCCCCACGGATGCACTGACTCAGAACACATTTACCATCTGTTCTGGGAGTGCTCCATAGCCAGACGGGTCTGGGGCCTTGTTGTTTCTTCTGTGTCCCGTAACAGGTTGCTGCCGAGGTCCTCCCTGACTGCTGAGTGTCCTCTACGGTCCACGTGGAGGATGTAAGACACCGGAGCTCCAGCGTCAGTGGAGGATCGTTAATACTATCAAGCAGGTCCTGTGGGAGGCGAGGAACATCAAGGTCTACCAAAAAACAACAGTAGACCTGGTCACTCTCAGGAGGAGGGCGCAAAACCTCCTCCAAGACGGCGTTATGGTTGACTTTGCGAAGGACAAGTGTCTGGCGAGAGAGAAATGGGGGGTGGACCATTGGAAAGAACTGATCATTTAGTCCACCCCCCTCCATCCCAAGGAAGAGAGAGACAGAATATTTTCCCACCCAATAACCCAGGAACGCATGCTTTGAATTCATTTCAATGTCTTGTGATTTCCTTTTTGTTTTGTAAACTTCTCCTTTTTGTATGTGATGTAACCTATTGTCGTGTCTTGAATGTTGCATGTCCATTTAAAAAATTTAAAGGGACGGGAAATAAACCCCCCCCCCCCACGATACAACATGTTTTTAAAACTGTGAAATGGAATGACGATGATTATTATAGCAAAACAAAATGTTTTTATTGTAAAATAAAATTTAAAACCAATAAAGACAAATTCACTATCTCTCTCCCTTTCGATGTTGGTTTGTCACCTCTGATCTGTGCTTGTCATGTACGCTGGAATCATATACATCAACTTAGTACTGTCATCATTAATATCACTGCGATTGTGATAATGATTAAAGAAACTTTGCAAAGATGAATAATAAACACTGATAATAGCCATAGTTTTGTGCAAACAGATATACAATTTATTTTAAGCATGCCATCAAAATGGTATTTAAAATGCATAGCCTACAATGGTGTTAAATATAATGTGCTTACTACTTCATGTAGCCCACATCGTTTGCCACAAGCCAGTGGAATGGTGCATTCTCATACTGGCCAAATGGCACCACCAGATTTCCCAGGCACAGGTGACGCAATGGCGCGGGGATACCCTCTGCTCGAAGGAGCTTCTCTGCATGGGCCCGGGCAGTGGCCTGGTTCAGCAGCTCCTGCGGAGGTTTGGGGAAGACCATCCTTTTCTCTCGATAGTAACGGGCCTCTTTGGTCGCCACCAATACGGCCTGTTGACGATTTGCAGGGGCATCTGGGTTGACGACGCGGATTACTGGAGTCGCCATCTTCAGTTGTAGCTACTGAAATACATTTAGATACAGGCTGTGTTCGGAATCGCTCCCTATTCACTATATAGTGCACTATTTAGGATATCGGCCATTTTGTAGGGTGTCCAAAATTCAAAATTTCAAATTTGACACCCTAAATAGTTCACTCAATATCCCCCACAATGCACTACAAAATGTAGGGTACAAACCGTGGGGTTGGAACCAGAGAGGCGTAAGTGCCATTTTGGGTGAAAATTAGTTCTATGTATCAAATGAAAGCTCTTGATGAGCTCTATCCAGTACCAAAAGGACACAACTGAAATCACAAACAGTATTGAATAAAGCAACAATACAACAAAGATCTAACACAAAAATTGAGAATGGTTTGGAGCCAGAAGGGTGTGAGTGCACTTACGCCATTCTGGCTCTGAACAATGCATTGTGGGTGGAACCTTAAGACAGCACTTAAGCCAAAATGACTGCCGACACATCAAGGTCGTACATGGAAACAAGAAAACTTTTAACAGCAGAAGAGGTTTTAATGAGTTTAATGCAAGAACCAGATGATCTTGAAGAGCAAGATGAATTGAGTAAGGAATCGGAGTCAGCTGTGAATGATGAAGGTAAAGTATATACAAATCCCAATTTAAAAAAAGTTGTGACAATATGTAAAATGCACATAAAAGCAGAAAGCAGTGATTTGTAAATTGTCTTTTAAATATATTTTATTGAAAACAGTACAAATAAAAGATATTTAATGTTTTACCTATCAACTTTATTGATTTTTGTAAATATACGCTAATTCCAAATTTGATGCCTGCAACACGTTCCAAAAAAGTTGTAACGGGCAAAAAAAAAAAGAAGTTAATAAAAAAACCCGTTTGGAACATTCCACAGGTAAACAGGTGATGCTATCATGACTGGGTATAAAAGGATATCAAAAGACTCTTGATATCTTGTTTTCTGGTACTCTTACAAGCAATACTATAACCTCTCTGCATTTCAATGGATCTCTATGGGAATTGGGGGGTGGGACTAGATTAAGTTGTAAATTACACGGGAATAGTATGGAACCCACTAAGTGGCTGTAAGTCATCAAGGGTCTGTGGTATCAAACGAGCATCATACCATCACTCTGCTGCCAGATATGCAGTAGATATGGATGGATCACTTTAAGGCTAGTTTCCCCTGACTTTTTCCACAGAGTTCAATAGGAAAATGAGTCAGGAGAAACAACCCTTAAAGTGATCCATCCAAAATTACAAAATTAATTAATTAGACTTTTTTCTAATCATTCATTCTAAGTGTTCAAGTGTTTTTTAAATTGTCAAATAAAACTAGGTGAGTTTCTGTATTGTTCATCACATACGCCCCTCGTTTACATGCTATAAAATCAATTTCTTGTGCCAAAAAGGCGTATGTGACCTTTTTTTGGCATAAATTAAATATTTTTTAAAAGTTTTGGAATATTGTATTGTAGCTAATAATATTTCTCAGTTTGTGCCAATTGTTTTATTATGTATGGGGTTCCAATATTATGGTTGAACGTTAATAAATACAGTTGTTGAAAGTTTGGTGAAAATTTCTTTTGGCTCTCCCGTAAAGTTTGACAAATGGCACTTACGCCCCTCTGGTTCCAAGCCATCGAAGATGTACACTACATCACCGGAGACATTTTTTTGTCAAGATGGTGACGGCTGAGCCTGCGCCGGTCTACAAATGTAAATATAAATGCAAGTTTCATCTTGTAGCCTATATTAAATCAGTTTAGTCGGCTTCATAACCGAAATATAAATGAACGCGGTAGATTAAATGTATTACAAAGCGTTAACTATTTTTTTAATTTAACAATTATTACTGTTTAATGGAAAATGCAACTTAATTAGCTAGCTAGCTACCTAGTTGCCTAACTTACCTATCTACCGACAACAAGACAACAAAACCCTTGTTCAAAATAAAATAAATAAAAACACTTTTTTTTTTTACCAGTGTTGTTGTTTACAGTGTTGTTTTACCACAATATTTTTTACCGTTCTTGTAGGCTTTCTCACCAAGCCGGTGAGCCCTATCAGATTTAAAATTCAGATTTGCATATCGACAGATGATTGGTAGTCTACAGTCGAGTTCTACGATCCAATTGGGAGTCTACAGTCAGACTAGACCAATCAGAACGCGTAACTGTCTACAGTCACTGTAGACTTTTGCACTACCGTAGACTCAACCCCTGCAAATTCCCCAAATGTGGGAATCTCGACTGCATAATTTCTGGTAGTGGGGGACTGCGTTCGCGCTCTCCCCTGATTTTCTGGTTTCAATTAAGTTTTTTCAAATTATATTTTCTCTTGTGTTGGACTGTTATTAACTGAGAAAAGTCTTAGCATTTGCAAATCTAAATTTTTACCCAAGTGTTATCATAATTGGGTACTGTAACGTATGTACATATGCTTGCTTTATATGATAATACTACCACAGAGTTTACACATTAACTTTGCAGTGGGATTGTTCAAAACCTAATTTGTGTTACCGGTATTATGGCATTTTACATGCTATTAGTCGCTTATGGCCATACCACTCTGAATACGCCCGATCTCGTCTGATCTCGAAAGCTAAGCAGGGTGGGGCCTGGTTAGTACTTCGATGGGAGTACCTCCTGGGAATACCAGGTGCTTTAAGCTTTTTTTTTTTGTATAGGCGGTGCTGTTGGGCAATTCAAATAGACGGTGTTATCATTTATTTGATCCTTTGACAGCTGTTAAAAATAGATAAACCTAACCTCGTTATGGTGGACTTCCATAAAAACAAGTGCCTGGCAAGAGAGAATGAGGGGTGGGCCATTGGAAAGAACTGACCATCTCATCCACCCCCAAAGAATAATAATAATAATAATAATAAACTTTATTTATATAGCACCTTTCACACAGCTCAAAGTGCTTCGCACTAGAGAAATAATAATAATAAACAGTTAAAACAGGAAAATATTGGATAAAACAATATAACATTAAATAAAGACAATAAAAACAAATAAACTAGGATAGAATAAAATCATAAAATAGGATAAAACAAAATGCAATAAAACACAATGAAATACAAGACAATATATATGTATATTTATAAAACAAGTAAAAGCAAAAAACAAGTAAAAACTAAAATAGGATACAATCAAGTAAAAGCCAACCTAAAGAAGTACGTTTTCAGGCGGCTTTTAAAAAGTGCTACATTTGGTGCCTATCTGATCTGTCTGGGCAAGCTATTCCATAGTATGGGGGCATAGAAATAAAAAGAAGCTTCTCCACTTCTTTTATAATTTACTTTTGGAATGCATAACAAGTTATCACCAGAAGAACTGACGGCACATTTGGGCTGATATCTATTCAGCAGGTCAGATATGTAAAGTGGTGCTAAACACTCAGAGCTTTAAAAACAAGTAAAATCATTTTTAAATCAATTCTAAATTTCACAGGCAGCCAATGCAGATGCCAGTACAGGTGTGATGTGAGCTCTCTTCTTGGTTCGTGTCAAGATTCTTGCAGCTGAGTTTTGCACAAGTTGTAGCTGCTCTATATATTTTTGTGGAAGACCAGAGAAGAGAGCATTACAGTAGTCTAATCTACTTGTATTAATGTATTAACCGTTCAGCATCAGCTTGCGTGAGGAAAGGCCTTACTTTAGTAATGATTCGCAAATGGAAAAAGGCTACCCTTGTTACAGAAGATACGCCACGAAACAGCTACAGCCGACCCAAGAAACCGGCACGTAATATAACTTTTTGTATTTGCTCTTATACTTATATTATAAAATGCACGTTGCCTTTTTTATCATAGACTTAACGTGTCTGATCCATTTCTGAGTTTTGTGTATTTTCTTTTCTCTAATTACTGTGACAATGATCTCAAAATGCACTGCCATGTCCATTTTGTGCCTTGCCCCATAGAGATCGGTTTTATATTTGATATTGAATAGGGCTACTGCCTACTGTTAAACCTAGACGTAAATTGTGAACTGGAATGACATTTTTTCTAACGGTGTGATTGAATTTAAATTCTAAGTATGTAATGTATTGCTTTTAATGTGACGCAATAGGTAGGCTATCATAAGAATTTTCAAGAGAAAAACGGTTTGTAAGTCTTACATGTCCTACGTGTTTTGTTATATGGCTTTTGTATGAGTATGATCTCTGCTTGTGTTTATGTACCTTAAAATAAATGTCCATATTTGTAAGATTGTGAAAACCAATAAAAGACAATGTTCACCCAAGGGAAGGCTCAGCCATTGCACTCCAGTTGTGCTGACCCCTGCGAATTCCCCAAATGTGGAAATCCAGGGGACATAAAGTAAAAGTCCTCCCCAGTATTTTGCTCCAATCACCTGGATTTTCTAATTAACACAATTCTTCAAGAGGAAGTAGAACTAATTAGCGAAATCAGCTGGCTGAGTCTATGGGTGGAAGAAACACATGGTAGGACTTTTAGTTTGTCTCCTGGATTTCCACCTCTGGAATCTCGACTGCATAATTTCTGGTAGTGGGGGACCGCGTTGGCGCTCTCCCCTGATCTTCTGGTTTAAAGTAAGTTTTCTGGAATGGTCAATGGTGGTTTGTGTTTTTCTTGGTTTTTTTTTTTTGCACGGACTGTTACGAACTGTTTGGAGAGAAGTCTTAGCATTTGCTTGTTTTTGCTGGTATATACAAATCCGAATTTCTCCCCCAGTCAGAGATTACAGGTCTCTATGAGAAATAATCAGAAATGGTTTAATCAGATCTCAAGCTGCGTTAATGTCTATGTGATTTCTCACGGCTCGGATTGGATGCGCTTCTGAAGAATAACTTTTCCACCACAGCAAGACAGGTTTACAAAAACCTAGTCGTGTTCGAGTGGTTAAGGCAATGGATTAGTTCTCCTTTCTCTGAGTCCACTGTCTGGCCAAAACAGCCTGAGGCCGCTGTCCGGCCCAAGCAGCCTGAGTCCACTGTCCGGCCAAAACAGCATGTATCCAATAGCCAGCCCAGAGTCCCCGTCCACAACCCAGGGTCATGATTATCCCGTGGAATCACCTCTGAGTGACTCCCTTGTAAGTGATATTCACATATGCAAACAATGTAAATGAGAATAATTTGTTTTACATGTTTTTTAAAATTGGTTTTATGTTTTAACATTACTTTGAACACAATAATAACCAAATATTTTGTATGTGTCATGTGTGTTGCAGGTGGAGCTAGAGGGTTGGGTGCGTTTGTCGGAAAGCCCCAATGGCATCCCATCTTCAGACATTTCCTGGCTCAAAGAGGACACCCAAAGAGGGCTGTTCACCCCCGTTCAAATCTACAAGGACAACACTGGTCTGTTCAAGAGGCGACAGGTGATGAAATCAGACCGCATGTGGTTTTACCCACCAGAGCCTCCCGGCTATGTCAGGGGTGCTCTGCCAACTCCACAGCTCTTTTTCCGGAGCCGCCTCTTTGTGTGGCGCCCTGTTGGAGTGTGGAGGTACTCCCTGAAGCGTCCGCGAGGTGATGAGTGTGTGGGTAGAGGACGGAGTGTGCACCTCTACAAGTCTGGCTACCACCACCAGGTATAACTCACTTCACCTGTTTTAGAATTATTACATTACAGTTGAATATTTATTATTATGTATGTAAACATGCAAGAAAAAAAAAGAGCACAGAAAGTCATATGCTGCTATTGGCCTTTATTTGATTAGATTTTTTCCCCCATATGTACTTTAGGTATGTCCCTGTCACGGTTTTGCTGGTTGCCGCCCTTTCTCCGCGTAGGGTTTCCTCGCAGCTCCGGGACGGCGTCCGTGCCGTGTTTTTTCCTCTACTCTGAAATTATTTGGCACACCTGTTTCAGGTGTTTTGCCAGCTATATTAACGCTGTGCTTTCCTCTTCCGGTGCTTTTGTGTCTAATCGCCACATACACAAAGCCGGTAAAGGTATAGCCGGAGGACTGCATTGTTGTTTCTAACAAGAACGCAGGAACTTCCTAGTTAGGTTAGAGCCGTCCGTTCTCTTTCCTTTTTGTTACTGTTTTCAGTTCTATCTCCTTTGCCTCCTATTCCCCGTTTGGTGGATTACCTTTGTTTGCTTTTCCTTCATTTGCCTCGTTATTGTCACTCGCATTTAGGTTGCTGAGCTGGAGGCATACGTTTCTGTTATTTTCTCTGCTCGAATCTACGAGCCTGTCGCCCTTATTATTGGGGTTGTTAATGGTTTAGCTGACGCCGGGATTAATTTCCCTGTTTACTTTTATTTTTCTGCTTGTGTCTATGAGCTTTCGCCCACCTTTCTGGGTTGCTATTATTTGGCTAT
Source organism: Synaphobranchus kaupii (assembly GCA_029718625.1). Classification (NCBI taxonomy): domain Eukaryota; kingdom Metazoa; phylum Chordata; class Actinopteri; order Anguilliformes; family Synaphobranchidae; genus Synaphobranchus; species Synaphobranchus kaupii. The sequence continues at coordinate 94,230,199 of CM056378.1, read as the reverse complement.
AAGCCGGGAGTTTTATTCCTGTTTCCTTATTTTTTCTCTGACTCCTTTCTTCCCTCTAGTGGTCCCCACTTCTGTGGGAGATCCCCTCCTGATCCCCTTTCTGATCCTCTCTCTGTCGCATCTGGTCCTCCGAAACCAGTACCCTCACAGTCACATCTGTGGTGTGTCCAACTGGTGCACAATGGTCACCGAGGTCCTGTGCTGCGGACCATGTACAGGAGAAGGTGGCACAGTGGGTCGGTGGCTTGTGTGGGATCCCGCTATTTTATCACAACTTAGCGAGACTCATCAAGCTATGTTCCCTGCCATCCTCACCAGCAAGTGTGTATACTGAACATAATGTGTACATTTAACAAACTTGAAAGTAGTCACTTAACTCAACCTCAATGTATTGTTTGTGACTCTACTTACAGGCGTGGTGTGGACAGGAATGTTGTGTGCCTTCTGAGAGACCGGACCGAAGGGAACACTATGGTCAAGGTGTGGCGACAGATACAGGAGAATCACGTGGAGGAGTACCTTCAATGTAAGGACCTGTACACCACACTCCTCATGACTGTAGTGGAACCAGGAGGGATTGTCTCTGCATTAAGGCACACATTCCAGGTTCCACCTCCTCCAAGAGAGCTTCCCTCCGCGCGGCTCTTTCACCACGGCCTTCCTGCTGGCAGAGGCCAACAATGTGCAGGATTACCGGAGCCAGATCCTCTCCACTTTTGGCACTGTGCTGAAAATGGATTCCACCAAGAAAGTATGTAAATCAAAACATATGATGCAAAACATATTGCAGTATTGTTTTGTTTTTATTCAGTTTTAAACTGAACAAATTTTCACATTGTTTGTTGTAAAATGATTAAGAAAAATCACATATCAATAGAATCAAACAGAGGTTATCAAATTATCAAACTTGACATACTTTTTAGGTGGTGAAGAAGCTGTCTGGGGAGGGTGGAGGCTCAGCATCGGAAACGAGCACTCCCAAATAGTTTAATTTGTGCTGACCTGTGAGGAGTCCATTGAGAAGCTGGAACCGATGTGCCGTGGAGTCATGGAAAGGTTCCGGCTGGCCGATCAACCTCTACCATCACCAGACCTGTGCCCTCCATCTCTGCATCTAGAGCAACGCCCAAGATTTCTGGCCCATAATGCCTGCCAGTCAGGCAAACCCTGGGATTGCTGGTCTGCCTTCATCAGTCCCTCCAACTCAGAGCATTAGCACATCGCACAGTACTGGCAGTCCTTCATTCTGGGCGAGAGCTACGCAATACAAGCGTAAGCTGAAGGAACACCCCTCAGAAGTAGGAGCCAAACTGTCGCGGGTGCAAAATCTTCCTGTATGTACATTCTGTGGCCAACCATCCCAGGGACATATAAAAAAATACAGAAAAAAGAGTTTCTGCCCTGTAAAAATGATGTCCCCATCAAAAGGTCTGGACAACAGAGTGTACGGCAGCTACGAACACTTCACCTCTATTGCTGACAAGTTGGAGGAATGACCTGTAAATATGGTACGGTTGCATTGTACATATTGTAAATAGTCTTCATTTTTATGACATTTCATTGTTTCATGCTCAATGATACCTTTTAAATTGTTTAAACCGTAGGAAAGAATATTTATCTGTAAATAATTGCATCTCATTGGCTAAACTGTAAATAGTGACAGTGGTTGTTCTCACTGGCGGTGGCAGTAGCACACGTGGCAGTGGTGGTTGAGGCCGGGAGAGTGGCATCATGTCTGTCCTTCCCTTTAGCACCTTTGTCCCTGCCGTGCTGGGTGTGGGCACATATTCCATCAGGGGGTAGTCTGGTGGAGGGAGGACTGCTGGCTGGTGTGGTGCTGGAGGTAGGTCTGCAGATGAGATGGAGGTGGTCTTTGTAATGGTGGATGGCTGTTTTGTGCCGTGCAGGTTGAGGAGCCTCTCTTGTCGATGGATGAAGTCCCGCACAGTCTTGACGTTTATTTTTGGTAGAATCAATAGAATCAAACAGAGGTTATCAAATTATCAAACTTGACATACTTTTTAGGTGGTGAAGAAGCTGTCTGGGGAGGGTGGAGGCTCAGCATCGGAAACGAGCACTCCCAAATAGTTTAATTTGTGCTGACCTGTGAGGAGTCCATTGAGAAGCTGGAACCGATGTGCCGTGGAGTCATGGAAAGGTTCCGGCTGGCCGATCAACCTCTACCATCACCAGACCTGTGCCCTCCATCTCTGCATCTAGAGCAACGCCCAAGATTTCTGGCCCCTCCACACAGCCCATAATGCCTGCCAGTCAGGCAAACCCTGGGATTGCTGGTCTGCCTTCATCAGTCCCTCCAACTCAGAGCATTAGCACATCGCACAGTACTGGCAGTCCTTCATTCTGAGCGAGAGCTACGCAATACAAGCGTAAGCTGAAGGAACACCCCTCAGAAGTAGGAGCCAAACTGTCGCGGGTGCAAAATCTTCCTGTATGTACATTCTGTGGCCAACCATCCCAGGGACATATAAAAAAATACAGAAAAAAGAGTTTCTGCCCTGTAAAAATGATGTCCCCATCAAAAGGTCTGGACAACAGAGTGTACGGCAGCTACGAACACTTCACCTCTATTGCTGACAAGTTGGAGGAATGACCTGTAAATATGGTACGGTTGCATTGTACATATTGTAAATAGTCTTCATTTTTATGACATTTCATTGTTTCATGCTCAATGATACCTTTTAAATTGTTTAAACCGTAGGAAAGAATATTTATCTGTAAATAATTGCATCTCATTGGCTAAATTGTAAATAGTGACAGGGGTTGTTCTCACTGGCGGTGGCAGTAGCACACGTGGCAGTGGTGGTTGAGGCCGGGAGAGTGGCATCATGTCTGTCCTTCCCTTTAGCACCTTTGTCCCTGCCGTGCTGGGTGTGGGCACATATTCCATCAGGGGGTAGTCTGGTGGAGGGAGGACTGCTGGCTGGTGTGGTGCTGGAGGTAGGTCTGCAGATGAGATGGAGGTGGTCTTTGTAATGGTGGATGGCTGTTTTGTGCCGTGCAGGTTGAGGAGCCTCTCTTGTCGATGGATGAAGTCCCGCACAGTTTTGACGTTTATTTTTGGTAGAATCAATAGAATCAAACAGAGGTTATCAAATTATCAAACTTGACATACTTTTTAGGTGGTGAAGAAGCTGTCTGGGGAGGGTGGAGGCTCAGCATCGGAAACAAGCACTCCCAAATAGTTTAATTTGTGCTGACCTGTGAGGAGTCCATTGAGAAGCTGGAACCGATGTGCCGTGGAGTCATGGAAAGGTTCCGGCTGGCCGATCAACCTCTACCATCACCAGACCTGTGCCCTCCATCTCTGCATCTAGAGCAACGCCCAAGATTTCTGGCCCATAATGCCTGCCAGTCAGGCAAACCCTGGGATTGCTGGTCTGCCTTCATCAGTCCCTCCAACTCAGAGCATTAGCACATCGCACAGTACTGGCAGTCCTTCATTCTGAGCGAGAGCTACGCAATACAAGCGTAAGCTGAAGGAACACCCCTCAGAAGTAGGAGCCAAACTGTCGCGGGTGCAAAATCTTCCTGTATGTACATTCTGTGGCCAACCATCCCAGGGACATATAAAAAAATACAGAAAAAAGAGTTTCTGCCCTGTAAAAATGATGTCCCCATCAAAAGGTCTGGACAACAGAGTGTACGGCAGCTACGAACACTTCACCTCTATTGCTGACAAGTTGGAGGAATGACCTGTAAATATGGTACGGTTGCATTGTACATATTGTAAATAGTCTTCATTTTTACGACATTTCATTGTTTCATGCTCAATGATACCTTTTAAATTGTTTAAACCGTAGGAAAGAATATTTATCTGTAAATAATTGCATCTCATTGGCTAAATTGTAAATAGTGACAGGGGTTGTTCTCACTGGCGGTGGCAGTAGCACACGTGGCAGTGGTGGTTGAGGCCGGGAGAGTGGCATCATGTCTGTCCTTCCCTTTAGCACCTTTGTCCCTGCCGTGCTGGGTGTGGTCACATATTCCATCAGGGGGTAGTCTGGTGGAGGGAGGACTGCTGGCTGGTGTGGTGCTGGAGGTAGGTCTGCAGATGAGATGGAGGTGGTCTTTGTGATGGTGGATGGCTGTTTTGTGCCGTGCAGGTTGAGGAGCCTCTCTTGTCGATGGATGAAGTCCCGCACAGTCTTGACGTTTATTTTTGGTAGAATCAATAGAATCAAACAGAGGTTATGAAATTATCAAACTTGACATACTTTTTAGGTGGTGAAGAAGCTGTCTGGGGAGGGTGGAGGCTCAGCATCGGAAACGAGCACTCCCAAATAGTTTAATTTGTGCTGACCTGTGAGGAGTCCATTGAGAAGCTGGAACCGATGTGCCGTGGAGTCATGGAAAGGTTCCGGCTGGCCGATCAACCTCTACCATCACCAGACCTGTGCCCTCCATCTCTGCATCTAGAGCAACGCCCAACGGCCGATCAACCTGTCCCCAAAATCTTGTACGTGGACCGTGGGGGTTGTCGTGCGCAGGGCCCAACAGCGTTGGAGACTTTGTTCCAGCCTTGGGTGGACAATGGGATGGTTGTGCGTCTGGACATCTTTCACTGGATCCACCGGTTTGAGGCAGCCATACGCACAGACTCTCACTCCAAGTACACTGCGTTCAAGTCTGCGCTAGCTGGGGCAGTGCTGGCCTACAACCGCACAGACCTTGAGCTGCTCATCAAGGCTGTCAGAGCCAAGGACCCGGCAACGCTGAAGTCTGTGTCAGATGAGGATGTTGTCCGCCACTACATTTCCAGGGAGCAGCTCAAACACCATGAGGGTCTCACTCGGGGCTCAGGAAACAATCCGGCTCATCCACCTGGCCATTGAGGAGTTGAAAGGTCCCGCTGGGCTGGACGAGAGTGGACTGAGCCTCTTCAAAACACCTGGTATACAAGACCTCATACAAAAAAGTTAATACAACATCGATACGGATAGTGTAGCATACAAAGTGAACATAACACACTGTATGTATGTGTATTTACAGAGGCCATTGATGAGATGTGGGCAGGCCACCAGCGATACCTGGAGTGCATCCAGGATCCACCAGACATGAACATGTATAGGGTGGCGTGTACCACAACCATCAACCATGTGGACGTGCCCTACTACAAATGTCTGCGTGGAAGCAACAGCCTGGAAGGATTCCACAAAGCTCTGCAGAACATAATTCCAGGTACACAAGTGTAGTCTGTATACAAATAAAACATGTGACCCTGTCATTATTCTAATACCTTTAATTGTGATGTTCAGGTCCCCACTGTGCAGCACAGCCCTAACAGGTTTACCTGATAAGTGGCATTGCACGGTGGAACTCAGACAGGAGCTTGGATGCTGTGTTTGGTGGCAAAGGATGGCACCACAAGATCTACTCGGCACCGCTGATTGACCGCCTCAACACCCGCTGTCGGCAGCTGTTCGGAGAGACTGTGGAGGAGAATTTCCGGGCCCCTGCTGATGTCCCTTCCAATGAGCTGCTCGGGTTGGAGTACCTGTTCAGCCAGAGCACAGGTGAATCTGGGCCCTTCTCTCTTCAGGACATTGTGAACGATGGACCTGGTCCAGAGGAGGTGGTTCAGCCTGGGCAGCCCGATCCAGACGAGGCGTACCAGAGCGACGTGGAGGCACATGAAGATGTGCTCGATGCCGTCCTGCCCCACATCACACTCACCAGTGACGAAACCTCCACTGTTCACCCTTCAGCCTTTGTGAGTAGCTGTGTGTCTGCTAGAATTAAATACAATGCACTGGTTGCTGAAAAAAAAACACATTTGAACTTACCACATTCGTATGGCATTTTTTTTAACAGGAGGATGCCTGCAGTCCAAACCCTCTTCCTGGCTTTCAAAAGTTGGAAATGTTCTGCTCTGTGCTGGTGGAGATTGGCCTGACAGAGGACAAGCTGTCACTTACCACTGAGCAGAGGAAAAAGGTCCTGGAAGTCTGGAATGCAGTGGAGGAGCATGACAAGCAGCCACAGCAGTTCAACTAGCTATACAGAACACACTGGGGCAACACCCTCTACTGTTGCAACAAAAAGGGATGATCTTGTTGATGCTGCTGTGATACAGAGGGTAAAGATGGCCAAGCGCTACGCACCAGCACAACAGGACATCAGTGCTCGGCACAACAGGCTGATGTACACTGGTGAAACTGTTGTGGTTGCGCTCACCTCAAGGGTCTCGCAACAGTCCTGAGAAGAGCACCATCTTGAAGGCATACGAGCGAATCCAGCACCGGATTTTAGTGGAAGATCTAGTCCCGTGCAAAGCAGGCATTCCTCTACAAAAAATTAACGTCAAGACTGTGCGGGACTTCATCCATCACCAAGAGAGGTTCCTCAACCTGCACGCCACAAAACAGCCATCCACCATCACAAAGACCACCTCCATCCCATCTGCAGACCTACCTCCAGCACCACACCAACCAGCAGTCCTCCCTCCACCAGACTACCCCCTGATGGAATATATGCCCACGCCTAGCACGGCAGGGACAAAGGTGTTAAAGGGAAGGACAGACATAATGACGCCACTCTCCGGCCTCAACCACCACTGCCACCTGTGCTACTGCCACCGCCAATGAGAAAACCCCCCGCACCTCTACCATCACCAGACCTGTGCCCTCCCTCTCTGCATCTACAGCAACCCGAGATTGCTGGCTCCTCCACAGGACCCATAATGCCTGCCAGTCAGGCAACCCCTGGGATCGCTGGTCCGCCTACATCAGTACCTCCAACTCTGCCCATAATAGCACATTGCACAGTACTGGTAGTCCTTCATTCTGGGCGAGAGCTACGCAATACAAGCGTAAGCTGAAGGAACACCCTCAGAAGTAGGAGCCAAACTGTTGCGGGTGCAAAATCTCCCAGTCTGTACACTCTGTGGCCAACCATCCCAGGGACATATACCCTCTGCTCGAAGGAGCTTCTCTGCGTGGGCCAGGGCAGTGGTTTGGGGAAGACCATTCTTTTCTCCCGATAGTAACGGGCTTCTTCGGTCGCCACTAATACGGCCTGTTGACGATTTGCAGGGGCATCTGTGTTGACAACGCGGATTACTGGGGTCACCATCTTCAGTTGTAGCTACTGAAATACATTTAGATACAGTAATGCCACGAAATTCAGATTTGCAAACTGACATATGATTGGTAGTCTACAGTCGAATTCTATGATCCAATTGGGACTCTACAGTCAGACTAGACCAATTAGAACGCATAACTGTCTAGTCACTGTAGACTTTTGCAGTACCGTAGACTCGACTCCTGCAAATTCCCCAAAAGTGGGAATCTCGACTGCATAATTTCTGGTAGTGGGGGACAGCGTTCGCGCTCTCCCGATATCCTGGTTTAATGCAAGTCTTCTTGAACGCTGGATTGTGTACTTCTGTGTTTGTTTGTTTTTTTCTTTTTGAGTACGGACTGTTACGAACTGTATGGAATTGTGTTACCGGTATAAATGTTTATTTATTTAGTCCACCCCCCAAAACAGAGAAAGCCAATACAACCCCCCAAGCAACGAATGTAAGAACTTTTGCATTAAAGAAAATAATGAAGTGCCATTGAAATTAATTTTGTAAATTTTTGATTTTAAAGAAATGTTTTATAATGTTTTGTACTGCAAAAGTGAAGCATTGTGTATATGTGTTTTAAACTTAAAGGAAAATGTTTTATTGTAAAATAACTTGTAAAAACCAATAAACAAGACTAGGTCAACCTAGTGCATGCCGGGCACTGGAGGTCTTGCCCCGGAGATGCCTAGCGCAATAAGTAACGTTAGGCTATGTTAGAAAATTACATTGACACATTGTTTCCTAAAGATATTATAGGAAAATAAACTAAACAGTAGGCTACTCGAGTGCTGTCCTTATGCGGTTACAGAGTGGACAAATGATAGGCTAGTACAACTCAGTGGCCTCCGGTCATTCCCTGACATCCTTGAATCCCCCGGTAAGGAACCATGTCCATGTCAACTAGCCTACATTATGATCCAGTGGCGTACCTGTAACCTATAAACTTCTCTTTATACGGATATTAGTGTCAACTTGGCCTGTTTCCATTTATAGTTCGTAATTATCAAGCAAATTAACTGAATAACAAGTATCAATGAATGTTTTTCTGTGCTAGCACTTTGTGTCATAAAATGTGTTGCTGACTTATTAGCCTATATGTAGCCTATTAATAGCTGTTGCGCTGGACAAAGCGGGGTATAGGCTACAGCATTAGACTTGTTTCCGTTTATTTGGCTTGAGTAGCCTAGCTAATCAAACAATTCATTCGCTGACTAATCCAGACCAATATGTAGCCTAATGATTAAGAAATGACAATGACAAAGATGACTAACGTACGATTGTTTAACAAGGATCAGGCAATAATCTGAATGTGTTAAAGAATGCAACGTTACCCTAATTAGGCCTAATTTTAAGAGGTCACTCAAATGAGTCAAAGTGAGTTAAACATTAGACAGCATATTTAGAGGACAGCCTCTTAAGTGTCTCGAACTGCATTGCCTAATTAAAGGTATACTATGTAATTTCATTGTAAACAACTTGTTCTTTGTTTACATTCAAATTTTCTCCCCAAAAAACATTGTATGTGTCCTTGTGGTCTAATAAACATGTTGAATGTATTTCCTACCTCATAAGTCGTTCGCAAAGTTTTTTTTTGTTAATGTTTTGAATGTTACACTGTTGACATCCCATCACCATTTTTAAAGCCAGAAACAGCTAAAATTGTGTTAACGTCATGAATGGGCGGTTCCTGCTCATTTGATTGACATGGCCAGGAGACGTGGGCAGGCTTCCAGGTAAACTCTTATTTTAGCTTAGGACCGAAACATGCCTCATGCAAATACGTGAACGTGGACGCTTCGAACTACGCAAGCAGTTTTTCTTTTGCCATGACATTTGTGAAAGACAAGCCAGAGCGTTGCAGCAAGGGACGCTATAGCAGCAACAACAGTAAACAACTTTCTTGTTCGATCTGTGCTTTCCTCTGGTTTGTCTTTCACAAATATCATGGCAAAAAAAAAAACTTTGCGTAGTTCGAAGCGTCCACGTTCGCGTAGCTATTTGCGTGAGGTATGTTTCTGCCCTTACTCATTAGCAAGATGTTTTCACCTGAGGAGGTAACGATGTCATTATAAAAATAGCGACCATACACCTAGCTACATTACATTATAGTCATTTAGCAGACGCTTTTATCCAAAGCGACATACAATAAGTGCATACAGAAACGTCATCGAAGTAACTACAGAACAGATAAGACCAAGAACATCCTTCCCATAACGTAGCAGCTATCGATAGCTAAGGCTATCTATTGTCGTGATGTTTGTTTATTGTTGACAATAGTCTATCATGTTTGACCAAACCTTGATCATGTAAATGGAGACTATGTCACATGCTCAAAGCATGTAAGTTAGTAATTTTAGCTATTGCTCTGTAAATTTGACCAGTTCATTTTCATAAAATAATTCTAAATCATAATTTTGTAATTCTGCTTGGTTCATTCTGTAGCCATCAACATCCAGTGGTCACGGCCCCAGAGTAAGGGTGAGGGGCAGTCATTACATAAACATTACATTAGTCATTTAGCAGACGCTTTTATCCAAAGCGACAATCGTGTTCGTGGTGGGCGAGGCAGGGCCAGGGGGAAGAGGACAGCTTGATCAGAGTGACCGTGATAGAGTCAACAGACTCCGGGAGGAGAAACATTCGTTGAGACGCAGCGGCACTATCACAAAATGCGAAAAAAATACAATCAAATCAGAAATAAATATTTTCCTAAAATAAATCAGATACCTTCAATTAAATTTTTTTACAGACATCCAAAAACTCCCCATCCTCTTAGGAGAGGAGAGGACGTGCTGTGACCTGGCAGTGTAGTAGGCTATAATGGGTAAGGAACTGGCCTTGTAGGTTCGATTCCCAGGTAGGACACTGCCGTTGTACCGTTGAGCAAGGTCTTAACCTGAATCGCTTCAGTATATATCCAGCATTATAAATGGATAATATGTAAAAAATGCTAAAAAGTTGTGTAAGTCGCTCTGGATAACAGCGTCTGCTAAATGCCTGTAATGTAATATAGCTGCCTGCCATCGTCTTAGGGACAGTGAGTGACAGAGATCATTATAAACCAATTTTCATTTTTTTATATTTATTATATTCATTTTATAAGATCATGCGTGTCATTCTCATCATCATTATTATAATTTCTATTGATAATTATTATTATTTATAACTGTACATTATTTTTTTACATTATTGTTATTTCAAAGACAAGTTCTTGTTTTCATGTATAGTTACTGTTCATTCGTTTCTAGTCTTTGCTGTTTTGTATTGTTCAGAATTAGATGTATGTCTTCGACTGTTTTAAAGCAGTATGCTTTGACAATACAGATGCAATTAAAAAAAAATTTTTTTTGTCATGCCAATAAAGCAAATTGAATTGAGTCCACTGTCATAGAAACTAGAGAGTGAAATGTGAAATCGTATGGTGATTGCTACTAGCGAACTATCAATTAATGAAATAATGTTGCTGGCTGTGAGGCTAGGTAGCTAGTTAGCTAAACTGACCGATCGATCAGCCATCATGCCCAGCTACTGTTAGCATCAAGCAATATTTCCCCATACGTTTGGAGGTAGGCTACTACTCGCGGCATGACGTGTTGTATTGGCTACATCTTATTTGGCAGCTGGGGTAACGGCAGCAATTCCACTTCGTTGAGGGTGTACGTAACGTTAATTTAAATGGCGATCGTGGAGCGGGGAGGGGGAGATAAAACCTTTTTCTTTATCATTAGCTAGAGCTAAAGAAAAAGTTACCTCTTTGGCTGCCTTGTCGATGTGGCAAATTTCTGTGGTCGTTCATCTGTCATGACAGTGCGTCTCCGAACAAGCCTCTGCTAGATAAATTCCGTTAGTGACGACTATGTAGCCTACTGACTTTCTTTTCTGGCCATGCTGTGGAGGTGTGCAGTGCCACAGATGAGTCAGGTTAGGGGAAGCACTGCAACGTTAGCCAGAAGTCAAAATATTAACTAGTTAGCCTAGATTACCGAACGCTAAATCTAACCAAGTTCCCAATATGGTTTGTGGGACATGCATATTCTTGCGACAAGCTGACAGGAGATAATCCTTAGCTACATTAGTTACCGACAGGAGATCATTTTAACTCGTTGAAGTGCCATTAGCTTGATCCAGCGCTCAAATGTTTGCTTAACTTCTTATTCATTATTCAGGTGGAGACATTTAGTCATTTAGCCACATAGTGCTAGCTAACGTTCGTGATTTAAGAACACGTCTGATTAAGATCCTATTTGCCGGTGTCCGTATATATATCAGGGCATATCATTATTATTATCACAGAACGCTGTGCGCACATCTACTATGACATTGCTGAGCAACCAGTCTATTTACCCAACAAGTGGCGTCAGTTGTTAGGTAACCGTGGTTACACACACAAACACCGCAAGATCAGTATACTAACACCATTTACTCTGCCTATTTACGCCACTTCTTGCGAGACGATCAACAAGGTAGACAGACAGTCAGTCAGTCAGTCACATTCGCTGTTCTAGGCCGGCCTGGCACCCGGCAAAAACAGCCTCCAACTTAGATGGATGTGGCTCATTCAGTTTTGATTCCACCATATGTCGAACATGAAAGAACCTGAACATATGAATAGAAGGGATATTGTATCTGTACTGTGTATTTGTGGAAAGGACATAAAGGTGCCATTGTTAAAAAGATGGCAAATTTCATGTATGCCCCTTTGGTCCGAGGTTCCGAAAGTATCATCATTAAAGCAAACAGGCAAACAAGGATTTTTCCAAATGGGGGTAAACGAAGATAGGGGATCCTTATAATCCAGTCATTTATGGGACGCATTCCACGCATTCAAGCTGTTCAGGATCACTGGGTTCAGTGTAATTTTCTTATTAGTACCAAGATAAAAATAGGGGAGGTGTTTACATTTGTATGGGGAGCAGTCATGCATTTCTATCATTACCCATGGACAGGAAGAGAGTGAGAACCACTGCTTAATCTGACTGAGCTGTGCAGTGAAGTAATATAACCTCAGGTTAGGCAGGTTAAGTGCCCCCTTGTTATAGGGGAGGTACAGCACCTTAATACTAATTCAAACTGCTTCATTGTTCCATATAAAAGAAGAAAAAAAACTTAGAATTTTCTGAAAGAAAAAGCTTGTTGGGGGCATGATAGGAAGATTCTGAAAAAGGTATACAAATTTTGGACCTTCCTATCATGGACAGAGGAAGCAGACTCATTCTTTTCAGGTCATCACAAACTTTCTGAATGATTAGAGGGTAATTCAGGGCAAGTGTCATCAATTTTTGAAGGGATGTCGACACCCAAGTATCTGATGTGAGAATGAGACCATCTCCAATTAAACTGATTTTGTAGTTGAACAGAGTTGACCTGGGAGATTGGCATAATCTGAGTTTTTGCCCAATTAACTTTGTAACCTGAAAATCTACCAAACTCATGAAGTAATTCCAGTACTAATGGGATGGCAGTCGAAGGGTTTTGAAGATACAATAATACATCATCTGCATATAGTGAGATCACATGAGTCTCGTTACCAATGTCAATACCTCTAATGTGGGGATGAGATCTTATCAGTGCTGCAAGCGGTTCTATGGCTATTGCAAATAGGGCAGGGGATGCCAGACGTCCTTGTCTAGTACTGCGGCTGAGTAAAAAAGGAGATGAATATTGGGAATTAGTCCTAATTACAGCCTTTGGTGAATTGTAAAGTGTTCGGATCCCAGCAATGAAAATTGGGCCGAAATTGAACTTAGTTAGAACTTCCATCAGATAGTCCCATTCAACTCGATCAAAAGCTTTTTCGGCATCAAGGGAAATAGCAACATTCTCACTTTCTAAGTTGCTGGTGTGATGCATTATATTAAAGTATCTCCTTAAATTATCGGAGGATAAACAACCTTTGATTAATCCACTTTGGTCCACATGGATAATACTTTGCAAAACATTTTCTAAACGTATGGATAACAATTTAGCAATCAATTTATAATCAGCAGACAAAAGCGATGTTGGTATGTAAGAAGAGCAGGCCAGTGGGTCTTTATCTTTCTTCTTCAGAAGAATAGCGACAGTTAGTGATGGAGGAAGGCAATTTTTTTCCAGTGATTTATGAATCATAGGAATAAGAAAGTTCATCAATTTTGGCCAAAAATGTCTGTAGAATTCTATTGGGAAACCGTCCTGGCGATTTCTCTGAGTCTCATAGCATTAATTACCTCTTCGACGAGAACCGCCTATCGAGGGACATTTTATCAGATTCAGATAACCTAGGAAGATTGACTTGGTCCAAAAATGTCGAGAGGAGTTCTGGGGTGTTTGCGTATTCAGATGTGTAAAGATCTTTGTACAAAGAGGCAAAAGTGTCAGTGGATCTAATGTGGTGTGACCATCTGGTCTTGTTATCTTTAAATTATCTGCCATGATAGAGAAACTGCCTCACCGTGTTCTACATGTCTTTCTTTTGACTTAAGCAGTGAGATCTCAATTTCTTTGGCATTTATGGAATTGTACTGCATTTTAAGATAGTCTAATTGTAGAAGTAACTGCTGGTTATTAGATTAACTGTGGCACTTTTCTAAGTCTCTAATTTCGTTTTCCAGCTCTAAGAGTGTGTTTCTAATTTTCTTCTTTAAAAGACGATGAGAATGCTATGATACTCCCCTAAGATAAGCTTTCAGGGTGTCCCAGACCACCAGGGGGCATATTGTGTTATTCTGGTGTGCCTCAGAAAAGATCTCTAAGTTGTTGTTGATATAAACATTGAAATCATGGTTTGTCAACAAGGAGGTGTTGAACCTCCATGGCTTCAATGACACAGGGGAAACATCAAACTTAACAGTAAAAAATAAGCCGGAGTGGTCAGAAATTATTCGGGGTAAATATACACAAATAAAAGTTGAAATAAAAGAAGTAGGCACAAAAAAAAAGAAATCTATTCGAGAGTAGGAGTAAAAGGAAAAACTTTTTTCACTGGGATGGAGAGTTCTCCATATTTCATGTAGGCACAGGTCCTGGGTGTTATCTATCAGGGCCCTGGACATGCTAGAGAGTGTCTGAGCCTTTAAAGAGGATCTGTCCATGACTGGGTCCAGGACACAGTTCAAATCTCCTCCCCAAAAGATGGGAGTTCTGTATTGTATCAACATAAGTGTTAAATCGTTATATAATAAACATTGGGTCATGAACGTTGGGACAGTAGCAGTTCAAAAAGATAATTTCCTTGTTATCCAGAAAACCATTAACAAAAATATAACGGCCATTAAAATCTTGTTTAATTACTTTGGGGCTAAAGGACTTTTTTGACGTACTAAAATAGCCACTCCTCTAGAGGATAGCACCTTCTTCCTTTTCGTTAGATTACCTATCCCTTTCAAGTTCCAAGTCAGAAAGTTATATTTAGACATGGACCTAATTGAGAATTAGCACCAGGGCAACCACTGTGTATACTCAAAACAAACTAAAAATTTAAAACATAGAAAAACAATGCTGGTAAGACAGAAAACATATAACATAAAACATGGGGACAACATAGAAACCCCCCACCCCCTCCCTTCTGAAGCTACCTTTGAAGTCCCCCCCTGAAACGCAGGGGTGCAACATGACTATAGTGTGGCTGCTCTATTAAAATAAAAAAGGAAGTAAAACTACAGCGAGTTTATAATGTCCATATCTGGATCTGGGACAAAGAAAGAGTAAGGGAAAAGAGAGAATTGTTTTTTTGATGTAACTGCGGTTCTCAAAAAAAAAATAAAAAAAAATAAAAAAGGAAAATAAATATATGGACGCTGTTTACTTTGAACATATAGGCCTGTATGGGCTATAAGGCAGACTAAACTAATAAACAACCTATTGGCTACAACAACAAAAAGAGGACATGTTTTATCTTTCTATTTTACATCTTGATTTAACTTTTAACTTAAATATTCCTCTAGTCCCTTTAGATGAGAACATAAAGGGATTAGTCATAAAGATTGGGATAGAGACTTAATTTTAATAATAAGAGAGAATAATCGAAACACACATTAATAGTTTAGAAAAAATCTAATAAATGTATGCAAGAGGTTTGCCGCGCAATCCCTTGTATCTTCCTCTCGTTCATGAGAAAAAAAAAATTTGATAAATAAAAAAGTAAAAAATAAAATAGTTTTTAACTATTTTAAACGGGGGAAAAAAATAATATATATCTATATATATATATATAATTTAAATCTTAATTAGGATAGGCTATGAACCTTGAAACGAGCTAACAGCGGGCATAAGATGAAAATGAAGAATTGTCATTAATAATAACCTGACTATTAATATTAAACATAGTAAAAGAAAAATAAATAAATAATTACTAACCAGGCCCGTGTCTATGAAGCCTTAACAGCTCCTCCATAATTAGTGTAGCCTATATCACATGGTCATTTGAGAATTAAACAGAAGTACTGTAATAGGAAAACATATGCGATTTCCCATTAGATCTTTAAACACAAATATGGTAAGCTTGCGTTCGCCTACCGCTAAGTACGGTTTAGGCTTGTTTCAAGACATTAAGGCCATTTGAAGGACGGCATAGCCCAACAAATTAATAATAATAATATAAATAGGTTGGGCATCAGTCCTCATATGTCAGAATATGTAGAGCCATTTCAAACACAGGTAGGCAGGCTTCTCATTTGGAAAGTCAATAGTTCTTTCGAGCCATCGCCTATTAGCCTTCGACATCGTAGAAGTCCAAAGCGGACATCGGTTTGTTTGACAGGCTATCACGTCTTTGAATTCAGCCCTCTTTTTCATCACTTCAGCTATGAGGTCGGGAAATATATGGATTTTCGCTCCCTCGTGTGTCAGGTTGCGCAATTCTCCAGCTCGGCGTACAACGACATTCTTGGTTTCCAGGCTGTACATCCTTGCAGTCATACATCTTGGGTGTGCTGGCTTGGATGCCTGGTTGCTTGTGTTCACTGGGCCGGTTCCACTGATAAGGGGTTGGGTGCCGACCTTGTCATCAGAGACAGGATGTACAGCAACAGTCAGTGGCACGTCAGGCATCAGAGACAGGATGTGCAGCAACAGTCAGTGGCACGTCAGGCATCAGAGACAGGATGTACAGCGACAGTCAGTGGCACTTCAGGCATCAGAGACAGGATGTACAGCGACAGTCAGTGGCACGTCAGGCATCAGAGACAGGATGTACAGCGACAGTCAGTGGCACGTCAGGCATCAGTGACAGGATGTACAGCGACAGTCAGTGGCACGTCAGGCATCAGTGACAGGATGTACAGCGACAGTCAGTGGCACGTCAGGCATCAGAGACAGGATGTGCAGCAACAGTCAGTGGCACGTCAGGCATCAGAGACAGGATGTACAGCGACAGTCAGTGGCACTTCAGGCATCAGAGACAGGATATACAGCAACAGTCAGTGGCACGTCAGGCATCAGAGACAGGATGCACTGCAACAGTCAGCGGCACGTCAGGCATCAGAGACAGGATGTACAGCGACAGTCAGTGGCACGTCAGGCATCAGAGACAGGATGTGCAGCAACAGTCAGTGGCACTTCAGGCATCAGAGACAGGATATACAGCAACAGTCAGTGGCACGTCAGGCATCAGAGACAGGATGCACTGCAACAGTCAGTGGCACGTCAGGCATCAGAGACAGGATATACAGCAACAGTCAGTGGCACGTCAGGCATCAGAGACAGGATGTACAGCGACAGTCAGTGGCACTTCAGGCATCAGAGACAGGATATACAGCAACAGTCAGTGGCACGTCAGGCATCAGAGACAGGATGCACTGCAACAGTCAGCGGCACGTCAGGCATCAGAGACAGGATGTACAGCGACAGTCAGTGGCACGTCAGGCATCAGAGACAGGATGTGCAGCAACAGTCAGTGGCACTTCAGGCATCAGAGACAGGATATACAGCAACAGTCAGTGGCACGTCAGGCATCAGAGACAGGATGCACTGCAACAGTCAGTGGCACGTCAGGCATCAGAGACAGGATGTGCAGCAACAGTCAGTGGCACGTCAGGCATCAGAGACAGGATGTACAGCGACAGTCAGTGGCACTTCAGGCATCAGAGACAGGATATACAGCAACAGTCAGTGGCACGTCAGGCATCAGAGACAGGATGCACTGCAACAGTCAGCGGCACGTCAGGCATCAGAGACAGGATGTACAGCGACAGTCAGTGGCACGTCAGGCATCAGAGACAGGATGTGCAGCAACAGTCAGTGGCACTTCAGGCATCAGAGACAGGATATACAGCAACAGTCAGTGGCACGTCAGGCATCAGAGACAGGATGCACTGCAACAGTCAGTGGCACGTCAGGCATCAGAGACAGGATATACAGCAACAGTCAGTGGCACGTCAGGCATCAGAGACAGGATGTGCAGCAACAGTCAGTGGCACGTCAGGCATCAGAGACAGGATGTACAGCGACAGTCAGTGGCACTTCAGGCATCAGAGACAGGATGTACAGCGACAGTCAGTGGCACGTCAGGCATCAGAGACAGGATGTGCAGCAACAGTCAGTGGTAGGTCAGGCATCAGAGACAGGATGTACAGCAACAGTCAGTGGCACGTCAGGCATCAGAGACAGGATGTACAGCAACAGTCAGTGGCACGTCAGGCATCAGAGACAGGATGTACAGCAACAGTCAGTGGCACATCAGGCATCAGAGACAGGATATACAGCAACAGTCAGTGGCACTTCAGGCATCAGAGACAGGATATACAGCAACAGTCAGTGGCACGTCAGGCATCAGAGACAGGATGCACTGCAACAGTCAGCGGCACGTCAGGCATCAGAGACAGGATGTACAGCGACAGTCAGTGGCACGTCAGGCATCAGAGACAGGATGTGCAGCAACAGTCAGTGGCACTTCAGGCATCAGAGACAGGATATACAGCAACAGTCAGTGGCACGTCAGGCATCAGAGACAGGATGCACTGCAACAGTCAGTGGCACGTCAGGCATCAGAGACAGGATATACAGCAACAGTCAGTGGCACGTCAGGCATCAGAGACAGGATGTACAGCGACAGTCAGTGGCACGTCAGGCATCAGAGACAGGATGTGCAGCAACAGTCAGTGGCACGTCAGGCATCAGAGACAGGATGTGCAGCAACAGTCAGTGGCACGTCAGGCATCAGAGACAGGATGTACAGCGACAGTCAGTGGCACTTCAGGCATCAGAGACAGGATGTACAGCGACAGTCAGTGGCACGTCAGGCATCAGAGACAGGATGTGCAGCAACAGTCAGTGGCAGGTCAGGCATCAGAGACAGGATGTACAGCAACAGTCAGTGGCACGTCAGGCATCAGAGACAGGATGTACAGCAACAGTCAGTGGCACGTCAGGCATCAGAGACAGGATGTACAGCAACAGTCAGTGGCACATCAGGCATCAGAGACAGGATGCACTGCAACAGTCAGTGGCACGTCAGGCAGTGGAGACTGGGCATGCAGCAGATGGTACGATCAGAATGCAAGAATTAGTTCTTGTATAAAAACAGCCAGACATGTTGAGTAAAGCCCCGCAGACAATTCTGTCAATTTCAGCCTCTTTTCTTTTCTGTCTCTATTTCCTCAGGCTCTTCACCAGGCACAGGGGCCATCAAGGATGTGGTATCAGCTCTTCAAGGCACCAATCACTCTCTGCAGGAACCATTTCATATATCTATCGTTACAGACTGAAACCTCTTTTGTAACCTCTTTTGTTACTTTAAATACCATAAACCAATTAGAACGGTTAAAATTAAATCAGATTCCTTAAGCATTCATGTCATTGAGAACCGACTGCTGACTCAATAACACTTACCAACGTGAATTCTGATGTTTGAAGTCAAACGAGATTTTCCCACATCTTTTGCTGGAAGTTGTTTCCTGGAAGGCAGATTAATCGATATTATTTAGATTCATTGTACTCCTGAAACAATCTTTAAAGTGATACTGCAGTCAAAAACCGACTTTTTCCGTTGAAAACCGATGTTTTGGGTTAGATTATGATCATATACAACTGTTTTTGTCCGGAAATCTCATGTTTAGTCAAAATGGGTGCTTTCTGAGTTTCTATATAGGATTACCAATACGGGGTTTGTGACATCACGAGATCCTTAACATAAAAATGGGTGGAGTTGAGGTGATCCTAGGGTGGCCTCGGCTGGGCACGTGGTATAGAGCAGGGGTTCTCAATCCTGGTCCTGGGGGACCCCTGTGTATGCTGGCTTTCGTTGCAACCGCAGTTGCAATCCCAGAATTTTAACAAGCTGTTAATTTTTCTTAATTAGGTGCTTGTCATGTTTGGAGGAATTATTCACCCTCTTAAGCCACATTATATCAGAAATAGCTATGGATGCCATGTAGAATAAACACCCCATGTTCACATTGTGCTATATTATTTAAAAAAGATAAGAAAATTATTTAACAGATCCATTTAAAGACTGATTTGAATCAATAGGCTCCTAATTGGTGAAAGTGTGGACACATGGCCACTAAAATTAACCATTTCGTAGATAATGAAGAATTCAAACACAAAGCAAATGATAACGAGCCAAACCTGCATTGTCTTAAGCTTAAAGAAAAAATTGAGTTAAACACATGTGTTCAACAACCTAATTAGGAGCCTATTGATTCACTTCACTCTTTCATTTGAGTGAAAATACATTATTTTGTAACCTTTTCTTATGTAATTGTTGCAATATAGCACAATAAGCACAATGTGAACATGGGGAGTTTGTTCTACATGGCATGCATAGCTATTTCTGACATAATGTGTCTTAAGTGGGCGAATAATTCCTCCAAACATGAAAAGCACCTAATTAAGAAAAATTAACAGCTTGTTAAAATTCTGGGATTGCAACTGCGGTTGCAACGAAAACCAGCATACACAGGGGTCCCCCAGGACCAGGATTGAGAACCCCTGGTATAGAGACCAACGTTTTTTTTTTCCCTCTTTGAGACTGAGACCCTTGTACTGCTAACTAGCTAGCAAATGCGAATTGCTTTGTATTACTGCTATCGTTAATATTACGACTACTAATAAAGTCTTAGGCACATGTGAAAATATTCTGTAAAGCGAAGATGCTTTCAAGAATAATGAAATGAAGTTTCTAAATATCAAACAATTGACTATAAAAAGCAGTAAACAGTAAAAAAACTAAATCAAATCAATATTTGGTGTGACCACCCTTTGCCTTTAAAACTGCATCAGTTCTCTTAGGTACACTGACGTGCAGTTTTATAAGAAAATCAGCTGGTAGGTTGTTCCAAGCATCTTGGAGAACTTGCCACAGTTCTTCTGCAGACTTTGGCTGTCTCGCTTGCTTCTGTCTGTCCAGGTAATCCCAGACAGCCTCGGTGGTGTTGAGATTGGGGCTCTGTGGAGGCCATGCCATCTGTTACAGAACTCATTGTTCATCTTTTCGCTGAAGATAGTTCAATTAAATTTTTTGAAAATTAATTTTTTGAAATCTTTGTGTGTGTTTTTCTACTGACATACTAATGCAGAAGACAAAAAATAAACATCTAAGAAAAAAAATATATATAAATTCTAGGGTGCCTAAGACTTTTGCACAGTACTGTATATCGACACATCCTTTCACTCCTTGACCATATGAATATTCATAATATGACTACGTGGCATCATCGTCATATGACCACACCTATTCGCGAGTTCTGGTTCAAATTGAAGCGGTAAAAAAGGCCTTAGAAAAGGCTCTGCAGTATCTCTTTAATTATTTTGATATAGGCTAGCTAACTTACCTGTAATGAAGTGCCGACTACATACATATACGTGTCTTGATGATGGATTCCACACGCAACCACACTCCCGCCAAATAGCTTACAGCCATTCATGAAACGTGCAAATTCAGCCGTATTTTGGCATTCATCAACGTTTTCGTATTTGAGATTTGTTCGCACGTACTAACAAATTTTACACCTGCTCAGGACCACACGTACCGCGTTCATAAATTCAGAATGCTGGTAAATGTAGCTTCTGAGAGATAATTAGAATATGAATTTATTTTTATTTTCTGTTAAATTCACAAGACTAAATGTGGTCTTTGCTTTTTACAATCGTAATTTATTATGTTTGTAATATGTATTTCAAACACTTTAGATTACACCTATTAATCAATTGTAGGCTATGAAGCTGTTTTATTAGACCCATAATGTAGGCTAATCAATGCTCCCAGTAGCCTGAGAAGGGTCTAACTGCAGCGTCGAAGAAGCCTCAGGCCGGAAACATACCGCAAGCGAAGCGCACGCGGAAACGCGACCGCTTCACTTCGGCGTCCATTGTAACCTACCAGAAAGAACATACCAGCCGAGCGCGATGCGAAGCGCCATTTCCGCGTGCCCTTCGCTTGCGATACTTTCTGCGTTGGGTCTATTTTTCTCAGCGAAGAAACCGAGAAAGTGTCAAAGTTGCCGAAAAAACGTAGCCTAAACAACTGCACGTGACACAAGACGTGATGCGGACATAAATTGTGAAGAAAGCAGAGAGAATATGGACGATTGTAGATGGATCTATTAAGTGGAGAAATACATGGAGCTGTAGGCTATGACGCACGAGATTATTTATACAGGGACAATATAAGAAAAAAGAACTTGGAATGCAATTGCCTTGGCTGTTGGAGCAGATAGGAAGTATTGTTTTTTTTTGTGTGAAATTCTAGATCCTGGTGTTGTTATGAAAGTTGAAAGAGTTCTCAGGGCTAGTTTTGCGTAGGCCTACAATTAAATTCTAGACAATTATTTCCTTCAGAAGTTATGTTCGCCATCTGCACTGCTCTAATCAGGTGAAGCCTAACGGTACCATTTCTGCGTTTTTTATTAATAATCATAGGCATCATTTCCACGGGGGACGCGTCCCCCACAATATCTGAGAAAGCCTATGCATAAAAGCGCCTACAGCACATGTACAAGGTTGTATACAGTAATCAGTGGGCGTGCCAACAATGTTGCTCCATTTAATTACATTATTGGGGCGATAGACTAGATAAACAAACTACAATGTAGCAAAGCAGTGTTTCATTTCAGGCGGCACCCCCTGCCTGTTGCAATTATGTAGACTGCGAGGCTGTATAGAGTGGAAACGTGAGGCTTAGGTTCCGGAAGCAAAAACTCCATTCACTGTTTACATTGCAATTGCTGTGTCCAAATGGTCTGCATCCTGTGTAATAGCATAGGCCTACTGTATACTGCTTAGGCTACTGCATACTGTTTAGTGACATGCAGTATGCTAAAAATATCCTCCATAGGCTACTATTATCAGTGAAAACTTGGAATTAACTATAGGCTATTATTTGGGGATTTTAAGCACACTACATTTAGAGAACATTTTGTCTGCTTAACGTTCTCATCCAGTGTAGGCTACTCAACTATCGTAACGTTACTCAATAGTAGCCTATAGAAGGGTGTTGAATCAGACACAGCCGTTGACAGCCTAACGTGAAACACATTCATGCACTCTCGTCTTTGCCTGAATCACGTTGATTTGCGAGGCATTTCTGAGAATCATAGCCTATGCTAAAATAAGGCTAATAAAGTGCCGAAAACTTTACTTAGGTCTACAGCATTTAGATGCAGCTTTTCTGAATTTGGCAATGGTATAATTTAACCACAAACAATACGAGGACGAGGAGTGAGCTTTGGTAACTCAGCTACCTCTTTACAATAAAGCATAATGGAAGTAGCTTAATAGGCTACCCTTTTCGTTTTCTCATATCCCCCTACCAATTTGCACACTGTAGCCTAAGCTATATAATTGAAGAGCTAACATCAGAATTCAAATTGTAGGCCTACAAGATACAAGCCTTTCTTTGTCAATTAACCTAAACTAGGCCAAGAGTTTACAGAACAGTAACACTGCCGAGGGGCAGTAAGCAATAGCAACGGTAATGTGGATGTGTTCAGTCAGCAGTGCACATCTATCTCAAAACCACAAAAAAAAAACAGAACAGAAAGTGTTAATAATGTCCTAATTAAGCGATCGATGCACCAGAATAAAAGCTAGTAGCCCAAGGGAAGGAATCTGTAGTAGCCTAGTCTTTTAATTAGATCTCTAGCCTACATATATCTAGCCAACAAGCATAGTCTAGCTATAGCTCTAGACTGAGAAAACTAAAAGGGTAGCCTATTAAGCCACTTCCTTCATGAATATGGATAAGGAGAATATGTAGCACAAGCTTAGGCTATTCACTCCTATTGCTTGCAAATTTGTTTGTTCTTAAATTCTGCCATAGCCACATTCAGGAAAGCTATATCTAAATGATGTAGACCTAAGTAAAGTGCATGGTAATTGATTCCCGTACGTTATTAGGCGTTATGGGCTAATTTGAACATAGGGTACGATTCTCACAAATGCCTCAAAAAATCAACGTGACGTCCCGCATATTCCGGTAAAAGACTTTGCCTGCAGATGTTGTATAACCTATGTGTACAACTGCACATGTGAGCGGATGCCTCTTTTTTTTTTTCTTCACAATTCACACACGGTTTTGTATATATAGCCTGGCTATATAATATGAATGAAAAAAATATGTTTTGGCCCCCGCACTTTTGAAATGATTACGGCACCCCAATGCTCAGTGTGAGCACTGAGCGGATTTTGAACACTTAACATTCTGCTCTACGTGAGCGCTGAGCAACTGTCAACAACTGTCTGAGTTTGGAAAAATGGTGACAAGAAATTCCATAGCCTACTTCCGTCCATAGGCGGCCTTTGCCATTTGGAGGCCCCCCCGCCCCGAACCATCTTTTAAATAACACAACAAACAACGGCTGCAACTGAAATGATCCTACTCACTTTAGCTTTCAAAAATAATAATCATTGGACTATAACTACAACAAATGCGCTCTTTCGCCACGAACACGCAGGCTATTAGCCCTATCTACGGTGCTAGCCAAGTCGTCAATGTCCCAATTATAGTAGCCTATTCACATTTCTCTGAAATTGTAAACAACTTTAAACCCTCAAAATTCCCAATGCAGGATTGCATTAACCCTAACCTCAGTCCGAAAAGGAACCCTAAACCTAAACTTTGACCCCTAATCCTAACCTTTGCCCTAAACCCTAACCTTACCCCTGAAAATGACCTTTAGAAAAATCAGGACATCTCCCATGTCCTGAAAATTGTACAATTTTACTCGTTTTCCAGTGTTACCAGGACATTTGTCCCCACAAGACGGAAAAAAAAAAAAAAAAGGTCCTGAAATTGTAGCTAAACATAGTACACACACAGGCTCAATCAGTCCTAATGAGAGGTGTGTGGCTGCTTGAAATTGTCAACCAGCAGCTCAATTCTTGGCTCCGTTTTGGAGTGCCACCCTGAGGTCATGCTCAGCATTGAGTCTGTTCCTGTATTTGTTTTTTAGGTAGGACAGGGTGGAGAATCCAGATTCACAAAGATATGTTGTTCCGAACTGTATCAACACATTCACTGCTTTCCCAGCCAAGGAGGAAAACTCCTCCTGCTGTAAATGAGCAACCCAAAATTGTGTTAGTATCTCTGCCTGAAAAACTTCAGCTTCGCTTGAAGTATGATGCAGCCAGGCTGTGTTCACACGTAGCGTCTTTTTCCAAACTGCCACCGCCTTTTCTACATAAAAAACGCTAACGTTACGTGTGAACACGGCCTAACGTTAGCGAATGTTCGTGGCGAAATAAGTTTGAATATGTTCCTTGTTGAATGCAGTTCAATTAGCTAGCTAGCTAACATTAATCACTAACGTTGAGCTAGCTAACCAAATACAATAGAAACACACTACTTGGCGGACATTAAAATATCTCCGGATAATATATAATAACCTACTCTTCCACTGTCTCGAAGTTTTCTGCTCTGTTCTGGAAAAACTCCCTCGTCTTCCCCTCATGCTGTGGGTGCTTCGTTTGCAGGTGTCTTATCAATTTGTTAATTTTAAAACTTTCATTACTTAACACTTCTCCGCACAAAACACACTGCGGGTGCTCCTAGTTATTTCGCAATGCTCTCACAAAACCGTACGAAAGATATTCGTCTTTATATTTACATTTTGCCATGACTTTTTTAAATTGAATCTGACTGACTCACGCAGGGACAGCGCAGCAGCATCAGGCCATCACTCGCTCATGGAGCCAGGTCGCGGAGGGATCTTGAGGAACTATCAGACAGACACGCAAAGGGGGGGGAAAAAGCACACTGTTGAAATAAGTCCCAGTTAACACACAGCTGCTGAGCTAAGCAGACACAGGTGGAAAGAAAGCAGAGAACGTAGTGGGCGTATTTTGACCTCGGCGAAATCAGTAAAAAATTAAATTAAATAAAAAATAATTTTATAGATTTCACTACCCACCACTAACGGGTCCGCGACCCATGCGTTTTAAGAAACGCTGGTCTAGAGAAAATAAGAAGCAATGCATCACTGACATAGCTTGAGTTAGGAACAGCGCTTACAGTGGCCGAATGGGAAAACTACTGGGTCTGCGGTTCTTTTATTCACTGATTTTTACATTTTAAAATTATATAGCCTATATACTTTTTTTCAGTTTATGATTGAGGCGAGGCCCTTTTTCAGTTGAGAGGCCCGTTTAAGAAAGTTATGAAAACCATGTGGGAAAACTGACTGTAGCCTAATTTATGTCACAAGAACTTAAAAAATCGATAGTAGGCTAGGCTAATCCAGTAAATGCAGCTGGTTTCTGACGAGAACACCAACAAATTCAACATCACAAAGCATCAAATGCCGTCACGTAACGTTATGTTGTCTAAGTTACAAAATACATTGTTAACAAAAATATTTTTAGCGCTGTTGCGATTTTTGCCTATGTTTTTGCTAAATGCTCTACTAATCACTCCATTAAACATTAAACGAATTCTGATTTAGGCTGTACGTCTTAATAACGTTAGCAGACTTCCTAACAAAACACGACAAAAGCATAAGCCAGCTAGGCTACTGTGGTTAAGCTATCAGGAAAAACAAACCTTTTCACTCTGCATGAAAATGCCATGGTTAGGTACCAGCCTACGTTAGCAAATCTAAATGCAATCGATTATGACATATCTACAGCAAATAAACTATCCGTTACACATGATTGGGTTGTTTAAATAACAAGCAAAAGGACGTTGCCTGGATGTCTGCCCACATGTGTCTCCCCACCAGGTCATTCATGTTTAAGCGGCACTTGGCCCTGACTGAGCGCTGCCCTCACGGATGCATGCACTGACTCAGAACACATTTACCATCTGTTCTGGGAGTGCTCCGTGGCCAGACGGGTCTGGGGCCTTGTTGTTTCCTCTGTCTCCCGTAACAGGTTGCTGCCGAGGTCCTCCCTGACTGCTGAGAGTGTCCTCTACGGACCCCGTGGAGGTTGCAAAACACCGGAGCTCCAGCGTCAGTGGAGGATCGTTAACACCGTGAAGCAGGTCATGTGGGAGGCGAGGAACATCAAGGTCTACCAAAAAACAACTGTAGACCTGGTCACTCTCAGGAGAAGGACACAAATCCTCCTCCAGGACGGCGTTATGGTCAACTTCGCGAAGGACAAGCGTCTGGCGAGAGAGAAATGGGGGGTGGACCATTGGAAGGAACTGATGATCTAGTCCACCCCCCTCCATCCCAAAGGAAGAGAGAGAACTAAAAACCTGAACATTTGCCCGCCCGATAACCCAGGGACAAATGTTTATCTTTCATTTCGATGTCCTTTGGAATCTCCCTTTTTTATGTTTTTGTGATTTTTTGTGTGTGATGTTTCTTACTGTGGTGTCTTGAATGTTGTATGTTTATTTTTTTTTAAACTAAAAAGGGAAGGAAAATAAAAATTCCCTCGATAAAATATGTTTTAAAAATGTGAAATGAAATGATGATGATTATTCTAACAAACCAAAATGTTTTTATTGGAAAATGAAATTTAAAAACCAATAAAGACACATGATTGGGTTATAATCTCAAGTTTATGTGAGTCAACAAAGTTAAACTAAGTTACTATTAGCCAAACGATGTTTAATTGTTGCTTTACGATAGCTGCATGCTAGGTAGGCTAGATGAATATAACTCTGAATTCAGCACACGACGTGCGTTCAAATTCAGCGAACAGAGCCGAACCTGCGTGGCAAACATGTTTTCTTTGAACGACTTTTTAAGTATGGTAGGCCGAACAGTTCAAAAGCCGATGCAAAGTAGACACCGTATATCCAGTTGCTCTATGCTACCCAGTTTTTAAGCGAGATATATCCAGATAACAAGACACTACCTATCCAGTCATCCTGCGCCACCCAGTGGACATCTCCACATACAGTTGGGCAGCGCGAGCGATCCAACTGGGTAGCTCTGCGCTATCCAACTGGATTGCGCGGGATGTCGAACTGGGTAGCTCTGCGCTATTCAACTGGGTCGCGCGGGATGTCGAACTGGGTAGCTCTGCGCTATCCAACTGGATTGCGCGGGATGTCGAACTGGGTAGCTCTGTGCTATTCAATTGGGTCGCGCGGGATGTCCGGTTCGGTAGCGCGGGATGTGAAATTGGGTAGCACTGCGCTATCCAGCTGGATATCTCTAGAATTAGCCTACCGGATATGTGTATCTCGTTTGGCCGTATGAATTGTTAAACAAACAAAGCTTGCAAGAATTAGTCTAATCTATAAAAATTAAAAAAAGTCTTCAACTACAATTTATGTGACGCCATTATATCATTATATAGACAATTTACTCGCTGGTTAAATGTTTAGTTATGCTGTTTGTTACAATGGCTAGCGGAGCTGGCTGGTCACCAGGGCTAGCTAAGTGTTATTGTGTGTATAAAGTGCGTAGGCCTATGTGTGTTTTGTTGACAGTAATGTAGCTACATAGCCACAGTAGAGCTAGCTAGGTCATGCAATATGTTTATGACAGTTTGCAGTATTGTCGCCAGTCCAGTATAGCCTAATGCTTGAAGTCTGTGTGTTTGAGTCAGTGTAATCCTCTGTGTACTGAGAACATTGGCTGACAATAAAAGCAACGAGTGAATCCGCCAGGTCTGTCTTTTGATGCGGTCTCATTATATTATTAATGCATAGGTGTCAACCTCTGGAAAGAGCTGCACTTATTTTCACCCCTGCAAAACTGTATATATTCACTAAAACCGTGTAGAACATTACTTATCGATTATCTATAAAAATCACTAGCCACCACAGTTATTTGTCTGATTCAAGTTTATTTAATATATTCCTGAATTTAGCTTTTCACATAATAACTGTAGCTACAAATTCATTAAGGTGCTCATTTTAAAACAGGTAAACAGACACCAACAATGACTGACCCCACACACTTACAACCCAGTGCAGGAGAGAAATACATAGATACCACATTTCCTAAATTATGCAATAGTCGTGCTATGCACTTTTAATGCAGTTTTGCAATCTTACTAGCCTACATAACAGCTTTGATAGCCTAAGTAGGCAACGTTATAGCATTAATGTAGCCTACATATGGTTATAAAATTAGCTCTCATCTTACTTTGAATAATTTTCTAGTAACAGTTAACATTAAGTTAAAAAAGCAGCCTCAGAAATCGAGAGTAGCTATATAGCAGAGAGAGGGAGAAATAAAATGTGATTGCTGCGTTTGAATGAATTATGTTGGAAAATGTTAGAGAAAAAAAACCTATAAGTCATGCAAATTGCTGTCCCTCTCTGATAAAAGTAAGAAATTGACCAATAAAATCTTTCAATGCTATATAATTCATTAGATCATGTTATGTTTTAATATAATCCAAGATATAAATTGCAGTAATAATAGTTACATTTATCCAAAATCAACACTTATACTCTTGGGAGTATAAATTCCTATTGGGAAATGGCTGTCCCCACTATCAACCCTTAACTGGTGCATTAAAAAATAATACCCAAAATATTTTTGCCAATTATTTGACTTGTCTCATTCAATAAAGCATGTGAATTTTTATCAAATATAAGTTAAAATAATGCAATCTATTTTGTAATACATTTTATAATTAAAAAAACCTATCGAAAAAATGCTGTCCCCAATTTTTACGTCACAACCGAAACGTACACTGTTTCAGTCTGTGCAGTGAACCTGCTTGTAGCCACACAACCTTTTTTTAACCAGGAAATTAGACAGCCTTCATATGAATCAAGGCCACATGGTGAGTAGCTGGGTTTTAGCGTTTTGATATAATTGTCCTTCAAAGTATGAAAATTAGTCTGTGGTTTTAAGAGACGTCACACCCAAACACCAAGTTTTCATATTAGAGAAAAAAAGTTGATTTCATAACTGTAGATTTGATTAAAAGGAAGGTGCATCTGCACAGAGAAGTGGTTGCTAACCATGTGCTTGCTAAATCTTTTGTTTTGTGGCCAAAATGAGCCAAAATTGTCACAACCGAAACAGTCACTACCGAAACAAATGGTATTGTTTTGACAGGCCTGTTTCGGTTGGTGACACTTGTCCGTAAATTCTTATTAAAGACAATAAATAGTGAAAAAATCAATGCACATGTACAAACCTCAATTCCAAAAAAGTTGGGACAGTGTATAAAATGTAAATAAAAACAGAAAGCAATGATTTGCGAGTCCTTTTTGTATTCAATTGAAAACAGTACAAAGGCTAATTGTTGTAGTTTTGAAAGCAGAATTGTTTCCCATTCTTGCTTAATATGAGACTTCAGCTGCTCCCCAGTCCGGGGTTTCCATTGTCATATTTTGGGCTTCATAATGCGCCACACGTTTTCAATGGGAGACAGGTCTGGACTGCAGGCAGGCCAGTCTAGCACCCGCAATCTCTGACGATGAAGCCATGCTGTTGTAACACGTGCAGAATGTGGCTGAAAAAGCGATTGTCTAGATCGCAGCAAATGTTGCTCCAAAATGCATATGTACCCTTCAGCGTTAATGGCGCTTTCACCGATGTGCAAGTTACCCATGCCATGGGTACTAACACACCCCCATACCATGACAGACGCTGGCTTTTGAACCTTGTGTTGGTAACAATCGAGATGGTCCCTTTCCTCTTTGGCCAGGAGAACACAACGTCCATTATTTCCAAAAACAATTCGAAAGGTGGACTCGTCAGACCACAGCACACATTTCCACTTTGCGTCAGTCCATCTCAGATGAGCCCAGAGAAGTCGGCGGCGTTTCTGGATGTTGTTGATATATGGCTTACGCTTTGGGTAGTAGAGTCTTAACTTGCATTTGTAGATGCAGCGACAAATTGTGTTTACTGACAATAATTTTCTGAAGTATTCCCGAGCCCATGTGGTTATATTCATTACAGAAGCATGCCATTTTTAATGTAGTGCTGTCTGAAGGATCGAAGGTCACGGGCATTCAATATTGGTTTACGGCCTTGCCCGTTTTCTCCAGATTCTCTGAATCTTTTACTAATATTATGGACTGTAGATGGTGAAATCCCTAAATTCCTTGCAATCGTGTGTTGAGAAACGTTGTTCTTAAACGGTTGGACTATTCGCTCATGCAGTTTTTCACAAAGTGGCGAACCCATCCTTGCTCGTAAATGCCAGAGCCTTCGTGGATGCTCCTTTTATACCCAGGCATGATACCATGACCTGTCACCTATTCACCTAATTACCTGTGGAATGTTCCAAACAGGTGTTTTTTGAACATTCCACAACCTTCCCAGTCTTTTTTATACCCCTGTCCCAACTTTTTTGGAACGTGTTGCAGGCATCAAATTCGGAATTAACAAAAATCAATGAAGTTGCTATGGTAAAACATTAAATATCTTTTAAATATCGTTTTCATTTAAATATATAGACAAGAGAATTTACAAATCACTGCTTTCTGCTTTTATTTGCATTTTATGTACTGTCCCAACTTTGGAATTCAGGTTTCATTAGAGATGTCAGGTTTCATAAGAGATGTCACAACCGCAACAATGTGGTCACAACCGAAACACCTGCTGTTTTGTTAAAATTTTTAATAATATGAATAATCAATCAAATATCCAAGATATTGTGCTGGTGAGGGTATATATAATCTCATAAATAAGAATCTATCAAATTCATGTGATCAAATCTGTCCATTTTATAGAGAACATTTGGATGTTTTCATTAAATTGAATTAATCCAATGCTTTATTTGATTTAAAAATTCAGGTTAATTGATTCAAATTCAACAGCAGTCAAGATTTTTTTTTTTAAATGTCATTTTCAAAGGGGTGAATTAAACTTATCAATTGGGTATGTAATTTTATTTCAAAAGCAGGGTTTACACCATGTTTCGGTTGTGACATATTTAGGAGCAGTCAGTAAATTCATCCTTATTCTGAAAAAATTACATGTGATTGCACTGTACATCTAGTATATTTATGTATCTCAGATAAAGTGTAACACATATATTGTAAAAGAATTTTGCAAAAAGAATACAAATTTACACTTTTCTCCAACCCTCAATTTGCACGACTTCTGTAGGATGGCCCATATAGATAGATTTCCCGTATCATAACCTTATACGCCCGCATACCTTTGAAAAGGTTGAAACCCATATTGTATACGGGCAAACCGTAGCTATGGGTTGACAGTGAGTAGCCTACCCATTTCAGGCTTGGACAACACAGGCTAAAGAACACAAGAACAACATGGAAGCTAGCAAAATATGAAAGAACAGGGATTATTCTTTTAAATAAATTGCATATGTAGCCTGTTGTTTCATTTTTGCTGTTGTATTCCAACTAAAATATATTCCAAATTTGTTTTAAAAATACCAGAAAACGGCACTTTGAACTAACTAGACCTATTTCATTTTATGAATGTGATTAATTACACACTTATTTTATTTAAAACTATGTTTGCTTCTTCATGTCTGCATTCAGACCAGTCTCTGCTCATGTTCAATGACTGTTTCCCATATTCCTAAACTAAAAATCGGTTAAGTTCTTCCAAATATCGTTGTCTTTGGAATTAGTGTGAAAATTAAAATGACAAACTTTGATTATTGTTATGATTCAAATGACCCTACAAACTTTGGTTTCACGTAAATTACATGTGAGAGATTAGTGAATTCCTGTCCAATCAGCGACATCAAATTGGGTATCTTCGAACTATCCAACTGGGTAGCGTGAGCTGTCCAACTGGGTGGCGCGTGCTATCCAGCTGGGTGGTGCGGGCTGTCCAACTGGGCGGCGCGCGCTATCTAGCTGGGCAGCGTGCGCTGTCCAACTGGGTCGTGCGCGCTATTTAACTGGATATGCGGTGTCTAGTTTGTGTCGGCTTTTGAACTGTTCGGCCTACCATATTTAAGAACGTTCCAAATTGTTTGCATTACTGGTATCTTCAATTGAAATCTCCATCTGGGAACACATTTCCCTCAGTCCAGCGTCCATTTTTGTTCGCCGCAAACTACCTTTTCAGACCATTCGCTTATGTTTGCAAACGTTTGCGGCGAACACAAAGCTAACGAAAAAAGTTTGAAATAGTTTGCAAACGTTCGACTTGTTCGCTGAATTTGAACGCACCAGTGGTTTCGACTTCACAAAATGGTGAGATCTGTAATTGGAATCAGAGTTCATTTAATAAAGTGGAGAAATCAGTAGATGAGCACTGGGTTAAAACCTAGGCAAAAATTGTATTAACCCATATTAATCAAACACAACGTCTGTGTCCGAATAGTCCGAATCAGTCCACACTACTATTTGAGTATGCCAGTTGAGTATACTTTTTTTTGAAAAGCTGTTAAATTAGGATAGCCTTACCTGCGCCCCCTATATCAGCTGTCACTGCAGGCTTGGAGAAAGCAGTTCTGTACGACGCATGCGCAGTTTAGACGACGCAGTTCTGGACGACGCATGCGCAGTTTAAGTTATGTATGGAGTACAACAATGAACATCATTAACATGGAGTGTAATGTTGTAATATAGCAACCTAGTAAATGTTCTTAAAACTATAAAATGCATAAATTGTAATATTTATATCACAATGGCGTATTGCTTACTGTGCGCTCGTAACGTTATATTTGTAGCGATGATGGACTAATTCATACTTTTATTGATGATTAATGTTACCAACACAGCCATTCATAACTAAGGGTGCGTGCACCCGACTACAGTGAGCAGTGTTAATTTAGCTAAAGTTCCGATGATGATGGACTAATTCATACTTTTATTGCCGATTAATGTTACCAACACAGCCATTCAGTCTTATCATAAAGGGTGTGTGCACCCGACTACAGTGAGCAGTGTTAATTTAGCTAAAATTCAGATGATGATGGACTAATTCATACTTTTCACTTTTTTTCCCCATAGAGTTCTATAGGAAAATGAGTCAGGAGAAGAAACCCTTAAAGTGATTCATCCATATCTACTCCATATCTGGCCGTAGAGTGATGGTTTTGGGCTTGTTTGATACCTTAGACCCTTGATGACTTACAGCCATTTCGCCAGTCATGTGTTCCATACTGTACCAGCATAATATACAGCTGAATCTAGTATCACCCCCCAATTCCCATAGAGATGCATTCAAATGCAGAGAGGTTATAGTATCGCTTGTAACAGTACCTGAAAATAAGATATAGAGAGTCCTTTGATGTTGATGGGTCACAGACTTCAGAAAGAAACAGCATGCAAAGTATATGGGACCAAATATGAAATATGATACTTCAAAAATACATTAAAGCAAAGGGTCTGAATACTTATGCACATGAGAGATTTCAGTTTTAAATTTTTAATACATTTGCAAAAAATTCTAAAACCGAGTCACAACATAGAGACGCAACATAAAAGTGGGGTCAAAAATGATTTATTTCACAAATGGTGCAAATGTATGAATCAAAGAAAAAGGTCAACAGATGTTCCAGCGGTAGCAGCACAGACATGTTGGGGTGAGTGATCCTCTTTTGCAAGGCCAAACCGGACTACCTTTACATACTTACATGGCAACATGTGCAACATGTGCACGTTTCCTTGCTCACACGTGAGGCTTTGATCACACGTGATGCAATTCCTACAGGACTCATCAGTCTTATGCAAGGATGCCTATTATTACAACTAAAATACTTCTAGATGGAATCTGCATTACAGATATTAAATATAATAATGTCCATTAGGAAGGTGTGTATGGAAGTAACCTTCCCACATGCTAAATTATATTGGAATTCAAAATATGACAACATTATCTGGAAAGATGTATGGAATTTACCAAGGAAGTATTGTCTCACCAATAAAATAAAATAAGTTTCTTTTAAAGTTATTCACTTGATAGCTGCAAGCAGCTATACCCGGGGTCCAAGCAAAAGTTTGTAATCATGTTACATTGCAAAATTTCAAAAACTGACAAGAGAAAGAATAGAAACGTAACATAACCTTTGGTACCTGGTGGGATTTGAACCCAGAGGTGCGTTCAAATTCAGCGAACAAGGCTGTTTGCGAACATTTGCAAACTATTTCAAACTTTTTTCCGTTAGCTTTGTGTTCGCCGCAAATGTTTGCAAACATAAGCGAACAGTCTGAAAAGGTAGTTTGCACTTGTGGTGAACAAAAATGGATGCTGGACAGAGGGAAATGTGTTCCCAGATGGAGATTTCAATTGAAGATACCGGTAATGAAAACAATTTGGAACGTTCTTAAAAAGCCGTTCAAATTTAACCATTCAAAGAAAAACATGTTTGCCACGCACGTTCGGCTCTGTTCGCTGAATTTGAACGCACCTCAGGTCTCCCACATCAAAGGCCATCGCTCTAACCACATTTGAGGGTATGGAGTATTTTTGATGAATTTGGCAGGAAAAATAATAACTTTATTAAAACTTTATTTGTTTCACTCATTTAAGTACTAGTGAAGCAGTGAATAGGTAATATAGTAAAATCTCTTCGCCTCTGCAATAATGTGAAAAAGAACATTATTAAGTGTGAAAAGCAAAACTGTGCATTGTTTTCATCGAAAAGAAAGGTAACTTTTGGTGGGCCTACCTAGTGGGGATCGAACCCGGGTCTCCCACATACCAAGCCATTTATCTCTTACCACTAAGCCATAAGGGATACCCTGTGGTGGCCCAGTGATTGATCACGACACAAAATTTTCAATGTTTAAAACACAACAGTGATTTTTTATGAATTTATTATTTTCATCTATATGCTTCAAATAATTTTGGAGTTATTAGCATTTCTGTGGTAAACCATGCCCACATCAATTTTTATTGGCTTACTGCGGCCATGTTGTTTGAAATATCTGATTTCTTTATCGTAACTTTTAAGAGGACCTTTATCTGAACAAATTGGTGATAGTTCCATGTTGATAGATCAAACACTCTAGGGGGAGATGTTTTTTAAAGGTTTTTCAATAGATTAAAAATGGCTGAAAATACAAAAGGTTGGACCTTATGACTCCTACGCAATTGATTTGTCCATGGGGAGACACATCTTCTGATGTAGAATGTAAGTCTCTATCTGCAACGGGGCAGAAGTTATGATTGTTTGAATATTGGAAATTCAAATGACAGTTACAGCGCCACCAAGTGGCCAAATAAGTGCCAAAATCGCTGTTTAGTTTCGTATTAAACTACCTCCTACTAAGGTGCTAAATTTCATAGTTTTCAGTTTTGTGGTTAGGCCAAAACAGGACAGAGGGAAATGATAATATCATTTCCAAAATGGCGGCCAATCCAAGATGGCAGCGACATATATGGGACATATATATGTTCCAGATGAAGAAATTGATCACTACAGCAAGTTTTAAATGTCTAAAGAATAATTTAGATTTTTTATGAATTTAAAAAAATATATTATGCTCTATAGCGCCACCATTTGATTCTATTGAGCCAATACTAGAGTTTGTGCAAGTATAGAAACCAAATTTCATTAATATCCATTGAAGAATTGAAGAGTTATTAGCATTTTTGTGACTAGCCACACAACAACAGTTTTTATTGGCTTACTGCGGTCAGGACATTTGGAATATCAGGAAAATCCCTTCGTCAATTTTGAGAGGACCGTTTCCTGAACAAAATGGTGTGAGTTGCATGTTGATATGTCAAATGGTCTCGGAGGAGTTAGATTTTAAAAGGTTTTCACAAAATGCAAATTTGCAACAAATCCAATATGGCGGATCCAACAAGTCCTAATGGCAAAGTTGTTTGCCACGAACCAAGGAATATGAGGAAAAAATAATTTTGAAGATAGGCCAAACGGTTAAAAACGATGAAATTCGCTGTACATGTGTCCCGTCGCAGTCTCTACATGTGTGCAAAGTTTCAGCAAAAGTTATCATGTGGTTTTGCTGCAATTGTATCAAATGTGGGAATAATAATAATAAAACCAGCAATAACAATAGGGTGCCAGCACTATGTGCTTGGACCCCTAATAAACATTCTACTGTATTATGACAATAATATAGATGTAGACAGATATGGAACATTTCTGACCAATTTATTAATAATATATGGGAAATTTTACATTCATAAAAAATGGTCCAAGAAAAAAACATATTTTAACTTATTTTTATTGGAAATAGAAAGTTACCTACATACTTTAGATAATATAACGAATAAAAAGGCAAAACGCACCCTAAATGTTTGCAGATCCTTTTCTTTATTTTTATGAAGTATATACTGTATATATACCCCTGACTTTGTATATAGTTTTGTTACCATGTTAATTTTATTTATTTTATACTTATTGTTTGATTTATTGAAATTATATTACTATTATTGATGACATTAATGAATATGAATGATGTTATAATTGTGAATTCTGAGATAATGTTTGATTTCTATCAATAAAAATAAATAAAAATAAAAAAAGAGGCTGCGATCACGCGTGAGACTTCTTCGACGCTGCAGCTAGACCCTTCTCAATAAAAGCCGTGTCAGTAAGATCCCAAAACATCGCGATAAGGGGCGATATTTCATTTATTTTTCAAAATGGCTTCCTCCATGAAGAAGGCAGCGCATGATATTCACACTCGGAGAAGAACTGATGATGTTTTGCCGTCTGAAGGGATTGATTTCGCCTCGTTGCTTCTTTCCCAGCCCGTGCAAGATGGACTACTTGCTTCTGGCTTCCATAAACCTTCTCCAATTCAGCTCAAAGCCATCCCGTTGGGACGATGTGGCCTCGGTATGGGTGCTCTATCAGTAGCAAACTCGTTGGCTAACTTTACGTTAGCTACGAATTAAATTATTTTGAAAGTTGTCTTTCCTAACGTTAACCACGGCTAGCCAGCTAGCTATCTAACTGAAAAGCAGCAGTGTAGCAATCTCATGCGATGGTCTCAAACTGATGGTCCTGTATTAACCATCATTTTATATCAAGCTGTGTCAGTAAGTTACTCTATAACGTTAGCCTAGTTAACCGGTGTAACGTTAATGTAACGTAGTTCGCTTATTGAACGTAACATCTCAACAAAAGAACATTTTCAACGTACAAAAATTCCAAGTTACTCACACATAGCCTACAAAGCAATGTTTGCAAGTACGTTAATCAGAACAAGGCCTGTCGTTAAAAATATTGATATAGAAATGAGGCCAAGTTACAACAAACAATATTGGCTATCGTATCTCACACTAATTAAACTAGCTCTATTCCAAAGCAATGCTACCCAATCTTTCCTAAATTATTTAATGTAACTTGGCCCTGTTTTTACATCTGAAGAGAATGTGGTCATGATGTGCCACATCAAAGTGTCAAATGCCAATCTTTTTGACTGCTAGACCATATGTTTGAACGGTTGTCTGCATCCAGTGATTTGGGTCCGTGACAATTATTTATTAATTTGGAATATTTGAATATAAAAATTTGTTATTATTTGACGTTTTAAAATAATTAGTAGCCTACTATTTTACTTATTTGGCTTCATTTGACCCACAATAGTAGGCTACATTAATGGGGCAAACATATCTGGATAGGTTTGTAAAATTCAATATTTAGGCTACTACTACTACTACTACTACTACTAGGTCTAAAATTTTTTATAAATTGTTGAAACCTGTACATTTTCTAAAATTAACTTAAGAACCAAGTATAAACATGTCTTTTCTGTGGTGTAAAAGATTCTTCCATGAGGCAAGTTTTGTTATTTGACATTTAAAGTTTGAATGACCATGTTCTTTCAGATAAGATGAAAAAAAGCATTGCTTTGTAATAGGGCTAGTTTAATTGGTGTGAGATATAATGGCCAATATTGTTTGTTGTAACTTGGCCTCATTTTGATATCAATACTTTTAACGGCAGGCCTAGCTTTTGCAAGGTTTAATTAATAGATATAAATAGGTGAGAATTGACCAAATTTGGCATCTGTGCAAAGAAGTTAAGGAAATCAAATGTTCCCTATTGCATTTTCCTTGCTTCAGCTAAGTTATGGTCTTGTGATCACATGTAAGCACTTTATTCCTTCTCCACTTTACAGAATGAGGCATTGGATTGCCTATTTGGTTATTAAAAACATTAAAATTATTATTAGGGAGGAGCCGTTCGATCTGTATTGGCTGATTTCCCTTCCATGAGACTCTATCGGCAGTCACCGCTTAGCCTATTAAGGCCTACGTCCATCTTGTGAGAGCAAAAGAAGAAAGCAAAATAAACTAAACGTTAAATGAAAACATCGCATGCTAGGTATGGGGCATGTCCCACCAAGCTGTAACTTGGCGGATGGCATGCCTGCCATCCCAATACTATTTCTGCGCTCATCAGCACATTAACTTCGCTAAGGTTTGTAAAGTTGGCTGGTCGAATGTGGAATGCAGGTGTTCTATGGAAGGTTTACTCTGCAAGTGAGCCATTTGTCTGATCTTTGGATAGATGACTGCATCCTATTATGCTATTCTTTTGGCTAAATATCATGTCTGTTGGTTGATTTAGTGGCACAAAACCTATTGCATATCCAAGTAACGAAAGCTCCCATATGTAACGGCTGCCTGTCTGATCATTCAGATCTCATTGTCCAAGCCAAGTCGGGCACAGGGAAGACCTGTGTGTTCGCCACAATCGCTCTGGACTCTTTGATCACAGAGAACATGACAACACAGGTAAGCTTCTTGTAAGACCTTCTGAAACTGGTGGCTTTGTTGAAAGTAAATTTGCTAATGAGTAACTCTAGTAATATAAACGTTATAAAATGTTGTAAAATACAATCTCTGCAACTTGTAACATGAACTTTAAGCATTGGCAGGTGACCGCCTCAGTGTAAGCGTTGCTGCTTGTCCAAGCAGAAAAATATTATCACATGTTCTATGATGATGGGTAACTGTTGTCTGTGTCAGGTTCTGGTCCTGGCGCCCACCAGAGAGATAGCAGTCCAGATCCACTCTGTTGTCATGGCGATCGGCAGTGCGCTGGAAGGCTTGGAGTGTCACGTGTTCATAGGGGGTACCCCTGTGAGCCAGGACAAAACCCGCCTGAAGAAGTGCCATATTGCTGTTGGGTCCCCAGGTCAGTGTGCATCCTGTCGACAGGTAAAATCGGATACTGTAGGGGTGTCTCGGTGGCGTAGCCTGTAGAGCACCATCCACACGTTCATTGCGAGTCACCAGTCGCGACCTTTCTCATGTCTCTCCCTCTCTCTCACTTCCCATTCTTCCTGTCGCTCTACACTGTGCTGTCCAATAAAAGCTGAAAAAGCCTAAAAAATATTTAAAAAAAATAGGATACTGTAGGCCACAGCTGTCAAACTTCTGGAGGGCTACAAGATCTGCCGGTTTATGTGTCATCAGTTAATTTACTCTGCCGAAACAAGGTCTGTAGACAAGGGGCCTCATTTATCATTCATGAGTGAATTAATTTGATAAAAAAAATTCACAAACACACTGCCCCTCCAAGACTATATTAAGGTAAATGAGACACCTTGGTGGGCTGAATGGTCTGCTCTGATCTGTCTTTCTTAATTATAAACTTTACCTCGTACTTTTCAAACAGTTTTATCAAAGCGCCTCTGAACACATCTAGGTGAGAAGGCAGTACAGAAAAGGGTAGAGAGAAGAAATTACATAATCATTTTGTCTGCATTTAATGTGAGCATCATTGTTCATATCCTGTGCTGTTTCAGCATTTAAAATCTTAGGTGTGGTGAACTGTGGTGTAAGAAATGATAACCTCAATGTAGATTTCTGTGTTCAGGTTTTATGATAAAAATATTATTTAACATTCAAATGTAACCCAAAAAACGCTTTGAAAATGAGGACATATCTTTTGCTCGTTTTTCCACTTAGTCTAAATTTATACTCCTCATTGCCAATACAGATGGTGTCAGTCCAGTCAAAATGTGAGAGAAAAGTAATTGCAGTGTTGGTGACTAATAGTCTTGGCTCTTTGCTATCCCACACCACTTATTAAACCTATTTTTAAGTCATTCTGGCACTGATCGTGGAACCAGCACTGTGGAACCATTGCTTCTTAGTTCTGAATTTCTGTATTTTAAAGGGATAGTTCGGAATTTTGGACATAATGTCTCAATTACGACTTACCCATGCTGTAGTTGATTGATGGAAACCATTTTCAGCTAATTCTATGCTGTCCCTTCTTTTGGACATGCATGCGTTGCTAATGCTAGCGCAACTCTAAGGTAACCGGTAGCATCCACTACCAAACGCACTTAAACACTGCCCAAAGCAAATAAAATACGACGACAGTCTATCGGGGTTATTTTCAGTGATTATACCATCATTTTTGAAGTCAAACTATCGTTGAATCCTTTACTTTGTGCTGAAGTACGGCGGCAGGATGAACGTGGCCATGGCAACTTGTTGCTCTTCTTTGTTGTTGTAGTCGACCAGTGCCGGCACTACATTCGTAGGTAACGTAAAGTATCGCTCCGCCGCCGTACTTCCACAGAGAATATACAGTACTGTGCAAATGTCTTAGGTACCCTAGATTTTTTATGTAGATTTTTTCTTAGATGTTTATTTTTTGTCTTCTGCATTAGTGTGTCAGTAGAAAAGAGCAAATTGTAGATTTCCAAACATTAAATTATTATTATTTTTTTTCGCCTTACGGATTTTCTTTACATGTGCCTAAGACTTTTGCACAGTACTGTAGGTCAGCACAAAGTAAAGGATTCAACGATAGTTAGACTTCAAAAATGATTGTATAAACACTCAAAATAACCCAGATAGACTGTCGTCGTATTTTATTTGCTTTGGGTGCACTGTGCAGTGTGTTTAAGTGCGTTTGGTAGTGGATGCTACTGGTTACCTTAGAGTTTCACTAGCATTAGCAACGTGTGTATGTCCAAAAGAAGGGACAGCATGGAATTAGCTGAAAATGGTTTCCATCAATCAACTACATCATGGGTAAATCGTAATTGAGACATTATGTCCAAAATTCCGAACTCTTCCTTTAAGACTCAAGGAATAATTCTTATGTTGAAATCTGAATGATCGCTTGTATAACATTACTTCACTTTCAGAGTTTTAATAACAAAGTTTTAATTCTTGCAATTTCACAAGTTGGAAATTTTAAAGTAATTCATAAAACCAAATACCCCCACAAATTCATACCTCAATGTAAAGCACAAAGTGCAATAAGTTTTATTGAATGTCTTTTTTATTGGTGTTCTTTTTTTGTGTGATTCAAAAACAAATTGATAATACAGGAAGGTTAAAGTTTTTGCCACATCTCAGAAGTTTATACATTGAAATTTTAGCTGTGAAGGTTTTGATTTACAACCAAGAGGAATACTGTCTACAAGGACACACCATGTCATATGTGCGAAACATTGTGCTTTATGACAATATAATGTTAATTTTTTGTTTTCCTCTGTAAAAGGTAGGCTTTTACTTTGTGTAACAGCCCAGCAAGGGCAGGGAATGTATAACTCAACGACCTGACAGTAGCAAGGCAAGATTCACGCCTTGTTATGCATTCGCTGGATTTTTCATTTTCGTTTCGTAAGCGGACAGACTAAATAAAATTCCGACGCAATACATGTAATTTTATTAACCCAAACAAATATAATTGCACACATATATTATTTGTTTTTATTTGATGGGGAATGATCGCGATTTGTAGATCAGTTTTGAGTTCTAGGCTACTCTTTTGTCCATGCTTCTGCGATCTCTTAAGCACCTTCCCCGCTTTCCCCCGCAGATCTATACTGATCTCATATAGCCTATGCCAGGGGGTGTCCAATCTTACCCGAAAAGGGCCGGTGTGGGTGCAGGCTTTTGTTCTAGCCCAAAAATGACACCTGATTCTACTTATCAAGGTCTTGATTGAAGAGCACGATTAGTTTGAATCAGGTGTTGTAGTCGTGGGCTAAAACAAAAACCTGCACCCACACCGGCCCTTTCCGGATAAGATTGGACACCCCTGGCCTATGCTCTCTCTTGAATTGAAATGACGAAAGTCCATCGTAGCGGCGGATAACTTTAATTTCTGCATATCTATTAATAATTTTTATTTAACATTTTTCCAGTCCGTCATATTTTCTGCACTGTGGAAATGAGGGACCTAACGTTAACTAGGTATCGATATACTTAAATGAGTTCTCCCACTCTCTCCGCTCAAGAAGTCATAGTGCAGGGAAGAATGGTATGACCCATCTGAGGGGGCCTTCTTTTAGGGAGTGGAACACTGCGTGAGTGAAAGTGCAGGCTATAGAGAGTGCTTCACATTTAAAAATGTCAAATTTTCTGTCAAAATGTCTAGCACTTTGCTATAAATGGAACAGGCCTCAGTCAAACCGGTAAAATTACATTTTATTAATCAAATGTGGGGTTGCCGGGATGGGTGGAGTAAAATATATGCTGTTATCATAGATGTTGGTGTTGTTTTCCCTGTTTTGATGAAGCACTTATTTTTAATTTTTTTAATTTAAGGGCGTATCAAGCAGCTGATTGAACTGGGCTTCCTGTCGACAGCCAGTATCCGCCTGTTTGTCTTGGATGAGGCAGACAAGCTGCTGGAGGAGGGCAGCTTTCAGGACCAAATCAAGTGAGCACTGCTGTGGAGCTTACAGGATGATTACATCCACTTTTTCTTCCTTAATCCCTGGTACATTAACTATACCACAGATTCTATAGACTCACCAGATACCCACCTCTGTATTCTTACCATTGAAACTATATCCACTCAGTTTAATGAATCTTTTTAGAAGAAAAAAAATAAAGAGATGTGACCAAGGACAGTACTTTGACAATGGATATTATCTGCTGTAACAGCGCTGGACGCTCCTGCTACTAAATGGAACCTCCTGTAGGTTGAACAGCAGAGAGGACAGCAGGAATGCTGGGGCTGAGTGTCTGCTCTAAAGAATCTGTGGTTATTTCTGTTCGTTTTAGTCAGTTGTCTGCACTGGACACAGTCTCAAGACCGATCTCGAGGAAAAATAGGGCACCACTGCCTAAGGACTATCACTAGATTGTCTTTCCTCTAAATACAAGTCTGCAAGTCTAAACTCAGTCTTGGTTAGCCAATAGGGGGTAGTCTTCCCTTTGGTCTAAGTAGAAAAGCTAATGCCCCGAAACAGTGATGGGAAAACTGCTGAGAGAGATGCCGTTTTTCTAGTGCTATGCTAAAACGGCCCATTGCTTTTCCCATCTTCGTTAGTTAGTCTTTAATATCCCCATGTGGCAATCTGTTCTGCAGCATAGTGGCAACCACATAATACATATGTGACGCGGTATGTCAAAACCAGGCGGAATTGGGCAAGAGGTCAATTTTGAGTTATTGGTATATTAGTAAAATATAGACCTTGCACTTTACAACTCCGCTTTCTTTTTTCAAATCGGATATTCCAAAGCGAAGTTATTAAGATTTTAATCGGACCGTTTGAATACTAAATATGTTAAAATACAAATCAGTGTCAAAGGAGTGTACTGCAGCAAATAATGTTGCAGCCATGTTCACAATATCATTACAATAAAGTACATTATAAATGAACCAAA
The DNA here is from genome assembly GCA_029718625.1 of Synaphobranchus kaupii. Taxonomy (NCBI): domain Eukaryota; kingdom Metazoa; phylum Chordata; class Actinopteri; order Anguilliformes; family Synaphobranchidae; genus Synaphobranchus; species Synaphobranchus kaupii. The sequence continues at coordinate 94,186,318 of CM056378.1, read as the reverse complement.
TCTGTACCAAAGCAGTTTTGTTTACACTGACACATTCTAAGATCGTAATCTCACTCATTGTAAACTTCACGTGCTACGTTCATTGCATCGTCAACTTTTGTCCGAATCTACACTGTCTTTACTGATGAAATAGTCCGTAATTAAATCTTGCAGGCCAGGTTCATTTCCTAGTCCGAATTCGCTGGCTTCATTCAGTAACTTCGAAACTTGCTTTTAAATTTGGTGTCATTTCCAAGCAAAATCTCGAACAAGGCATCATTTTGTGAAATTATATGCCTCTTTAAAAGTGTTTAAAAAAATACTTTGTCGATGAAATTTCAGTTAGAAACTTTTACAGAACATTTTTAATATTTGTAGCATCATAAATGTCCAAAAATCTCTAAACCGCTAAAATTCACCCCCAAGGCATTTTGCAGCTGTTCCTCCGTTCGTAGCTCTGCCCAATTCCGCCTGGTTTTGACATACCGCGTCACATATACCCACGACAACAGATAAACATTAAAAAATATTTTAAAAATTGAAAGATCTAAAGAGCAAAAAAAGCATTAAAAACATTAAATATTGAAAAAAGCAATGAGTGCAGAGTGAACTTGGAAAACATCGATGGATAGGGAGCGAATCCATACCAACCTCAGCTGTCCTATAACGTAGGACAGCCAATGACAGTTGGGATAAACGAGTGTTTAATCTTACTTGTTTTTGATTTTGGGAACCTGTATCTGCACTGATGGAAGTAATAGAAATTGGTTAAACAGGGGATAAATGGGATCTGCCTTATTTCCCTAGTTTATATTGGTCACTGGCATGCCTTTTTATCTATATGGCCTGTGATTCCTTTGAAAGACATTAACCTTTAATTTTATTGCCAAGTTCTTTTAATTTGTCTTCACTTGAAATCATCCAGCTTCATTTAATTTAGAACATTATTTCAGGAATGTCAAAAACCCATTACTGGGGTTTACAGTAATGGTTTTTATGAATTTTTTTTTTTTCACATTTGGAAAAGTTTCACATATGAAAACGCTTGAAATTAAATTATCACTTATCTCTTTTGCTCTTTTTCACTTGGACTAATTTTATACTCCTCATTGCCAGCACAGATGGTGTCAGTTCAGTCAACATGTAAATTATTTGTGCAATTACTGTGAAAAGTAATTGGGGTGCTGGTGAATAATTGTCTTGGTTTCCTTATTTCCCTTATTTTCTGCCTTATTTAGTTTATAGTTTCTTCACTATAAATGAGCTGTCAGTTGATGATCTGGGATAAACAAAGGTTAATAACGTACTTGATGAAGTTAATAGCTAAGACTTTATGTAGAAACATGCTAAATTGATTGTTTATGAAAGTATCAGCCCTTAGCCCTATCTCTTCTTCCATAAGGCTAGGGAATGCTTCCCACAGAGACGAAGACTGCCTGATTTGCACAGACAAAATTAAGTAAATGCTGAGAAAAGGAATATTTGTCGCATGAAGTGTTTGCTTGGTACATCGTGGACCTCCCAGAACTTGTACCTAGGTGGACTGTCTCTGTAGGAAGCGTGCTCCAGCTGCTGGGAATCCTCCAGTCTCTGTTTATAAAGCCCTCTTACCTTGTGTCTTTGTGTCACTGTCTCACCGTGTCTCTTTCTGTCTTCCCTGTTCTAGTTGGATCTACTCCTCCTTGCCTGCTAATAAGCAGATGCTTGCCCTCTCCGCCACCTACCCCGAGTCTATGGCCCAGCACCTGACTCGCTACATGAGGGAGCCCACCTTTGTCAGGCTCAACTCCACTGATCCTGGCCTGATAGGTGGGTCCTCACCCTCCCTGCACCACAGAAGGAGGAATCCAGTCCCCCCCCCCCCCTCTTTATTATGGTCCTTTCAGGGATGTACCAAGTTGCGGCCAAAACATTTATCGGGAAGAGAAATGGAGAGAGGACCCGTTGCAGCGTATTCTTAAAGGGATAATTCACCCAGTGTTCACTACATTTTAAAAGACATCAATGGTAAAATATTCCTACTGCTAAAGGACAGGAATGCTTGATTTTCAATTATTTATTTGACCGTAGAACAATGTGGAAATGTTCGCCTAACCACTGGAGACAGACTGAAATCAGTTTTTTTAAATTGAGTAAACACTGGGTGGACTATCACTTTAATGTGTATGGTCACACTGTCCATTTTCTTTGACAGAGGAGTAAACGGTGTAAATTAACCTAAAATATGCAGAGTGAAATGCAGTGAAATGAGCACTCCTTTGCCATGCTGAAAGTAGCAGGGGCTTGGCTGACTGAAAGGGAGGGGTGGTTTTTAAAATGAGGGCCTGTGCACCACTTATGCTGGAGATTTATGGGCCTTATCTGCATTCAACATCAAAGTTGTACCTGCATCAGTGGCCCATTAGATACCACGTAATCAGCCCTTGAGTGTGGGGCACTGTTGATCACGTTCTGAAAAGTGCTCCATGTTCATCATCGTTGTTGTCATCACCGGTACTCATCAGGAGAGAGCTGGACATCGCTCAACCCCCCTTAACCCCCCCCCCCCCCTCTCTTGTTTCAGGCTTGAAGCAGTACTACAGAGTTGTTAAGTCCCACCACCTGCCCCATAAGATCTTTGAGGAGAAGGTCCAACAGCTTTTTGAACTCTTCAGCAAGATTCCCTTTAACCAGGCCCTGGTCTTCTCCAATCTGCACAGCCGGTATGTCAGCTTGCCATTGATCCACTGGCACTGGCCAATCAAGGCCATGTGTAATCTGAGGCATTCTATGTGTAAAGATTCAGACTGTTTATTACATTTATCCAAAGGTATAGTTAAGTTCTACGCTTTCATGTAGATGACCTGTAGCGATGACTTGGGCGACACTGGTTAATGTAAATGTACATAAATCTATTGTTTATTTTCTTAGCAGATGTTCATACCCAAGGGGTGTTTAACTTTGGATTTTTCACGTAATACCCATTTGTACAACTGGGGTTTTAACAAAAGTTGTGCTTGCTCAAGGGTGCAACACAATGTCCCACCTGGTGGGTTTAAGGGGAGAATGCATCCCAGCATAGAGCCTTTCTGTTATAAAATGAACTTGACTGGTGAAAAGAGGACTTGCGGTAAAGCAAGATGACTAATATAACCATAAAAAGCATCAGTCGCTGCTTTGCATCAGGACAGACTACCTAGTGATTTTGGAGAGTTGTTTTCGGTTGGCTAAACAAGTGTTTCTACCCCCATCTTGTATAATTTACCAAAATGAGGGAAAATGACATTTGTCTTTAGAAAATGACATTTGAAAAGCCGGCAGTCCCTTTGATCCTTCACGTTTTTAATTAACGGCGGCCTTGTTGCAGTTTCCTGATTGAGCGGCATGGTTTCTGGGAAATGGGCAGTTCTCCTGCAGAGGCAGATGGGGCGGGCAGTTGATTTGAGGGCTCTTCAGCTCTCCTTCGTCTGACTAATGCTTGTATACCACAGGGCCCAGCACCTGGCCGACATCCTCACAGCCAAGGGCCTGCCTGCCGTCTGCATTTCCGGTAAGTGGGAGAGGGGAAGGGATGGAGAAGGCACAGGGGGAGGGAAAGGAGGAAGGGGAGTTAAAATGACCAATCTATAAACACAAACATCTGTGGGGTAACGACAAACATCTGTCAAAGGTGTTTAACAGTTAACAAAAGTGATCAAAGCCCACCTCACTCCAAAGCCCTGATTCACTCCTGCCTATTCGAATACATTACATATTACTTGATATGAGAAGACTACCAACGGTATGGTTCCAATTCTGAAATGTTGTAGAACGAAGTGATTTCTTCAACCAGACGTGCGTTCAACAAGGCGAACGTTGACTATTGTTTTCAAACTTTTTTTTCTTTTGCTTATGTTTGCCGACGTTAGCTAATTCGGTGTAATTCAGTCGGTAGCATTTCACTTTGAGACATGCAGTTAGTGACATTTCTTCAACCAGATGTGTGTTCAACAAGGCAAACGTTTTCAAACTTTTTTTCTGTTGACTTATGTTTACCAACGTTGGATAATTCGGTCCCACTCTTGTACTACAAGTTGTAATTTTTACTTTCTGAAATTGTCGGATGAGTGTGCTCCTGAATTCCCTCAATAACTCCGGAAATAAGGGTTTCATCCAGGGATTTTAAGTGCCCCCATTTCTGAGAAAAAGTAACCCACTCAAACTTTGTTGACTCCAATAATTGCCAAAATGCACCCTCAAAGGGGTGAAGGGATCATATTCGGTCATGGCCAAAGTGACATTAATTTACTGACATTTCTTCAACCAGATGTGCGTTCAACAAGGCGAATGTTAGCAAACGTTTTCAAACTTTTTCTGGCTTATGTTGGCCAACGTTGTTTTTTCTGGCTTATGTTTGATAAACCTTTTATCGCTTACCGCGCTACACTACCCAGAATTTGGTAGACACAAACCTGGCACAACTTCCTTGTTTGAAATGTTCAAATGGCTTATGTCGCAGGAAACTTTGCTAGCACACAACAGAAAATATCGGTGACAATTAGTTTAGCTCGGGCCCAAAAATACAAGCCCGACCCTACCAGAGCCTGTGCATGTTCTGTCCGAGCGTGGCCCGGGCCGGTCCTATTGCTGAGTTTTTGGGCCCGAGCCTGGTTTCAACCCAAAATTTTACACAGAAATTTTTATTTTTATTTTTTTCAGTGCAGTAGGACAGCAGCAGAATGAGTAGATTCTATGAGTTTTCTCCTCAGTCGCTACTGTTTTAGCCTGCTTTCAATGCAGCGGAAAGCCAACAAAGTGATAGGCCCGCGAGTGTGCGGCTTCTTCACTATTTTCATACACTTTATGCCATTGCCTCACTAAGATATTTTTTTGCTGTGCGTTGGTCTACCTCCTGATCTATTTGGCTTGTCTTACCTGGTTTAGAATCAAATTCTCCGTCTTCTCCGTCTCCGGCCCCGCTAGATAGGATGGATATTCCCTCATTAATTCGGGAGTCGTGAGTCCGGACGTATGCAAACAGTGCAATGGGCTATGATTTAACGAACAAATACAGTTCGATCTAGTAGACTGTAATACAATAAAAAGGGAAAAGCCATGTCGATAACAAACAAGCCTATTAACATGAATGTGCTCTTTGGTTATAATACCGTGCAAATGCTCATCAAAACAAATGAATGTAGTTTGAAAACAAATTGAAACTATTTGTGTACAATGGCCTATTTAAATTAAAATGTGCTTATACAACCGTCCATTGCCCATTGCCATGATTGAATGAACAAATCCAGTTAGATGATTATTAGTTTAGAAATGTATTTGTTACAATCCCCAAAGAACAAACAAGGATTAGACTAATGCAATAAAAAAACGAACAATGACTTAAGTTGACACCTCCAGATGATTTTCAACACAATCCATTACATTTGTTTTTCATACAGTAAAGCGCTGTTTAATATAAATATTGGACCCTTTTTGTCTTTTTTTGGTCATCCCCACCCTGCACAGACACAAGTGTATTTCATACCTGTGAGAAACACTGTATATTCTCCATAACCATGGCACATCTTTCCATGTACACTATCCAGTCCTGCCATATTGGATATATATCCACAATTTAATTGTAAATTTATGTGTAACTGCAAAGATCTTTGGCTTTCCCTTTAATGGCACACTCATTTTAGTGTGATTAGTCTCAGGGGTTCAGTCTTATGTTGTGTGATTAGTATCATTTGTGCTGTCTCTTATTTTATATAAGCAGGTGCGGCTGGTGAGGTCAAAAATAGGGGAGGATGCATTTGTTACGAGTGTAGTAGGTAGTTGGCAGGGGGTGTAAATGAGGGGGGTCTGGGGGGCATGGCCCCCTGTAGAAAATTGACAAAAATAACCCTTAAATGGTGATACAGAATCACTCTTAAATGGTTAATCCTGCTGATTTTGTTAGTTCCAACCAATCGGCTGTAAAATGGCTCACTATTCATTCCTCACTCATCACTTGAATACCATCTTCAGTGTTGTTCCAAGTGCATTGACAAAAAAATCTTACCATTTGTTGAGTGTAATGGTGCAGCTCTCTGAACATCCCTGTCTGTAGAATGCCCTCCTGATATGGGTAACTGTCTGTCTCAGGATCCACTTTCTCTCTCCTGAAATGAATGTTGTTCTCTCCCAGCAAACCACCTGCTGCTATTGATTGGAAAGGAATAGGGATATTAGCAGAGGTGTAAAAGTCCTCCCCATTATTTTGTTCCAATCACCTGGATTTGCTAGTTAGCACAGTGGTTCAGCCAGGAGGTAGAACTAATTGGTTAAATCAGCTGGTTGAGTTCATGGGTGGAAGAAACACAAGGCAGAATTTTTACTTTTGACCCCTGGTCTTCATACCTCTGGCTGGATAGGCTATTAGCAATAGCAAAAAAAAAATCACTAAAACATGAAAAGCTGAATGACTTGCACATAACTTACAATAGGGGTCATAGTTAGCAGCAACTACGGCAACAAAACAATAGCTAATGCACACATATTTGTTGATTGCACAAATTCAATTAATAGTAATTCAATTTGATCAAGCTTCTCCAGCTAGCTAGCACGCGAGCACGTAGCAAACGTATAGGGTATCTAGCTAACGTTAGCTATAAGTTACTAACTGGGTAGCAAACAATTCCCCAATCTGATATAACTATTTCAACAACTTAAATGATTGATCATTAATTTATTCAATATTAAATCAAGACAAAAATACCAATGGCCTGGCAATTGCTTTCCGTTTTGTCCTACCTTCTGTCTACTCTCTTTGAACGTTCTCTGCCTTTAGCTGTAGGATGGTAAGGGGACACATTTGCATGAACTTAGCACCTGTTAGTCAATTAGCTAGTCACCCAGCTAGCTATCAGATGAAGAGCAAGTGAAATAGGCCTAGATGTTTTCCTTGGTTTTTCTTGTTCTGCTGCAAGAATTTACATTTGTTCTTCCGCTGGAATGTGGTGGCTTGCCGAGCAAGTGACTATAGCAAGTTCGCCTGTTGGAAAAAAGAACTGCTGACCTTGTTTGTTTATTAAGGGTAGCGCAAATGGTGGGAGGAGCCAGAACATTTAGCCAGCAAATCAGAATGCAATATGCAAATGAAAGATGTAATTTCTGTACTCGCCCTGTCATTCACATGATTGGGGTGTGGCTAAGGCTAGCCTCACAGGCGTGTATTTCCAATGGGCTCTGCTCATACTATCTCTCCTCTGCATGAGCTGCTTAGAGGGACTGTAGCATGAAATGCTTCTGAGTGAGGCTGAACGTCACGCTAGGCAAAATAGCCTCATGAGCGTACTGCGCATGTGCGCAGACTCGTAGAAACGGAACTGACTCTCGTATGCGCAATGCAATACGTATGGACAACTTTTTTTTATTTTTTAATCCCTTTAGGAGGCTTGGCCTCCATTAGTCTCAATGACAATCTGTCTATGATGTACAGTGCTGTCCCCTCAGGCTTACAGGTGTACGTGTGACTCTTCCTGCAGGTGGGTTGAGTCAGGATCAGCGCCTGGAAGCCATGTCTAAACTGAAACAGTACCAGTGCAGAGTGCTCATCTCCACTGACCTGGTGAGCACCGCCATCCTGTTCTCCCAGCTAGGATCTAGCACATTGTCCTACCCACACGGTATTTATTACCTGACAATTGGCTGAAGCTGTTACGTAACCATCAGGCCATGAAATTAACTTTTTCACCCACTGGCCAGAGTGGCTTGTGGATTCTAAAAATCACCAGCCATTTTCAACATTTTAAAAGCCACATGACCTTTTACAATATAACACAACCTTATTGGTTACCTGCCGAAGTGGATGCTAGAGTAGAAAATCTTACTAACCACAATCAAAATATTACCAGCAATTGGCTGGTGGCGGGTGTTAATTTCACACGCTGGTCACCATTGATGCAGAAGTCATATTAC